>OU015761.1:11190356-11272402 GCA_907173295.1 Fagus sylvatica
GCACATGTTAAAGAATATTGAACAATCAATTATCAATTGCAATTCTTTTTTTATGAAAGAAAAAATACACTTGTTATTCATTTGTTATATGTTCTTTTCTTGATATTCATGCCGAGCTTGCTTTCCATGGCCTTAAAGGTAGTAGTGTTGGTGGGAGGGCCTGACCTGAGTGATGTGTACGACAGATTGCATTGATAGCGTGCTCATATCACTAACCAAGATATAAATATATGGATCAGTTGCATAGCTCTCTGAATGAGTCAATTATGTGGATCAGTTGCATAGCTCTATGAATGAGTCAATTAATAAACTAGTCCGGACCCGAGGGTTGATGTTCACAAAGATTGTTCTGTTCTTGCTATCCATTGGCTATATGCCAAATTGTGGACAAAGATATTTGGACTACTGAAAATGACATAGCTGCTGCCGTCCAATATGTCCTTATATTTATCTCTCATCAGTTGTACTTTTTGAGCTGGATCAGACATGCTCCCTTTTTTTTCATGAAAATACTAATAACACAAGTACACAACAAATGGGAACACAAAGAAGGACCAAGAACAAAACAACAAAACAGAAAACAACTAAAATATACAGAAGTTGAATAGGTATGCAAAAAGTTGAATACGAAAATAACTAAATATATAAAGGTAATTATTGTTTTTCGTCCCGGATAAAATTGAGGTATAGTTCCTTAGATTAGGTATATTAGGTTCTCCAATTGAGTTCAAACATATAGTTGCATTCACCAATGAAACACAAACAATATTATCTTTTTTAAGAATATTTAAATTCAATGTATTTAAATTTAACTAGGAATCTAATGTACTTGACCTAAGTAACTATACCTAAGTTTTACCCTTTCGTCTCTAAGATTTGTATGAAATTTGTTTTTCGTCCCTGGACTTTGAAAATTTCGTTTTTACACATGAACTAGTCGGTAACCCATGCAACGCACCGAAAAATTTAACATAATATGATTTTTTTTTCTTTTATTATTTTTGTCTAAATATGAAAATTGATAATTATGATAATTATTAAAAGATATTTATTATTATTGTGTTTATATATGAAATATATTCTAGTATTAAACATTAATTATGATTGTGTTTGTATATATAGAACAATATATTCTTTCTATTAAGGAAAATATGATATGTCAAGATTTTAATGGAAGGTTTAATTATAAAATAAAATTTAAATTCAATTAGAAAATATATATTAAAATAATGAGGTGTAAAATTGTGAGATTTCAAAAACTTATGTGTCGCAATATTATGAGGTCAACCGAAAGTCAAAAAAGCTTTGGTTTTACATTATAGTATAGATTTTGTCATTTTAAAAAAAGTTCATGGGCGAAATTCATGTGTAAAAATAAATTTTTTCAAAGTTCAGAATGAAAAACGAACTTCATGCAATATTTAAAAACGAAAACAATTGTTTAACCTATATAATATAAATCTACATGCAAGGCTTACAAGGGTGCTTACAAGGGTATGAATAATCTAATTGCTAGAGAGAATATTTTGACCATAGTACTAGAAGATCATAGTGTAGCCACCCTGTCATTATAATGAATTGGTCTCCGGAATTGCTTATTCAAATTCTAGCAAATTAATTAACACTCTAAACTAATTAAAAAATACATTAGATATTCTTTCTTATTTCAGTTTACTGATTCCACCTTTAGAACCCAGTTTTTAAGGAATAGCTGACGATATACTACTAAGCAATTGTTTATCAATTATGAAGATAAGCATCATGGTTAGCTATTCTTTCTTATTTCAGTTTACTGATTCCACCCTTAGAACCCAGTTTTTTATGGAATAGCTGACGATATACTACTAAGCAATTGTTTATCAATTATGAAGATAAGCAGAATCTGTTACTAGCTATATCATGGTTTCTTTTAGCAGCCTAATGAAAAAAAAACAGAAAACTAAAGCTAAAAAAATATATATTTGTCATCCAATAAGGCTTTGAAGTTTTCATCTTAGGTGTCATCCAAAAGGAAAGAGTAAAAACTTCTATAAATATTGGCCCTTTTAAGCCTAAGCAACTCATTCCACCACATTAACCTTCATTGAATTAAGTAACATATTAGCTTTTCCTTTCTTTATACCTCAAGTAGACTTCCATGGCCTCCAAAACTTTCACCATGACATTCTTCTCACTACTAATTTCTTCATTCACCATCATCCAAATGGCAATAGCCGGAGATCCGGACATCATTTCTGACTTCATAGTCCCCACAAATGTCACCACAATTGATGCAAGTTTCTTCACATTTACTGGCATGCGTGCACTTATCCAGTCAGGCCCTCCCACCAACACTACTACCTTTAAGGCCTGGAAAGCAAGCTCGGCTGAATTCCCAGCTCTCAATGGACAAAGTATTTCCTATGATGTCCTTTACTTCCCGGCTGGATCCATTAACCCACTTCACACCCGTGTTCGTGCTACTGGCCTCCTTTTCCTGCTTCAAGGTACCCTTCAAGTGGGGCTTGTTGATGCAACCAACAAGCTCTTTACTCAAACACTACAAGCAGGTGACATGTTTGTGTTTCCAAAGGGACTTGTACACTATCAATACAATCCTGATGCACAAGCACCTGCGATAGCGATTGCAGCTTTTGGGAGTTCAAATCCTGGAAGTGTTGCAATTCCCACTGCTTCGTTCAATACAGGCATTGATGACATTGTCTTGGCTAAATCATTCAAGACTGATGTTGCCACCATTCAAGCTCTAAAGGCTGGTCTTGCTCCCAAACCATGAGGGTTATTGCATTCATTACCAGTTGCAACTTTTTAAAGTTTTTATTTTTATTTTTTATTGTTCTTTGGTGTTTTCTCTTTTGTGGGGCTTATTTTTTTTTGGTCTTGTTGGCAAGTGGTATAAGGCACATGTTGAAGAAATATTAAACAATGAATAATAAGCTACAATGCATTCTTTTCTTAAAGAAAAAATTTACATGTCAATAATTCATTGATTTGTACGCATAAATTCAAGATAATTGTATGTTATTTTCTTTATATTTGTGTACAATTTAACTTTATTTTTAAGGTAGACATAAAAATCATATATAACAAAACCAAAATTGCACATTATTAAGAATGAAAAGAATCAATTGTGTTTTCACCTGAAAACCCCTTGCTTAGCTTTTGCTTCTAGCACTGCATCAAGGATAACAAGGGAATGGATGCTCTACAGACAGTTATGGGCAAAGCCACTAGCCAGTAATGAATATATGCATACAATTTTAAATCTTTCAGTATAAACAAATAGGAACTAGCATGAATTGAATTCATTCAGTGTTAATATAGAAGGAGGGGAAGAGAGAGAAATAAAAGACCTCTGATTTTGCATTCTCCATTGAGTAATTGCTTCCAAAGGCTGCTTTCCCATCTATCAATCATTGAGCTTGGCAAACCTCTTAGAGAAGCAAAGGAAACTAAATGAAAATAGAGAACTTCCTCAATAAATAAATTCTATATCATTTATAACACTTATAAAGACGTACTTAAGAGAAGCACTTAAAACAAGTATAATTTTGAATAAGGGCTCAGATTTGATTTGCAAGCTCATTAAAAAGGATTTTAAGATTTGGATTGAGAATAAGGACTGTTTTGAAGATAAAATTCTTAATCGAATACTATGCTGCAACGGGGGAATAAACAATTCTACCTTGCTGAGAAGAAAGACTTGATTTGATTTGGTTATTTTGCTTCTTCTTGTTAGATGGTTGCTGTGTTGGCATGCCTTTTCTGTTTCTTTTTGGCTAGGCTAGTGTTGTGTTAAAAAGGAGTTCTCCTCTGTGAATCTTTTTGTTTCTTAGCCTTATGCCCTTATGGCTCTTGTTGTATTCTCTTGAGTTTCTTAATAAATTTTCTGATTCATCCAAAAAAAAAATTAAAACAAGTATATACAAACCCACATATAGGCCTTCTTATGTATAATATTAATAAGCCAACCTGGTCTTATTTCTCATGTAATTCCTCGATAACTGCATCTTTCTTCAGACCCAAATCAATGTCTTTCATGTACTCTTACAATGAAAATTTGAACAACATGACTCTAATTATTATGTTCACATCGAAGTTCTCTCTAAATAATCATATATCAAAGTTCTACTCTCAAGGTTTATTGACTAAATTTATATCTCTAAATATATACATTCATTCCATCTTAATTTATATGTCTTGGCTTGAGTCAAGAGGCTTGTAGTTCAATTCACACTTCCTAGAGTTTCCAACGAAGACATCTAGGGTTCATATTTCCTCTTTCCCAACTATCGAATTATTAAAGGAAAAGCAAACAACAAGTCTTGGCTTGAAAATAGTACCATTATTAATTAACGGTAAAACTTAGATACAGTTTTATCAAACTAGTCAATATGTCCATTGTCATCTATATAAATTATTGTAAAATCCAATAAAATAATGCCGCATCACATATGTAAATAGTGTCAATTTTATAAATGATAATGAATGGTATGACCAACTTGACATGAATGTTAAAGTTTAAGGAGTAAAATAACAAACATTAAAGTCTATAGACGCAGTAATTTGGATTTTAGCCCAAATTTTTTAATTTTTTTTCACAATAATTTTATAGTCACTAATTTTAATTGGTGCAATTTTTTACCCCACTTTTACATAGCTCCATCAATAAAATTATTTTTGATGTGTGCTACCATCTCAACAAGTTATAAAAAAAATTATCAATAATCTAATTCTTTTATAGACACAACTAATTTCACGACACTTTTTACAATTTATTAATGTGGCAAGTTATAATTAGGTGGATAATCACTTTTATATGGCTCCATTACTAGTTTTAATTTCTTATCACTCACACTTCCAATGAGAGACCAAAATTTGTTATCGCGTGTCCCATTCATTCCATGAGAGGAGAGAAAAGTCAAACAATAACAAGTCTTCGACTCTAAATAAATATGCACAATTTTTGCCACAACTATATAAGGTGCCAAAGGGTGATTGATAGAAAGCCAAGATTGTTCCTGATACTGACGGAATTAAAGCCTTAACGACGACCCACCACACAATGACGAGCTAATTAAATATCACAGCTGTAGACAGCATTAATCCCACATTGCAAATGTGCCATCTTTAAACCCCAGCAATGAAAGTCAAAAGCATAAATTAAGGGCAAGAATCAAGGCAATCAACACGGTTACAAATCAGGATCAAACAGTTACAAATCTGGACATTAAAGCCATTTAATGACCACAAACGGCTAGAAGACCAGGGCCTCCCTATATAAACCCAGGGAATTCTCAGACAAAGGTATTCACTCTTTTTCTCACTTCTAGACTCTCTGAATCCGTGTTTCTCTGTCACGTTCTTTGCTAACTTAAGCATCGGAGGCTCCCCCCACCGGACCACCGCCGGTGCCCCCCTCTTTTAATTGTTTCTTTGTTTTGCAGGTATTCACTCGTCGGAGAGAGCATCGTCCATTCGGATTGACTCGTGCGTGAGCCCACTGATTTTTAGGCATTATCAGTTGGCGCCGTCTGTGGGAACGACTTAATAAGTCCACTGTCGTTCTTAGAGCAAAAAGGGCCGCACACAGGTCGATAGCGATCATGGAAGGAGCTCCCAACGACGGAACCAGTGCTGACCCCACCATGACTCCAATTGAGAGGCAAATGCAGGTCATCGCCACCAGCATTCAGGACCTCGCTCGAGAAACATCTCGTCAGAATCAAGAGTTATGGCAGGCCATCAGGAAGGGGCCCCCAACCCCCCATGACAACAACCAACCTCCTCCGCGGGGTGGAAACAGGTCGAATGACCAGGAAGCTGACAGCCATCAAGTCACCCGTCGTAGGGGAGACGAAGTTGAGAGAACTCCGCCCCGCAGCAGGCACAGAGCGGAAAGCGCAGGAAGTTCCGCTCCACCTAGCCAACACAAGACAGCTAAAACAACGAGGTCGTCCAAACAGCCGGAACGACCAGATAGGTCGTCCAAGCAGCCTGAACGAGAAGATCGACGAGGAAACTCCTCCAGACAACCTGATCATCCAGACCGATCCACAAGAGATCCGGATGACAAAACGGCACGTTTGGAGAAAGAATTGCGAGAAATGAGGAAGCAAATGGGAGACATGAAGAACAGCCTGAGAGCGAAAGCTGCTCGCAACCTCGACAACCTCGTACACCGGGCTGATTCTCCGTTTATCCCAAGCATTGCTGACTTCCCGCTCCCGTCCAGATTTAAGGTACCATTGCTAGAAAACTTCGATGGAACCAAGGACCCATTTGACTACCTAGAGGCCTTTAAAACAATCATGCAGCTGCAAGCCGTCCCTGAAGAAGTAATGTGCCGAGCATTCCCCCTGGGACTGAGGGGATCTGCAAGGGTATGGTTCAACAAGCTCGAGTCAGAGTCGATCGGTTCATTCGTCCAGCTCAGCCGTGCATTCATCGATCACTTTATTGGCAGCCAACGAAGGGGACGACCGCCAACTCACTTGCTCAGCGTCAAGCAAATGGAAGGAGAATCACTGAGGACATTTGTACACCGCTTCAACGGAAGAAGCGATGAAGATAGATCGTCCAAAAGAAGATGTCACAGTAACAGCCTTCATGGCGGGTCTGCGAAAAGGGGATTTCCTCTATGAACTCTGCAAGGACCCCCCAGAAACAATGTCAGAACTTATGTACGAAGCTACGAAACACATGAACGCAGAGGACGCCCTAGAGGCTATGGACGACCCACCACCGAAAAGGCGGAAGGAAGCTGAAGATCGCAAACCTGAACCTTCCAAGCAAAAAGTTCCGAAATTCACCGAAACCCCGGAACGTAAACGGACGACCGCACCCCCGGTGAAATTCAGCAGTTTCACACCTCTGAACACACCTATCGACAGACTACTCTTGCAGATACAAGACGACCCATCACTTCGGTGGCCAGGTAAGATACGTTCAGATCCTAACAGCCGACCTAAAAACTTGTATTGCAGGTTCCACAGAGATCATGGACATCTCACAGAAGAGTGCGTAGCCTTGAAAGAGCAAATAGAGACACTCATCCGGCAGGGCAAACTACAGAAGTATGTCAATCGTCCAACGAATACCCGTCCAGCGAAGCCTCCAGCACAGAGGGAACAGGCCGAACCCAACAGGCCGGGACCCGTAGGAGAAATCAGAACCATCGTTGGGGGACCAGCATCAGGAGGAACCTCAAGAGCCTCAAGGAAAGCATATGCGAGGCAAGTACACAACATCATGGTCGTCCAGCGCCCATCGAAAGAACATCCGCCTCGACGACCAGATCATCTCTTTCAGCGAAGAGGACGCCAGAGGCACCCATCAGCCCCATGACGATGCCCTAGTGATAACGATTAACATTGCAGGTTTCACCACAAGGCGAGTAATGGTAGACAACGGGAGTTCGGCTGATATACTCTACCTCCCCGCTTACCAACAAATGCGGCTTGACAAGGATAAATTGCGCCCCATGGATGCACCACTCGTGGGATTCACAGGCGACAAGATTTGCCCAGTCGGTATTGTGACCTTACCGATAATGGTCGGTACTCACCCAAAGACGGTCTCTAAGACGGTCGACTTCCTCGTCGTCAACTGCCCCTCGGCATACAACGCTAATAATCGGACGACCAACCCTCAACCGACTCCGAGCCGTGACCTCCACATACCACCTTCTCCTCAAATTCCCCACTGAGCATGGAATAGGAGAAGTCAGAGGAGATCAAGTAGCAGCCAGAGAATGTTACCTTGCCTCCCTCGGGTCAGGAGGACAGAATCAGACGATGAGCATTGAAGAGCAGAAGGTTCTAGTGAAGCCTTCTGGGGAGCTAGCCACCATCGAGCTAGAAGATGGACGACCAGAGAAGGACGACCAAAATTGGAGCAGACCTTCCTCCAAAAATAAAAGAATCACTTGTCCAGTTCTTAAAAGATAACAAAGATGTTTTCGCATGGAGTCACGAAGACATGCCAGGTATCAACCCTTCCATCATTTCACATAAATTAAATGTTGACCCTTCTCTCCGTCCAATAAAACAGAAACGAAGAGTCTTCGCGCCAGAGCGGAACAATGCCATCATGGAAGAGGTGGACAAACTCCTGGCAGCAAACTTCATCAGGGAAGTATTCTACCCCGACTGGCTTGCCAACGTAGTCATGGTAAAGAAAAGTACCGGAAAGTGGCGAATGTGCGTCGACTTCACCGACCTAAATAAAGCATGTCCTAAAGACAGCTTCCCTCTCCCTAAGAATAGACCAGCTAGTCGACTCGACAGCTGGTCATAAACTATTAACATTTATGGATGCTTTTTCAGGTTACAACCAAATAGTGATGGACGAGGGCGATCAAGAAAAGACATCCTTCATCACCAGCAGGGGGCTCTTCTGCTACAAGGTGATGCCTTTCGGACTGAAGAACGCCGGAGCCACCTACCAACGACTGATGAACAGAATGTTCCACGACCAGATTGGCCGGAACGTCGAAGTTTACGTTGACGACATGTTGGTAAAGTCCAAAGAGGAAGACGGTCACCTGGACGACCTCAGAGAGACCTTTCCAAACGCTCCGCAAGTACCAGATGAAGCTGAACCCAAGTAAGTGTGCATTTGGTGTTTATTCAGGAAAATTTCTTGGCTTTATGGTTTCGCAGAGAGGCATAGAAGCAAACCCAGACAAGATCAAAGCGATCCTGGAAATGCAGCCACCAAAGAACATCCAAAGAAGTACAGAGACTGACGGGAAGGATAGCCGCACTGAATCGATTCATGTCTCGATCCACAGACAAGTGCCTACCCTTCTTCAAAACATTAAAGAAGGCGTTTGAATGGACCGACGAATGCCAACAAGCATTTGAAGAGCTCAAGAAGTACCTGACGGAACCACCCTTGCTTAGCCCGTCTAAGCAAGGCGAGGAGCTCTACCTATATCTGGCCGTGTCACCAACTGCCGTCAGCTCCGCACTAATCCGGGAAGAAGAAAGACGACAGTTGCCCGTCTATTACACTAGTAGAGCACTGAGAGGAGCCGAAGAAAGATATCCTCCTATGGAAAAGTTGGCATTCGCCCTAGTGACAGCTGCAAGGAAGCTCCGCCCATACTTCCAAGCTCACACGATTGTGTTACTCACCAACCACCCATTACGGAAAGCAATGAGCAAACCAGATGCAGCTGGACGACTTATCCAGTGGTCGATTGAGCTCAGCGAGTTCGACATCGACTACCGACCACGAACAGCGATCAAGGCTCAAGCCCTGGCAGATTTCATAGCAGAGTTCACCTCGAAAGATGACGAGCCAACGGAAGACGTCGAACAGACATCGAAGTGGACGATGAACATAGATGGGTCGTCGACAAAAGACTCAGGCGGAGTGGGCATAGTCTTGAGATCCCCAGAAGGTGACATCATCAAACAAGCAATACGACTGCAGTACCCAACCACCAACAACGAAGCTGAATATGAAGCTCTTCTATTGGGGCTCAACACAGCCAAAATACTGGGAGCCACAGAGCTGGACGTACATAGTGATTCGCAGCTCGTCGTAGGACAGGTAAACGGGGACTATGAGGCAAAAGAAGGGCGTATGCAGCAATACCTACAATTGGTCCGACATCAAATAAGCCAATTCCGTGAAGTAAGGCTCTGTCGAGTACCACGAGAACAAAATACAGAGGCAGACCAACTGGCCAAATCTGCCTCGTCATCAACGGTAGACGACAAAATCAAAACCGTCCAACAATCAAGCCTACAAACGACTAAGATGAACCCCATCCACACTGAAATTTCTTGGATGACGCCAATAATCTCCTACTTACAGAGAGGAACGCTACCAGACAACCGACACGAAGCCCGACGATTAAAGGTACGCGCCTCACGTTTTCTCATGTTGCAGGGAACATTATACAAGAGAGGCTTCTCCCTCCCTTACCTTAGATGCCTGGCACCAGACGAGGCTAACTACGTCATGAGGGAAATACACGAAGGTGTTTGTGGCGACCACTCAGGCGCACGAGCTTTACAAAGAAAGATCGTCAGAGCAGGTTACTATTGGCCGTCCATGAAAGCTGACGCCTATCAGTTCGTCCAGCGCTGCGACAAATGCCAACGGTTCGCCAATCACCTACATTCACCTCCTGGCTGTGCTGGTACCAATGACGGCCCCCTGGCCCTTCGCGCAGTGGGGGTTAGACATCATGGGACCACTCCCAATTGGAAGACGGCAACTGAAATTTCTGGTAGTTGCGATCGATTATTTCACCAAGTGGGTAGAAGCAGAGCCACTGGCGACCATCACAGAAAGAAACATCCAGAACTTCGTATGGAAGGCAGTGATCTGCAGGTTTGGGATTCCACGAGTGCTCGTATCTGACAACGGGAAGCAATTCGACAATCCCAGGTTCAGACAGTTCTCCCAGGAACTAGGCATCCACAACCATTATTCATCTCCTGGCCATCCACAAGCCAACGGACAAGTCGAGGTCACGAATCGTTCACTACTCAAACTCATCAAAACCCGACTTGAGGGGGCGAAAGGACTATGGCCAGAAGAACTTCCGAGCATACTTTGGGCATACAGAACGACAGTCAGGATACCAACAGGCGAAACACCATTTCGAATGACATTCGGAAGTGAAGCAGTGGTACCCGTCGAAATAGGACTGACGACGTTTCGTACTTCAGCATATGACGAACAGGAAAATGAAGAGCAACTCCGCCTCAACCTTGACCTGATCGATGAAGTTAGGGAAACAGCAGAAACCAGAATGAAAAAATATCAGGACAAAATGGCACGACACTACAACTCAAGAGTTAAGCCCAGGCAATTGTCAGTCGGTGACCTCGTCCTTACGGAAGGTTACGCTGGCCACCAAAAATCCCTCTGAAGGGAAGCTAGGACCAAACTGGGAAGGACCTTATAAAGTCGTAGAGATACGACGACCAGGGACATACCACTTGGAAGACATGAACGGACGACGGCTTACCTCACCCATGGAATGCCGAGCACCTCAGGAAATACTATCCCTAAAGAAGGACCAACTTTGTAAAAATATAATACTTCGAATAAAGGAATAAGGGTGGACGTAGGCACTATTGCCGAACCACGGTAAAATCACGTGTCTCAGCTCATACCTACATATCCTACAAAGCAACCCAACAGTTAAACTGCATCGTCCAACACGATCTTTTAACTTAAACCTAGTTAAACTGCATCGTCCAACACGATCTTTTAACTTAAACCTAGTTAAACTGCATCGTCCAACACGATCTTTTAACTTAAACCTAGTTAAACTGCATCGTCCAACACGATCTTTTAACTCAAACTTAGTTAAACTGCATCGTCCAACACGATCTTTTAACTCAAACTTAGTTAAACTGTATCGTCCAACACGATCTTTTAACTCAAACTTAGTTAAACTGCATCGTCCAACACGATCTTTTAACTCAAACTTAGTTAAACTGAATCGTCCAACACGATCTTTTAACCAAAACTTTGTTAAACGGAATCGTCCAACACGATCCCTTAACTTAAACTCAGTTAAACTGAATCGTCCAACACGATCTGTTTAGACTAAATCGTCCAAACACACAATCCCTTAAACTAAAAACCTAAGAGCTAGACTACATCGCCTAAACCAACATTTTAAAACCAAATTTAGACCACATTACGATCTTTTAACTTAGACAAAAATCCAGAGTCAAACCTCTCAGCTTGGGCAAATAGTCGGTATCAAACCCACACCGTTTAAAACAGCACTCAGAAAAAGACAAAATTAACATCCAGCAAGACTAAACCACACATCTATCAAGTTAAGAAGTTCATACCAAAAATAATTCTGTGCACCGTCTTTAAATGACGAAACATGCACACTGTTCAGAAATGTTAAAATGCCCTAAACACGGGCCCTACATTGTTTGAAAATTTCATATACCTAAAAAAGAAAAAAAACCCACAAACTACTTGGAGGTTACGTCCTCGTCTCCCGCCTGGTCCTGAGAAGCATCCATCACCGAGTCCTCGTCGTCGTACGGCTGAAGAGCAGAGAAATCCAGACCAGGAAAGCGTTGGACGGCCTGCTTCCTGAAGGCCTCGAAGCCGGATAGGAAGTAACGGGTGTTGATGTCCTCAAAGGCCTCAGACGCCCTGAAATCAGACACTGCAGCCTCTTTGGCCCCTTCAATCTGGCCAAACAGGTGTTTGAAATCAGCTTCGGCCTTGTCCTTAGCCTCAACCGCCGCCTTGGTATCGTCCTCTCGGGCCTTCAGCTCCTTCCTCAGGTTCTCCGCTTCAATCAGCGCCTCTTTCCTCTCTCTCGTCAGCTCCATGACGGCCCGCTTGGCATTCTTCATCTCCGCCTCGTCCGAAATTGACTTGGCTCGAAGAAGAGCAAGATCCTCCTCCACAGAAGCACACCGTCGAGCCATCACCACAGGCCTCAGTCAACCCCTGTAAGCATACTCAAGTCAAGAACAAAAAACACTAAGGAAGAACACGCAAAACAATAAAAAAGACAGAGAACCATACCCGCATAAGAGGAATGGACCATAAGTAGCGAAAGGTCGTCTGTGTGGGCCACAGCATACTCGTCCGCATCTTGGGGAGTTATGGCTGCTTTCGCCCTATCCATGGCGACGAGCGGACTCTGGTTGATTGTAGAGCCGGCAGAAGGGGGAGTTAGGTCCGAGTCCACCATGATAACTGTGGGAGCCTTTTGGACTGAAGGGGCAGCAGTTGGCATGATGGGAGGAGTGACGATAGGCACAGACGGACGAGGAAGCGCCTCTTCAGACCGCCTCGAAGACCCTTCGTCGGTCTTCTTGCGCTTCAAACTGATGGGAGCAGCCGCTACCTCACCCGACTGGGCCATCTGCTTCAAACGGCTTTTGTTTAACTTCATTGTATTGACACCTGCGAACCAAAAGTGCACCAAAGTCAAAAGATCAACAAAATAAACAAAGCAAACTCATACTAAAACACTGACGAGAGAACCCCACGTTTCTTGTTAGCTCTCTGCAGGGCTTTTACTGAGGAGCTGGGGACGGGACCAAGGGAGAAGGTGGCAAGAAGATCCGGCTCAATGTAGATATTGTATCTCCGGTCCTCGATTTCCAATATCCTCCAAATCCGCTCTTGCCAAACCGAGTTCAGTAGAGGACGATCCAGCACTGCAAAACATCAAAAAGAAGACAGGTCAGGCACTGACGACAAAAATAAAATAAAATAAAGTAAAAATGGCGAAAAGAAAAAAGAAACACACCAGACGGTGAGGGGGTCCCCCACGACCTACGGACCCCAACAAAATCCCTAGGATCTTCTTGTGGGAGTCTCTCCCAGTTGTCACCACAGACAAAGAAGTACTTGTCTTTCCAGATCCTATCAGACGTCGGAAGCCCCTGGACGACCCTACTGTTGGCATCCCGATTCTTGAACGTCCAAAAACCGCGGGAGAGTGCAATTTGACAAGGCTCATAACAAAAAAGGAACTCGTCTACAGAGAGGTCTTCGCTCCCATTGCTACAAACCCTCCACATAACCATGCAGGCTATGATCGTCCGCCAACCATTCGGGTTCACCTGCCCCGGCGCCAAACCTAGAAAATCTAGCAACTCCCTCACGAAAGGTTGCATAGGAAAACGCAGACCGGCCTTAAGGTCAGCCTCGTAAAACGCCACGTCTCCCACATATTTAGGACAACATGCCCTCTCGTCGGAATCAGGAATCCTTAGGACGACGTCATCAGGAATCTGATAACGTCGTCTTATTCTATCTATATCGTCTTGAGTCACACTACTAAAATAAGACAAGGCCTTCCAAGACCTGTCTACCCAACCGGACTGACGCGTGCCCGATGTACTCGGAGCCGCTTCAGACGAGTTCTCCCTCGTCACCCTCCCCGGTGACTCATCGGAGAGCCCCTCCGGCAACTCCTCTGACAACGGAAGAGACCACTCCGTCTCATTCGCCGCCATCCTACTCCTAACCGCTTCCCAAGTCGAGAGAGCCGGACAAACTATAGAGTATAGCTCCGCCGCTAATCGGTGGAGCACACTGTCGGAGGAAACGTAGCCCTCTAACGGCGGCGGTCCTAAGTTACCCTCGGCAAACCTAGAGACGCCTACGAAAAATAACTTGAACGACGAGCTAAACGAAGCCAGAATGTGCTAAAAAGGAAAGACAAAACACTAATCGGAAAAACTAAAGATTGAAAGGAAAACTCACCGGAAAAACGGAGAAGAAAACCCAGTCGCTCGCCCCAAAGAACTCTCTTTCGAAAATGAAAAGAAAAAATGAAGCTTGAAATCGGTATAAAAACCCTAAACCAAAAACCCTTCGTATTCAAGAAACCGCCAAAAAACTGACGAAACAACGGCTCGAGCACGCCGTCAAATCACGTGATGACACGTGTCATCTGCAGCCCGAAGCGACACCTTGACATTAATGCAAGGTCTGACGGAACGGCGCCTCGATCACACCGACCAAGCACGCGCCGACACGTGTCATCTGTCGACTGAAACGACACCTCGACATTAATACGAGATCTGACGAAGCAACGCATCGATCACGCCAGCCAGTTATATGACGACACGTGTCACCCACATCCCGAAAGACGATGTCTCCGTTTCCCGAAAAATACGTGAAGTTATTAAAAAACCCCCCCGACCACTTTAGTACCTCGTATATCGTCATTTAATAACGACGATACGAAGTAGGGGGCATCTGATACTGACGGAATTAAAACCTTAACGACGATCCACCACACAATGACGAGCTAATTAAATATCACAGCTGTAGACAGCATTAATCCCACGTTGCAAATGTGCCATCTTTAAACCCCAGCAATGAAAGTCAAAAGCATAAATTAAGGGCAAGAATCAAGGCAATCAACACGGTTACAAATCAGGATCAAACAGTTACAAATCTGGACATTAAAGCCATTTAATGACCACAAACGGCTAGAAGACCAGGGCCTCCCTATATAAACCCAGGGAATTCTCAGACAAAGGTATTCACTCTTTTTCTCACTTCTAGACTCTCTGAATCCGTGTTTCTCTGTCACGTTCTTTGCTAACTTAAGCATCGGAGGCTCCCCCCACCGGACCACCGCCGGTGCCCCCCTCTTTTAATTGTTTCTTTGTCTTGCAGGTATTCACTCGTCGGAGAGAGCATCGTCCATTCGGATTGACCCGTGCGTGAGCCCACTGATTTTAGGCATTATCAGTTCCAGTGTTAGACCTGTGAATTAATTGTTAACCACTTACAATTTAATGCCTCATAGAATTGGTGATAAAAGTTATGCATTTTTATGTGTCTTAGGATGGTTAAAACTTACAAGTCAAATCGTCTAGTTGACTAAAATCATATTTTCCTAAAAGAAAAAAAATAGTTCAAAACATTAATGTCTTGATCACCACCAATCTTATTATCATGTGTCTTCTACATTCCATGAGAAGAGAGAAAAGTCAAACAATAACAAGTCTCGAACTATAAATAAAAATACACAATTTTTGTCACAACTATATAAAGTGTTATATGATGAATGATAGAAAGCAAAGACTGTTCCAGTGTTAGACATATGAATTAATTGTTAACCACTCACAATTTAACACTTCACACGATATATTACAAAAATTATGCTATTTTATGTGTCCTAAAATCGTCCAATCAACCAAAATCATATTTTCCTACACAACTTGACTATAGAAAAAGAGTCAAAACGTCGACGTCTTGATCACCACCAGCCCCACAACGTTACCATAATGAATGACAAGAAAAAAATAACGGGCTCCACTCCCACTCAAACTCACCCACACTCCCACTCTCTGTAAAGTCTAAACACTTCGTTTCGTGCACTTTGAATCACACCGCAACACAAGAAAAAAAAAAAAGCAACAAAAGGTACTAAAACCCTAAAACCCCATTTAATTTTTTTCAATAAATTTTATTTTTTTATTAAAGAAAAATCCCACATTCCCTTGTTTTTTATATTTGTCAGCAACATATCTAATGTGGGTTTTATTCTATTCTTCTTGGTTTTCTTGTTTTTCTTGTTGTTGTGTATGTTTGTGGATGAAGTAGGTGGATATATGAACTGGGTTTATTGTGGAATTTGAGATTGTTGAGGGGCAAAAGAATGAGGCGGATTGTAATGCTGGATGAGGGGTTGAGGATTCTTGAAGAAGGGATTGTCAAGGCAAAGCATATTCTGATTGGACACCCACCAAAGACATTGTTCTCTGGTGAAGATTACATGAAGTTCTATAAGTATCCTTTTTAAAGATTTTATTTGGCTTCTTCTTGGTATGTTTGGTTGAGTTATTTGTTGTAATTTACACGCTTATTTTGTTATGTTCATGTGGTTTTTCGAGTGCCCTTTTCGAAATTATAACGGGTTCACTTGGTTTGCTTTTTAAAGTAATTTGTTGTAAAGTACAAGTTAATTTGTTACCCTTTTCAAAAATTATAATGGGTTCTCTTGGATTGTTTTGTTGAGTAATTTTTTGTAATTTACACACTTAATTTGTTATGTTCATGTAGTTTTTCAAGTACTATTTATAACGGGTTTTCTTGGTTTGCTTTGTTAAATAATTTGTTATGTTCATGTAGTTTTTTGAGTGCCCCTTTTTGAAATTATAACGGGTTCTCTTGGTTTGCTTTGTTAAGTAATTTGTTGTGTTTCATGTAGTTTTTCGAGTACCTCTTTCGAAAATTATAATGGGTTTTCTTGGTTTGTTTTGTTGAGTAATTTGTTGTACTGTTGCACTTACTTTTCGTAAATTATGATGCACGCTCTTTGTTTCTTGTCTGTTTGTTATGTACTTACATGCATGCGTGGTTGCTCACATGCTCAATTGTAATTAGGTTATTACTAACTGTTGGACGGTTGAAGTAAATAATTGCCATAAGTTGCTATCATGAACATGTAGATTTTTGAGAAAGAAAACTGAAAGGTTGCTGTTTAGCTCTTTCCAGTAATATGTTAAATGAATTAAATATTCACTGAGCTCTGATTGCTTTTTGTCATAGAATCGTTCATCTCCATGAAGGTTGCTTTGAAATATGTTTACATGTATTGAATATCCTTCACTTGGTTGATAGTTGTGTTTACACCATGTGTTCTCAGAGACAGCCTTATGATTATTCAGGGCAGCTTTATGAAAGATACAAAACAGCTTTGGAAGAGAGCATTGTTTCAGTGGTGTGATTCTAAACATTTAGACAACTTCTTCAGTAGTTTTGTCCAATTTGCATATGAGATTGGTCATGCAGAAAGCATAGTTAGGTGGTAGAACTTATAACTTTGGCTCCTGAACCAAAACAACAACAAATTTAAAAACCAATATTTTCTATTGTATGTTAGCATTACAAATAACAAGTTCAAAATCAAATTGTATGGTTAAGGTTGTTGATGCTCTACAGAATATTTATATTTACTTGTTCTTTTATGTTGTCTTGGATGGATCCATTATTTAAGCTAAAATTGATAGTACATTAGCACTATTAGTCCGTGTTGTGAAGCATGGCTTGGCCTCCCTTTTCTAATGAAGTGGTAGCTTGTTGAAAAGTAAGGACTGGGCAAACAAATGGACCATATCTACCTCATGTCTAGTCCTACTAACTGTGTATAGACCAGCCTCCCAATTTAATTCCCAAGGTTTTATCAACTAGGCAATAGCTAGACACCTTGGCCCTAATGTCTTATCAAAAAAGCATATAACACCAACAACTTTCATTGCTCTCTTATTCTCTGTTAATCTCCCCGTTTTCAATTGTACTCTTAGGTGCTGCCATCTCTAAATGACAAACGTGAAGCCTATTTACTTATAGAACTTCTACAAATGTGGGCAAATTACAAGGCAATGACAAAGTGTTTATCAGGATTTTTTCTGTACCTTGATCATCACTTTGTTGGTAGAAGAAACATTCCATCGCTCAATGATCTTGCAATTCTTTGCTTCCGCAATCTTGTAAGCATGTTCGTTTCTGCTTAAAATAGCTTCACTGAGTTGCGTGGTTCTCTCGCATCTGTTTTTCTCCTTTCCAGGTTTAGGCTAAGCTAAGTTCTTCTTTCATTTTGAGTTTCAGGTCTTCAGTAAGTTGTATGGTAGCTTTAGAGAAGCTGCATTTTCCCTGGTATGTTGACACGATCTTTTAATTTTATGAATTGGTCTCTGTTTCTACAAATTGGGCTTTAGACACTTGTGACTTGTGTGTCCAGATCAACCAGGAGCGGAATGGGAAACAAGTTCAACAGGATTTGCTCAAGAATGTCTTGAATTTTTTCATGGAAATTGGAGATGGGAAGATAGACTGCTATGAAATGTTTGAGCAGTCCATGCTTGAAGATGCAGCCAGTTACTACTCTCAATTAGCTTCGGAGTTGCTTTGCTGCATGTCATATACAGATTACATTCAGAAGGTCGTTCTTTTTCAATGGCAGCAGCTTGAAACGTTAATATATTTAATACAAAGTATAAACTGTGGGCTTACTTTTTTCTGAATGATTCAGGTTGTGTGGTTATTGATCCAAGAGAAAGAAAGAGCTGGTCAGTACTTAAAGCAGGCCTCTCTAGAGAAGTTACTTGAGGTATTTCTATTGTTTTATTAACTTTTTACCACCGTTAGGTAGTCTTTGATCATTAGGCTTTTCTGATAGTGCCTTAAATTGCTCATACATGAAGGTGAAGAATTCAGCCAAGTAAACTAGTTAAAGCAACTCTATGCGTATATAATTAATTTGTTATGGAAGCTGGTCAATTTTCAAACATGTAAGGTGAAAGGTATTTAACCAGTTGGAGTTTTGCTGTGCTTTCATAATTGGCCTTTACTGTTACAACTTGAATTAGCCATTGCAGTCCTACAAAAATATTACAAAAGCTAGCACATTGGATGAATTATTTTCTCCTAGAAGCATTTTTGCTTTTATGGTTTTGGGTTCATTTGTTTTGCCAAAGGAGTTTAGATTTACATTCACTCTTCCGAGCCAAATTACACTGGGTGTGCTGCTTCCTTGTTTTGAGCTTTTCAGCTTTGTGCCTAGGTAACTGGAAAGGATAAATCTATGTAAACTAATTTGGGGCTCTGAAATCTGGTCCTTGTTACATAGAGAATGGTCTTTCTCCTTAATAGCCTGGTCCGTTGATGCCCCCTGCTCTCTCTGGTATCTCTTGCAGATTGTGAAATGGAAGTTGATGGGTGAAACTGCACAAGTATTGATTGAAAAACAAAAGGCTGAGAGCCGTGATACAACAACTTATCAGGTATGCTTCTTTATTTTATTTACCTGCCTTTGGGAAATTTAGGTTTGAGATTCGTGTCTCCGACAAAGTAACTTTCCACTGTGTGATAGTTTCATCATAGTTTCTTCATATTATTGGGCTGCAATTTGTCACTAGCATGTTTTTGTTAGCTCATGTATAACTTCATCAGTGTTTGCTGTTCTATCGCTCTTCATTCGTCCTTTTCTTTTCTTTTTCTTTTAAAAAAAAAAAAAATTGTGTTTATCCAGTTGTTTGTCAATTCACTTTCTTTCAAACATATAAGAACCAGACAATTGTTTCTTTTGCAAATATTGATAGGCAGATCATATGATGCATGTCTTAGTGGTGTATCTACTTACAAAGAGGAAGTTTAGTTTGCTCTTCTCTTCTCTTTTATATGTTTGCCCTCCTTTGAATGCTCTGCTAATTTATAGATACTTCTGCAGGATCTACTGTCAAAATATGCTGACATGAGCCTTGGAGAGGGAAGTTCCATGTCACTGTCAAAACAATGGCCCAAGCAACAGTGAAAGCTCATCTTTTAGTAATTAGGAGGGTTTAGTTAAACAAGCAACACAAATACACTCATTTTTGTTAGCAAATCAATTTATGCTGGAAGTGATAGGTTTTAACATGCCATATTGAAATCAAAAGTCCATATGTGTGTATATGTATGCGCCTTTCTTCAACAATTGAGCAGTTTTGGTTGGTGCATTAATTTACTGGTAAAACCACCTACAATTTTGACATTCCCTTGCAAATAGTATTCAGTTTAAAGAAATTCAGTGATTAGTTTTTCTCATTTGGTGGAAGATTCAAGCTACTTTGGCTGTGGTGGTGGTGATGGAAGAGCTGTTAGTGGCTGCAATCAGGTAATAGTTGGCCACTCAGTCACCAAGTGGCAGGGTGGGAAACCAGTGTGACTACATTGGTTGCCAATTAGGCCTTTTCTTCGCTTCTCTCTACCAATCCTCGGACCTCTCTATATGGTATAACAAGAACTAATCTCTAAAGACTAGAAAGAGGGTTTGATGGCCTATTCTGAGAACAACTATTGAAAAATTAGCATTGTGGTACAAAATTTACTTACATTGTTACCCAATCTTTTACCACACTTTTAGTGGGTGGTTTGATGCAAATAAGGTAAATAAAGAATCTAATACAGCCTGGGGGTGATCTGATTTAACAATTATATGTCTGAGTGATCCATTCTCTTGTCCACTATAGAACCAGCATGTTCTGATTGTACTATCCAATTGGCTGAATTTTTCAATTGTCAATCATATATTATGGTGTAAATATCTAGTTAAGACAAAAATAAGAGACAAATGTCAAACAAATCGAACGAAGTATGTGCACATTCTCCATCTGAAATATATGGAATTTGGGTTAAACATTATAAATCTAAAAGTGTATTTAGTGTTGCCATTTAAAATTTAAAATGATGTGACAAAAATTTAAAATGATGTGACATTATACAAATAGTTAAATACTGTAAAATGAATCCCCAATATTTCACTTGAAATAAAAATTATGGTCATTCAATGAAGTAAGGCCTTTGGGCTGATTGATGGGAGGCAACTCTCTTTTCCTTAATCCCCTCAATCTTTGGGATTCAATATTTTTCACAACTAGAAACATGACTTATTGTGATTAGAGTAATATCACTTTAACCCAAGTCTACAATTGACACCACTTTTGTTATGCACCAATCACAACAAACTATGTTAGCCATTTTGAAAAATGTTGTCTTTGTACTTATTTTAAGTGATAAACTATTTTAGATGAACTTGTGAGACCGTGTTGTTTCCATCGTCACCACCACCACCGCCTCCATTGCCATACCATCACCTCCTTCACCACCACCGTGCCTAAATAAAATACTAGTGATCTTGCATTTGAGTCAAACGGGATAAAATGTTTTTGGGATCATTTTTAAAGTTACAACCAAACAACATAAAGTCTTTTTGGTGGAAAACATTTTCTGTCAAAACAGGCAGAGCATTAGTAATAAGGCTGTCAATGGCCGATAAAGTATTTAGATTGAGACCATTTGTAATGGATTAATTGCCCTAATATCTGCTATTTGTAATAGATTAATTACACTAATATCTGCTCTTTGTAATGGATTGACTTGCAGTTCACCAGTTAGGAATTGAGAAGTGAGCATATTTGCCCAATGAAACCTATTAAGATTATTGGTGCATCCAACCTCAAAACCAATTGACAATAGGTGGAGAGGCCCCCAATATCTTATGAACTCATTACTCACTTCAACTCTTTCCAATATAGGATTAATAATCTCTAACATGGAAGAAATGGGGAAGAGTAGAGAGAATGCCTTTTTGTCCAGATTTGGGTATGGAGGATATTATTGTAGTGTGAGGGAATTTTGATACTTTACACATTTTTGTCACATAAACGGTTCAAAAATTAATAATATCATTCGAACGGATGTACTCAAGTTGTATGCTGACACTACTAGCTTTCAATTATTCATAGTTTACTATTGGTTTTCATTGGAAAAAGATTTTGAAGATTTTCTATAGAATATGCTTTTACTTTATAGTCTAAGAACTGAGATATATATATATATATATATATATTTTTCAAAGAAATGAAAAATGATGTAATGGCTTAGACAAATGTCATTTAGATAACACTCAAAGATTAATAGATACATGTTGTGCTAGTCATTTATGAGAGTAATGCTTAAACGACATGACAGTGTGTACCACACTGTATCTTCATCAGATTTGCACTCACATTATTGGAAATGTAATATCAAAGATGGAGAAAAATATTCCTTAGGATGCTTTCACAGAAATCCAGAATATCTTTTACCCTAAATGATCCAAATTGAGCAGATTGATTTGGTCAAGGAACAATATTAGTAATATTAAGTTGCAAGCACTTGCATGCAATTAAAATAATCATGTGACATGACATCAATGTTCTAATACTAGATTACTAGGTTTCTCTTTGTTGGAGCTATGCATTAATTGGGACAAAACAGGACCAATATGGAAAAGCTCACCTCCAAACTACAAAACTTGATGAGAAAGTTGGTCCAAAAAATTGATCTCTTTACACACTTTTTTCTTTTCCTTTTTCTTTGGGTTTGATTCTTCTCAACCTGGTCCAAGGAAACTGCCAAGTCACTGTGAAGAAATTTCCCAGTTCCTGCTTGGTCATTGCTATAATATTGTCGAGTGGATAAGACTACTCCACATCCACAAGTCACCAAATACTAGAGCTCCATATGTTATAGCTGCATCTCTCTCTCTCTCTCTCTCTCTCTCTCGCTGGGTACGTAAATTGTACATTTTCTTTGACACCATCAGTTAGTTTTCAATTATTATATATGTCTACATGCCTATGAAGTGGGATTGAGTTTCAAGATTTGTTCTATTTGATCATGATATTTTGAGATTTATGTTCTCAGATCATGCTATTTTAAGATTTCTCAACACCTTTAAAAGTTGGGTCCTAGTGTGTTGTGGATATAAAAGCTAAAAATCATTCTATTTTAAGATTTGTGTTCCTAGTCCTACTGATTTGCTGCTATTTAATTAAGTATTGTTTGAACTGTCAAAGCTCTCAAATTCATGTCTCATCAAGTTATCACCTTGTTTAATCTTTGAGTGAAGTACTAATTATTATAAAAGTATTTCGGAAAACCTAAAATATGACTCCAAGCTGAATTAATTTTTGTAGTTTATATCATGAAACCATGCTCTCACATATATAACGCTTCAAAAGACTAAGCAATTCAAATGGACAAGTTGTCCATGTGAACATTTGAAGGTGGTATAAAACATTTGTTGTCCAAACAAATGGGCCATAATGAGCTAAATTGGTCCAAACTCTCATACTAAGTTTAGAAGACTAGAATCGCTTAAAATCAACTTCAAATAAGTATGCCAAGGTACTATCCTTCTCTCTCCTCAATTAACTGGCTCATTCATATGACTGGGTAGCAATACAATTTGAAAGGACAGTAATGTAAAGATGAATTGAAATGAATGAATGAATGAATGAAATTATTCATTTGATTTGCTGCTAAATCCTTTTTCTTTTGCGGTACTAAAGCATTTGTGTTCATTGAAGCAAAGGTCTCTTTAACTCGGATTGTAAAGTAACTTGAGGCACCAGAGTTGCATAACAGATATGCAAGGCAAAAATGCAATGACAAAGAGCTCGAGCAGTCCATTTTAATCAAGGCCACTGAAATATCATGGGAGACCAATTCTGCAAAGGCCATACCAAAAGACATAAATTTAGCCCTGAAACCAGGAGAAAAGGTAGCCATTTGTGGAGAGGTTGGCTCTAATAAAATAAAACCTTTTAGTTGCTATTCTGGGAAAAGTTACAAACATTAAAGGCATAGTGAGTAATCATTTCATTCATAGCACATATCTTAAATAAAATGCAAATTGCCGCTTTTATTACATCATTTCATTGTTGCATTTTAGAGTAGTTGATGTTGTTCTAATGTACCTTTGTGAGATAGGCAAACCAATTGTTATGGAATTTGAAATTGGATGCTCAATGTTCTCATCCTACACTACATTTCACTTAATATTGTTCCTTATGGTTGTGCTGTGCCAATTGGTTTTATTTTGGATTAAAATTTTCTTATTATTCTTTTATCAAAAGTGTGAAAACTGGGGAAAGCTAATAATCTTACATTACCAATAAGAGGCCAGGATTAAATAGGTTGGCCAGTTCAAGGTGAGACCAGGCATAATACTTTCGCAAAAGCCATATGAATAGAAGAAAAAGTTGGAGATATTAGGCTTAAAATTGAATAGCAAATAGTTTGCCCAGTTATGCATTTGTGTTGCAATTTATTTAGGTTAGCTTACTAACTATGTTGGATAATGAGTGATAAACAAATAAAGATCTTGATTTTTGTTGATCAATTTTCTATAAGCATTTTTTTATTCAATAGAAATGCAGAGGGGGCAATGCAACTAAAATGCTGATGTGATGCTAACAAATCGATTAAACATTTTTCTCACTACACAAGCTCTTCAGGGTGGAATTTTCTCTCACAAAGCATGCTCATAGTCATAGGATGAACAATTGAACATATATTTGAAATTTTAATTTAGACTTTAAGCTTAAAAGGGACAACTTTATAATTTTCTTATGTATCTTATAATTTTCTACTATCATAATGCTCTGACCAGAAGCATGTGCTGGAGTTATTAAGGTTTTAAAGTATGCAAACAATAAGAGTGTGGGTAATATAAGGAAAACTTGAACCTTATGATCCACTAATTCTGTTTGAAGTACACCCTTTAGCCCTCCTGTCCCACTTTTTTTTTTTTTCAAACTAAAACTCAATTATTTACCAAGTTCTCTATTGTTATATATGCTAATAGTTGTTACTATGGTTTTGTTCTCATCTTTGTGATAATAGTGGCTGAAATGACCCAACATGAGCATCTACGAGATTAAGCTGTGTTTCAAAGGCTAGATGGAAATCCTAGAAAAACATCTCCTGACCTCATTGACTCTATCTATTTGTATTTATTTATTTTTTATTTAAGTCCTAGAATACGCCTTTCCATTGAACAAATTTGGTTGTGTGAAACACATTTAATTTGAAGCTTATTGGGCAATGTTTTGCTTCTTCCCCAATCCCCACCTTCAAAATTGTTTGATTGCACAACATTATCATGGCCTCATTATTGGTCATTTTTTCAGTTTCCTTGAATTTCTCATATGTTATAATATTTGATATATTTGATGCAAGCTTTATAGAGGTCTACTATTTCTTTCTTCAAGTACTGTAATATGTGAGATCATATTAACTACAATTTCATTTTCTAACTTCTACATTTAAACAAGATGCATTTGATATTTAGACCTTTTTTTCCCCTTAAAATCTATTCAATGATTTAATTATGACTAAGACAAAGTTATGAAGGGTACAATTTTTTCTTAATGTTAATAAAAGTTTTTGACATTTGAAATAATGGTTAACTTTTTCAATTTTTCATAGCCATTGTTATATAAGCATATGAATCATTTTACACGAAATATTTTTATGGCTTTTCATGTTTGAGACACTCATAATTAAATTAAATCTTCATGTGAAGTTTTCCCGTGCATCACACGGGTTGACGACTAATATAAATTAAAACTCGAAGCAGAGAGAAAATTTGTTTCCTTGGCAAATCCATGTCATCCTTCCCTCTTTTTGATTCATTCTCTCTCACATGTCATCCAATTAATTATCTCTTTAATTCAATCCTCTTTTCTCTCTCTTTCGCCTTCTCTACTCCTCAATCCCCATTAAACACAAACGGCTAACGTTTTCCCTTTAATTCAGCAATCAATTCAATGGGGCCGGCTCATCTCCAATTTAAAACCCTCCCATTATCTCCCATTTTTAGCTAGATTGGCAACACGTGGCACAAAAGTGATCCAACGGTTGAAAAAATGCCAAAGCACAAATCTCTCTCACGTATACTCTCTCCTACTCCAAAGTCAGCTTCTCTTCCTTGTCTCTTTTTCTTTCTCTGCAACTGCTACCTCTCTTTCTCTTCTCTGCAACTACATCACCAGTACCTCCCATAAACAACAAATCACTCACTCACAAAAAGCACCAAAAAACTCAAAAGCCCAGATTTGGGTCTTCTCCAATTGTGCATTAAGGTTGTAGATCTAGTGGCATTTTTAAATGGGTCAGTGAGTGTGTAAACATGGGTATATGATAATTTTGGGTATTGGGTCTTTTGAAGAAACCATGAATCTTAATCATATCTGAATATTTTTCTGTGTTTGTGTAAAGGGTATAAGGAATTTAGTGTCCTAATTCAGTACCACAGAAACACAAACAAAATCAAACCCACACACATTGACACCACACCATCACCCACAACCCACACAGGAGTCCACACCAAACCACCTACCACCACCATGGATTCGAAATCCACATCACCCCAGACTCACTTTCTGAAGCCATGAGGGAGAGAAGATAGAAAATCATGGTGAGGATGAGAAAATGGGTTTGGGTCTTGAAATAAATAGATCAAAAGAATGGCGAGCATGGCTGGAACCTTGAAAAAAATCAAGAAGAGAATGAGATGGGAAAAACAAGAAACAAACGAAAGTGAGAAAGAAAGAGAAAATAAAAGAGATGAGATGGTGGCCATGGAGTTCGAACACCATAGAAGGGCTTTGGATTTTTGTTATTTTTTGTGGGTGAGTGATTTATTGTTTATGGTGTGGTACAAATGATGTTGTAGCTACAGAGAAGAGAAACAGAGAAAGAGGTGCAGCAGTGGCAATGAAGAGAAGGAGAGAACAACGTGAGAGAGATTTGTGCTTGATCTTTTTTTCAACCGTTGGATCACTTATGTGCCACTTGTTGCCAATCTAGCTAAAAATGGGAGATAATGGGAGGGTTTTAAATTGGAGGTGAGCCGGACCCCAATTGAATCAACTCAACGGTTTGTAACATATGAAATTAAATCCCTTATCTCCAACCTTTCCCCTTTCCACTCTTTCAACTCCTCCTTCTATAAAGCTCCTCTTCCACCTCTTTCTCTTCCCATCAAAACCTTCAATAACCCACTGATTTATTTTTTCCTATATATTTCCAATTGCTCTCTCTCAACCTCCACAAAAGTCGCCAACCTCAATGTAGGGGGTAGCAGGCTTGCCTCAATATCAGTACAGACGGAGGGCTAGGAAACTACTTTCTAATAGAGAGGCGGAACACAATCAACACCTTGCCATACGGAACCGGACTAAAGCAGCGTACTTCCTTAACCAAGCTCCAACTTTCTGCATTTGGATTTTTTTTTTTTTTTTTTTTTTTTTTTTTTTTTTTTTTTTTTTTTTTTTTTATAGTTTTGTTTTTTTCCTTAGTTTGTTTAATTCACTGTTTGATTAATCACTGATTGAAGATTGATTGTTACAGTTGGTCGCCGGATTACAAGCATAATCGGAAATTCCCTTTGAGGTAATGAGTGTATTATTTTGATTTTAAAATGCAATAGAATATCTTAATTACATGTACATAAGTTATGATAATATTCTTGAGTAATCTTTGGTTTTTCTTTTCTTATTTTTAGAACTCAAACACATGCAAAGTGATTAGGAGGAATAGAAAGGAGGGTGGTGCGGGTGGTTCTTTTTTAATTTGGAATTATGGAGGGTGGGTTGCTTTTGTTTGATTGTTGTAATGAGTGTATAATTGACAAAGCTACAACGAAGGTTTCAGGGTTGCTGAATCATATAGTGAAAATTCTTGCACAAGAGCGTTTCGTTTGAGGATCTGGCAATTGATGGAGCTTGCATATGTTCTTTTTGAAAAAGAAAGGGCTGACAATTTTTGGTTTTGAAAAATTTGTAGATTTTTGTGAATGGTTAAAAAGCTAAACAAATTTTGTAGAGGTATTCCTTTAAATTCCAATATTCTTCTTTTGGATTTGGAAATTTTTGGAATAGAAATTAAGGAGGGTGGTGCGGGTGGTTCTTTTTTAATTGGAATTATGGAGGGTGGGTTGCTTTTGTTTGATTGTTGTAATGAGTCTATAATTGACAAAGCTACAACGAAGGTTTCAGGGCTGTTGAATCATATAGTGAAAATTCTTGCACTAGAGCGTTTTGTTTGAGGATCTAGCAATTGATGGAGCTTGCATATGTTCTTTTTGAAAAAAAAAAAGGGCAATCAATTTTTGGTTTTGAAAAATTTGTGGAGTTTTTTGAATGATTAAAAAGCTAAACAAATTTTGTGTAGGTATTCCTTTAAATTCCAATATTCTTCTTTTGGATTTTAGTTTCTTCTTAGAGTGATTTTAATATCATATTCAATAGCTTTCCGGTGTATCGCACAGATTTGCGACTAGTATATTTAACGCTTCAGAAGACTAAGAAATTCAAATGGACATGGTGTCCATGTAAAAATTTTGAAGGTGGTATAAAACATTTGTTTGTCCAAACAAATGGGCCATAATGAGCTAAATTGGTCCAAACTCTCGTACTAAGTTTAGAAGACTAAAATCTCTCAAATATGCAAATCATGAGTTATGAGAGTCATCAATAACTTTTTTTATTCTTATTGTATAATATGTTACAAACTTTATAATATGTTTCAAATTCTTACAATGAGTACAACTGTAAAATGGAGTAAATATATACCATATACACCTGTCACATATTTTGTGGTTCTCAAGCTCATCTGTAAGCTTTAAGTCATACTCATAATCATAAGTCATTACTGAAAAGTTTGATTTCTATGGCTATTTCAATATTTCCCTCTCTCACCTTGGTTTTTTTGACAACACAAGATGGTTCGTTGGTGAATTTATCAAGCCTCGAATCTTCGTCTTTTAGTATAGCAGGTGTTGGCTTAATAGGGTCCTTCTCTTTAGATGGGTGTTCATGAATTTCAGTTTTAATGGTGAGAGGTAGCGAAACACATTTGATATCAAGGTCAAATTTGCAGAGGGCGCAATGGTAAACAAACCATTTGCAAGGTGATTTACAGCCTTTGCATGTACAAGTCTTCCCATTATATGGTGGGGTTTTGTGGAGAGTAAGAGGATGTTTTATATGGTGGGGTTTTGTGGAGAGTAAGAGGATGTTCCAAATGTATGGGGTGCTGCAACTCGCGGGGTAATTCGGCACATGACTTATGTAGGTCGAAGTTACATTTACTGCAACTGTAGCGTGAACCCTTTATTTCTTCGCCACACCCATCACACCAAAAATGGCCTTTTGAAACTTTGTTGAAGATGAGAGGATGCTCATGGCTGGAGTGTAGAAGCTCCATTTCTCTATCTCTTATTGCAAAATAGAGACAAAATCTTATTATTGCAATTCACTTTTATAATACAACAAAAGCTACATTTTTTTTTTTTTTTTACTTTTTAAAATAAAAGAACAACGTATATCTCAAAAATAAAATAAAATTAAAGAACAACGATCAAGAGCCATGTACCTCAATTGGCACTCTGAATATTCACGTAGGAAAAAGAACTTGGGTTTGGTTTGAAAACTTCGTTCCGTTTGTTGCATGAATTTAGGTTGGGTAGATGTATATATATATATATTTAAACCTCCATATATATTTAAAAAATAGAATCTAGATAGCTTAAAGGTAGTGGGAACCACCAAAGATTTGTAAAATAGAATCTAGATAGCTTAAATAAGGTAGTGGGAAGGAACGAATTAACATCTAATGACATAAGGAATAAAGGAATCAAATGATCTCTTTCTTTTCTTTGGATGTTACAGAAGGAATGGAAAAGAAAAATATATAGAACTTATCATTTTTGTTCTTTATTTTTTATTCTGAAATAGAAGTTGACAGTGGTAAACGGCAAGTATTCAAAAGAGACTGCTTGTGAGTTTGTCTAAGTCTAAGAATATCCACTGGGTCAATAAACAAGAATTAAGTTCAGCTGTGTATAAGAAATTTTCTTTTTCTGCTAGACAAAGCTGTGTATAAGAAGTTCAGCTGTGGCAAATGCAAACTTCTTCAAACCTGCATAAAGTCGGTGATGTTGACTGCCTTATCAAAGTCAACAAAAAAAAACATTTATGGCTTGAGACTTCCATATTTACAAGTAACAAAGTTCTGATTAAGTTCATTCTGTTTCCTATCTGTACATGGTGTCAATTGGAGATCTCTCTCTCTTTCTGGGCTCCTTGGATTTGCTTACAGGTAAATCTTTGCCATCCTCAGTTAATTCCAATCAATATAGATCTTTAATTATTATGGTGCACATGAACTTTCTCTAAAGGTAGCATATAAAGCAGAGGTTATAATTCATTTCTCAATGACTAATTGCACTACTATCTAATCTATGTAATGGATTGACTTGCTGTTGACTTTGTTTTTAACTTTTCATTTCAGTATTTCACTGTCTTTATCATCATATGGAACTTTGAATTGGTTGGATTTAGAGGCCCAACTTCCAGTCAATTCCAATTCCATGCTTCAAAACACAGTATATGTTTCTTTCAGTCTGGTATAATTGGATCTTATTATGAGTCACAAACCTAAAAACCCCCCATATAATTATTTTCAGTAAAATTGAAATGATTCAATTTTTTTTTTTTTTTTTTTTATACCATGGAACCAAGCCTTCAGATTTATACTGAAGGTTATGGTGTAATTGAAGATTTCTTGCCAGGAAAAATGTGATTAAATTCACCCCTTCTTAACAACTTAAACTTTTGAAACAATAGGTAATTTATCATAGTATCAAAGGGAGTTCGAACTCTGTATCTGTTGGATTTCTTATGATTTACTGAGGTATAGGTAATATGTTTCAAAATCTTGCAATTCATGATTTACATGGTGGCAGAGTGCTACTGGTTTTAATACTCTAAAGTCTAAACTGTGCATGACCATTGATTTTCTGAGCAAAGACTAATCACTGGCCTCCTCATTTAAAACCAGATTATAGCCTCTTCATGACTTAACATATTATATGTGTATATTAATATTCCTGTCTGTAATCTAAGGGTTTGGTGGACAAGATGAATTCATGTTTGAAAATGAAGAGAAAAGCCAAAGAGGAGACAACATTTATGAAGAATGGAAGACTATTATTGGAGGAGCTAATTGCCTTTTGCAATGGGAAAAGCAATCCTATCCGTGTCTTCTCTGCTGAAGAGCTCATAAGAGCAACAGACCGTGGATTTTCTGTTATGGAATGTTAATAAGCGGGCAGGTAAGGTTGAGAGAATGTTTGTGTTGTATATGTTTGACTATGCGTGGTAACGAAGCACACTTGTGGTGGACCCAGAATCCACAACTGTTGCCACAAAGGTAAGGCATGTTTTTGCCTTCTTTACCACAAAAATCGCAGGTCAACAAGATTTTTTTTTCCCGAAGAAGTTCAATGGGTGTTCATGAATTTCAGTTTTGATGCTGAGAGATAGTGAAACACATTTGATATCAAGGTCAAATTTGCAGAGGGCGCAATGGTAAACGAACCATTTGCATGGTGATTTACAACCATTGCATGTACAAGTCTTCCCATTATATATTGGGGTTTTGTGGAGAATAAGAGGATGTTCCCAATGTATGGGGTGCTGCAACTCATAGGGTAATTCGGCACATGACTTATGTAGGTCGAAGTTACATTCACTGCAACATTAGCATGAACCCTTTATTTCTTCGCCACACCCATCACACCAAAAATGACCTTTTGAAACTTCGTTGAAGATGAGAGAATGCTCATGGCTGAAGTGTTGAAGCTCCATTTCTTTGTCTCTTATTGCAAAATAGAAACAAACCGTTATTATTGCAATTCACTTTTATAATACAACAGAAGCTACATTTTTTTTTTTACTTTTTAGGCCAAAATATTATTTTCGTCCCTAAACTATACATGAGTATCGTTAGAGACAAAATTCATATGTAAAAATTAACTTTTTCAAAGTTCAGGGACAAAAAACAAACTTTTCAAAGTTCAGGGACGGAAAACAATAGTTTAACCTACTTTTTAACATAAAATAATAACGTATATCTCAAAAATAAAATAAAATTAAAGAACAACGTCAAAAGCCATGTACCTCAACTGGCACTCTAAATATTATGTAGGAACAAGAACTTGGATTTGGCTTCAAAACTTCTTTCCGTTTGTTGCATGAATTTAGGTTGGGTAGATATATATATATATATAATCTATACTATAACTTAAAAGCTGAAGCTGAGATAAAGGTTTTTAACTCCTCCAAAGCCTGCCACATCAGATTTCCTTTTCCCAGAAAATTCCACTTTATAGTTATCTCTCTTCATGTATATCATTTTTTCTCTCTATCCTCTACAGGTATTTATTTATTTTTTATTTTTCCTTCCCCTCTTTTTTCTCTCTCTCCCGACTTCCTCATCTCCTTCTACATGTTTTTTTTTTTTTTTCATTAAATTCACATTAATTACGTTAAAGTGGTGGAGTGAAACTCTCTCTCTCACTCATGACATTTATGGCATGATTAATTGGATGTTTTATATTTGGAATTCAAAAAGGAATCCACTACTTTGTATTTTTTATTTATTTTTTGCAAATAAAATCCTCCTCATCTTTTTTTTGGAGAGAAAAAATACGTTGGATATAGAAATAAATAAGGGGAATAATTGATTAGTATTTAATGTAGATAATGGGACCAAAAATAAATAAGGGGTGGAGTGAAACTCATGAGCTAGGTTATTCGTGGAATAAGGAACTAGACAGTCAATTTCCTTTTTGAATTCCAATTAAAGCATCCCATTAAACATGCCATAAATTTCATCTTCCTTGATAGCTAAACATTCCATATATATAGATAAAACTTAGATGCTGAATGTATCAGCATTACCTGGAGTTTTTCCAATATATAAGGATATCTTCCCAATCCAAAAAAAAAAAGCGGTAGAAGATTGCACCATCTACAACAATAGGCGCCATGCGAGGAGAAAAACCTGTCTTCCCAATCCAAAAAAGCGGTACAAGATTGCACCATATACAACAATAGGCGCCATGCGAGGAGAAAAACCAAGCTCACTAATATACCCTTTCCAATATTAACATTCATTGCCAAGAATAGTTCTTTGGTGAAGACTGTTTATTTTTTCCTTGGTAAATCTGTCATTTCCTAATTTTTTCCTTTCCTATTTTTGATTTTCATGGTTGTACGCTAATTTTTCCTTGAAATGGTTAAAAATTAATCTGTTCAAATATCTGCTGAAGAGCTCATAAGAGCCACAAACAACTATGATCAGCGTCAACATTTTGTGTGGGATTGTGATTTCAGTTTTACAAGGATTCTCTGGAAGACCGTTTACTTTCTGATATGGAAGACACTGTGCTTGGCATTATTAAAGACATTGTGGTCGGATCACAAATGAGTGTCCCCCAAAATGTTCTAAAACTCTTAGGATGCTGCTTAGAGACCAAAAATCCCATTATAGTGTATGAATTTGCAGAGGACAGAAATCTTTACAATTGTATTTGTATCCTGTTGGAGTATTTTTATAAAAACCTTATAATTCATTCTTGATTAAATGCTTACCAGTTACAAATTCTTTAAGTTTGAAATCTGATTTAGTAATATCATCAATTCAATCCCACACTAATATCAAAATGTCAGTTTTTTCCATGCTATTCAAGTCAATGTAATAACTGGGTCATTCTACAATACCCACATTCTTTTTGTGGGTATGGTACCCACTCAATTGGTACTATCAAATGTGATATAAGTACCATTATATGTGATGTTGGTACTATCCAATGTGATATTGGTACTATCTGGTTTTTTATATATATTAATTTAAATAATAAATAAAAATAGTAGGTACCATCATATGTGAGGTAGGTACCATAATATGTGACATTGGTACCATTAATATGAGATTTTATCTATTAGAGGTACGGTACCCACATGGGTACTGTAGAATTACCCTGTAATAACTTAGAGTTTTTTTTTTTTTTTTTTTTTTTTTTTTTTTTAACGTTTATGAAGAATAACTGATAGCTATTGCTTTGAAAATTAGTCGACAAAGCTTTGAATGCATAATCATTATATTGCTTTAGCAAATGTACAGGGACATGTGCAGAAACTTACAAAATAAAAACTGATGCTATACTAATGCCTATACTATCAAATGGATTGAACTTATAATCAAAAAGATTGAATTCTTTAAATCATAATACTATGCGTTAACTTTTGTACCGCTGCTAGCTTGAATTAAAATTTAATATGGAATTAAATGGGAAAGGCTCCCATACCACTATATATATATATAATCAGTACAATTGAAAAAAACACCGAAACAATATATTCAAGCTCTTGTCTTTCTCTCTAAAAACCATTTTTTCTCAAATCAGATTATTTCTTCATATATTAATATATTTTATTCTGGGTAAAAGAAAGTACTATTTTAAGAGCTTCTCACCCTACAAGTAGTGTAGACTTGCAAGGGAATACAGCTAGGTGGCTGGGCTTGTTGTATCCTGGGGACAACGTGCAAAATTATTATCTAATTACACCAAAAAATTCCGTAGACGGCGCGTATTGTCTCAAGAGAGCGACCTAGTCCGTGCCTCAACTCCGCCACCTCTTATTGGTAATATTATTTGGTGCAAATTATAACAAGTTTCAGATAATATTTCTCCTTATATTTCCAACAATTTGAGACGATACTTATGGAGAACAAAAATGCATCAATGAAAAATGGTAATATTGTTTCCAATACAATTGGAGCGGGTGATCTTAACAAGCCATTCCGCTTCCGTGGTGTTTACTTTAAGAGGTGGAGACAAAAGACTTTCTTTTACCTTACACTTTTGAATGTAGCTTATGTTCTAATGGAGAAAAATCCAAAGAAAAAGAAAATAGAATCCATGACCAAAGAAGAAATTTCTCAACATGAAAAAGAAATAAAGAAATGGGAGAAGGATCATCTTTATTGTAGGAATTATTTGCTTAGTTGTCTTTCTGATGAATTGTATGATTATTATGATCAATCTTACTCTTCTGCAAAAAAGATATGGAAGGCCTTGCATCAAAAGTATGACACTGAGGAAGCTGGGTCCAAGAAGTATGCTTGTAGTCATTTTTTCAAGTTTCAAATGGTTTAAGGCAAGTCTGTGGTAGAACAAGCCTATAAGCTTCAAATGATTGCACATGATGTTCGTTCTGAAGGCGTCCGAGTAGACGAACAAATGCAACTTTCAGCCATCATTGACAAGTTGCCCGAGTCTTTGAAGGAGTTTGCTAAAGTCTTGAGACATAAGCAAAAGGAACTTTCCATTGAAGCCATTATCACACGTTTGAGAGTGGAGGAAGACGCAAGGAATCAAGACAAGGCTATGGAACTCAATGAAGCAAATGGAACTAAGGTAAATTTTATTACTTCCAATGAAAACATGCCCAAATCCCAAGCAAAAAAATAATCTATTATATAAACTAAAAGGCCAAGCTGAGATAACATTTTTAGCCTCCTCTAAACATTGACACATCAGAATCCTTGCACCCACAGAAGTCCAGCTCTATTTAATTCAATTCAAACATGTTTCCTCTCTCACACATTCTCCACACTCTCTCTCTCTGTTCACGCATGACTCCTCTCCTCCCCCTCTTTTCTCTTTCTCCCTTGCCCCCTCATCTCCAGCCGTTAGGGCACGCCACCTCATCCCCCCTCTTCCCCTCTTTTCTCTCTCTCCCTCGCCCCCTCAGCTTCAGCCGTTAAGGTTTAACTTCATTCAACTGTTAAGATTTCTCAGCTTTAGTTACCACTTGCCACCCATGGAATTCAAGGCTTCTAATTGACATTTTTTTTTTATTATTATAAAAGGACTTCTGATCTCTCTGCCTTCTCACCATCCATAAACGAGGGTAGCAAAACCCAATGTGAGTTTTTTCTCCTCTCTTTCTTCCAGATTTGTTATTTATTTTTTTTCCCAGTGAATTCGTGATTTGTTGTTAATAATTTGCTTTGGATGGGTGCATTTGGGTGTGCATTTGATTTGAGGTAGACGTGGGTGTTCATATATGTTACAAGGCTGGGTTTTTTTATTTTTTTTATTGCTTCGGATTGAATTTGTGGTTTGTGGGTTTGGGTTTAGCATTCAGTTGGAATTTTTTTTGTCATGAAATTTCAATTGTATTTTGTTCATTGAGTGATTTTTGTTTCTGTTGTAGGCATTCAATTGGAATTTGATGGTTTTGAGATGAAGACAATGCATACCCATCCAAGAAAAGCCTAAAATTCCTCTTAGGTCAGTTTTCTATACACATCTCTTTGTTGAGCTCCTCAATTGTTTTGTTTCCTATATCCACATCTAATCATTTGAACATTTGAACATAGCTATATCTTCTTCTTCCATATGTTCATAAAAAATTAAATAAAGGTATCCATGGTTGATTTCTTAACTAACATAGCCTACCCATGTATAAGAACTGTGCTATGAAGCCTATTTGAATGCAGAGTATTCGATGAAATGTCTGATAGAAAATAAACATTATAGTTTACTTTTTCTCATCTTAAAACATTGCAACCAATTATCTTTCTTCCTCTTCGAAGACCTCCAAAATTTAATGAATTCGAAATGAAGGCTTATGTGGTTTGTACAAAGGGATTCTGCCAGAATACTACAAGGTGGTGCCTGGTGTAGGTATTTGTTTTATGACATACAAGACACTGAAGAAGCTTTTGGCTGATACTGCAGCTAGTTTGTAGTTGCCCCTGTCATCAATTGGAATTTGGTCTGCAATTAATAGGATGGGATGGGCTTTGTTATGTAAGCTCACTTATTTAATTGATCTTTTTCTCTGCAACCATTGATACTTATTGATTGGGTATCCACAAGCTTACTTATTGATCCTTACCCTTGAATTTGATGATGCAGCTAAATCTAATAATGGTATATAAATTTTCATAGATTTTGACAGATGCAGAAAAGGCAAAAACTAGAGATTGAGGATCTTTGTACGAAGCTTTAGGTGATGGTCGTCTTGACACAAACTTACAGTGAAGAGGTTAGACACAAACTTAACAGTTAAATTCTTGACACAAGTTTATTGACCATTCCCGACATTGATGCCATCACTTTTATAACGTTAGGATATGTGTGCTATTGGGTTGTAGCTTTCAGTCCCCACAAGTTTCATAATTGTAATGCTTGGGATCTGTTTATACTTGCAGGTGTACGTTTTATTTGCAAAGATTGACGATAGAGTAAAAGAAGCAACATATCATGCTTGGCTTGGTCTTTATATACGAAGTATATTTGTCTTGAAGTTTTAATAGAAACGATGTTGATGCATTTGGATCGATAAAAAAATATTTCACTTGACTGTCATGAATGGATTTTGCTTCCTGGATGTATAAGTTGAATGCTATAACTTTCATTAGATGGAACACTACATGTTACAAGTAGGAATTAGGTGGATTGAAATTGTTTTTATTTTAAACAACAAATGTTGGGGATAGTGATCTACTATTGTTAAAAAAGAAGCAAGAAAATAAAAGAGCTACTTTAGTGCTTATTTATCCATTTTGTGTTTGCGTGTGTGTGTATGTGTGTGTGGTGACATTAAGGTGTAAGTTTGTTTGTGGTGAACAGAGTCCTTAATCTGTGTGTGGTGATATTAAGATGTTGATAGCCTAATATCCAAAGCAGTGAACCAAACCAAGCTGCTAAGAATAAATGTAAAGAACGAGAATTGTGGAAACTAACTTATTTGAAACTCATTTAGCCAAAATAATAATGAGTAGCTACGAATGTTTGAGGAATAGCTATGATGTCTTTGTCTTGACCGAATTTGTAGCCTTTATTAGTAGATTCATTTTATGTGGTTTTTTTATTTTTTTTATTTACTATGAATGTTTGAGGAAAAGCTATTGAAATAGTTACTGATCTTTTAGTTCTTTGAATAATGATGATCCATGTATTGTTTATATGTTTAAGATTTCTTTTGTAAAAATTGTTGAAGCAACAAGATGTGGGTAATTTTGGAACAATTGTGCCAGCAAAAGTGATCTGGAGACTTCATAATCATCTAAGCAAGGTCCCAAGTGTGGCAATTTTGTATTCATTATCTCATAAATAAATAAATTTTTTTTTTTTTTAAATTGCATCATGTTTTTATGGATATCTCCATAAGTATAATGGATGATGCAAAACACTTTTTTTTTTTTACTCTAGAAAAATAATAAAACTAAAAGTCTAAAATCACACTTTAAAATAAAACATATATAAGATTATTTAACTTATACTCCATTAAGAAATAATTATATCAATTTTCCCGCATATTGCGCGAGTCTACGACTAGTAATTATTTAAGGCCAAAGAAAAGAAACATGAAACGTTGGCCAAATAGAAACCAGTCTCAATATAAGGCCCTCTCAAATCAAAGAAAGAACCAAGGACCTCCTCCTAAGCATGTCCCAAATAATGGCAACCAAACCAATAACAATAATTATGCATATTTTGTGTGTGGTAAGCCTGGACATTCTGCTAGAATTTTTCCCAAAGAGGTTTAATGGGTGTTCATGAATTTCAGTTTTGACGGTGAGAGGTAGTGAAACACATTTGATATCAAGGTCAAAATTGCAGAGGGAGCAATGGTAAACGAACCATTTGCATGGTGATTTACAACCATTGCATGTACAAGTCTTCCCGTTATATGGTGGGGTTTTGTGGAGAATAAGAGGATGTTCCCAATGTATAGGGTGCTGCAACTCCAAGGGTAATTCGGCACATGACTTATGTAGGTCGAAGTTACATTCACTGCAACTGTAGCGTGAACCCTTTATTTCATCGCCACACCCATCACACCAAAAATAACCATTTGGAACGTCGTTGAAGATGAGAGAATGATCATGGCTGAAGTGTTGAAACTCCATTTCTCTGTCTCTTATTGCAAAATAGAAACAAAATGTTATTATTGCAATTCACTTTTATAATACAACAGAAGCTACATTTTTTTTTTACTTTTTAGGCCAAAATATTGTTTTCATCCCTAAACTATAAATGAGTTTCGTTAGAGACAAAATTCATGTGTAAAAATGAACTTTTTCAAAATTCAGGGACAAAAAATAAACTTTTCAAAGTTCAGAGACAAAAACAATAATTTAAACTACTTTTTAAAATAAAATAACAACGTATATCTCAAAAATAAAATAAAATTAAAGAATAACATCAAAAGCCATGTACCTCAACTGGAACTCTAAATATTACGCAGGAACAAGAACTTGGATTTGGCTTCAAAACTTCGTTCCGTTTGTTGCATGAATTTAGGTTGGGTAGATACATATATTTAAACCTCCACCAAAGATTTCTAAAATAGAATCTAGATAGCTTAAAGGGAGTGGGAAGGAACAGATTAACATCTAATGAAATAAGGAAGAAAGGAATAAAATGATCTCTTTCTTTTCTTCGGATTTTAAAGAAAGAATGGAAAAGAAAAATATAGAACTTATCATTTATGTTCTTTATTTTTTATTCTTGCTTTAGTTGAATGAGGGAAAAATCTATTTTGACTCAATTAACAACTAATGTTTTGCCCACAAGTCGGCAATCCAAAATGAGTTATTATGCGGATACTAAAATTTTTACAAATTGGTGTATTAATTTTTAAACACAAAACAAAAAATATAATTAAGAAATTTTTTTATTATGTTATTGATGTAACATTTATAAATCGTATTCATTCTTCATGTCAGTATGTAAGATTTTTGAAGTAAATTGTTTAATATTTTTAGCATTTGTTTTTTTATAGAATTGAAGTGGGATGGATTTAACAATTTCATTCATTTTACTATTATAACCTTCAAAATAAGGAAAGAATATATCATTGCCTTCCATTCATTTCTTTCTAGATTCCTTCAATCCAAAAGCTTTGCAACGAGTTGATGGTTGTAACTTTGCAAGGATCAACAATGTCTTCATCAAATTATGACTATGCCATTACGTCAAAGAATTTACAAAAAAATTAAACATTTTAAATTAAAAAAAAAAATTAACAAAGAAATAGTGAATAAAGCATATTAACTTTTAAAGCCAATTTTAGATGCATTTGTGACACTCCATTTGTTTTGACAAAAAACAATTTTAGGAATATGGTTGCTTTCCTCTCTCTCTCTCTCTCTCTCTCTCTCTCTCTCTCTCTCTCTCTCTCTCTCTCTCTCTCTCTCTCTCTCTCTCTCTCTCTCTCTCTCTCTCTCTCTCTCTCTCTCTCTCTCTCTCTCTCTCTCTCTCTCTCATGTCGTCAATCTGAGCTCGCATCCTCCTTTTTAAAGATCCCAGCCCTCATCCACACGGGTGGGCGTATCACTGGATGTCCATGTGGGACGAGACTTGTCATCCTAGCATTTGTCTTCATTCCACGCCACTATCTGTACCCCGAACACCACCTCAAGCATTATTGGTGCATGCGCATGAGACAAAAGAATTTAAATATGTGATGTTGGTACTATCTAATGTGATGTTGGTATTATATGATTTTTTATATATATTAAATTTAAAAAATAAATAAAAATTTAAGGTACCAAATAATGTAATGGTAGGTACCATCATATGTGATGTAAGTACTATAATGTGTGACATTAGTACCATCAATGTGAGATTTTATCTATTAGAGATACCGTACCCATATGGGTATTGTAGAATTACCCTTAAACTCTGTATATGTCAACTAAAGAAACATTTATGGCTTAAGACTTACATATTTAAAAGCAACAAAATTTCTGGTTAAGTTCATTCTCTTTCATATCTTGTATGTGCCAATTGGAGATGTCTCTCTTTCTGGGTTCCTTTGATTTGTTTACAGCTAATCTTTGCCAACCTCAGTTAATTCAAATCAATATAGATCTTTAATTATGCAAAGGACAGGTGTCACTAGTGGGATGAGACACAAATGAAGGCACCTAAAGGATTGGAGAGCGGCACATTAAACATGTGATTAACAATGTGGCATTAAACATGTGGTTAGTGGCAGTTAACTCCAGCAAACTCTTTACTCTTTCACCCATATGTGGACAAAAAAAAAAGTCATTCTTTAATTTTTAAAATACACTTTCTAGCAGACTCTCTATTCTTTCTCTACTCAAACTAGAGAGCTATTGTACCATTGGAACTTTTAGAGAGCCTGGAGAGTAGTTGCTGGAGCTCCAGATTCTTACTTTGGCTCTCTACAAGTGGTGAAGAGAGACTACTAGTATTGCTATTCTAGTGCAAAAATGGGGCATGATAGTTACAAGAACTATGAAATTCAAAACATGGAGAAAAAAAAAATTCAAAAAAAGAAGAAGACGACATGTCTAGGAGGTGTCCTAGAGGATCGAGACCAATAAAACACGTGGCATGTACAAACTGATGTTAATTGTCGAAAACTAAAGTATAAACTAGTCGTAAACCCATGCGATGCACGAAAATTTATACTCATTATAAAATAAATAAAAAATTTCTCAAATAAATATAATATAAGACTACTTCAATAATTTGTCCAAAACAATTTATCATTGCATTTATAGGATTACTTTTCATTGCCTACTTGGTAGGGGCGTCAAATGGGTGGGTTTGGGTGGGTAATAAATGAGTTGGGTCTTTAAAAACCCAATTGCTCATTTAGGCCCATTTAACAAAATATGTATGGTCCATACCCAACCCAACCCACCCATTTACCCAATTATTTTATGTATGTAAATGGTCAAAATATCTTACAACTTATAAAATGATAAAAATGTCCATAAAAATGACAAAAATACCCCCAAATGATCAATAAATGGGTTTGGATAAATTTGTTAGATGCCCAATAAACAACCCAATTAAACCCAATTAAACTCAACTTAATTGGGTCTAATTGGGCTAGCACCCATTTGCCCATTTATTAAATAAGTGGGTTTGGTTGGGCAACTAGTGAGTGGATTTAGGTAGGCTAATGGGTTTGGGCTTTTTTTGTCACCCCTACTACTTGGATAACTACAGGATAGCTAAAAACAGAAATATACTTGGGAGTTGAACATTCGAAATAACTCAAAATTATTTTTTTTTTCCTATCTATATCATAATTTTTTTAAAGACACCAAGCCTATACTTGACCTATATTTTGAACAATTTCAACAGAAATAATGAAACTCAAAATTTTTTTTATTTTTTTTTTCCTATCTATCATCATAATTTTTTTACACCATTTGATAGGAATGACCTATATTTCAAAAATTTCAACAGACTAAATGAAACATTTTTTTTTTTTTAAAAATAATTTGAATACAGAGAACATCAATGGATAGTATTTGATAGGAGATATGCATATTTGAAAATGCATGAGTAATTATGACAAATCAATTTCCTAAAAAATTCACACATTTAAATTCAACTGATGTCTAATTATGACAAATCAATTTCCTAACAAATCAATTTACTAAAACAGATGCACTTTGCTGAGTCAGTCACCAATGCAAAAGGGCCAAACTAATCTGCCACTTTTACTCATGATTCTTTGATTCTTTGAATGCCAATGAAAGAATAAGAAAGTGGTACTGGAAGATGGTACATGGAAGATCACCCTGTTTTCCTTTAGAGTACATTTTTTTTTTTTTTTTTTTTTTTTTTTTTCTTTTGTTTTATTCTTTTTGCTGTAGAGTGAACCTTGGCGATTAACTTGGCCTGTAACCAAAAAGAGTCCACCACTAAAAAGAGACAACCATTTTGAGTTTGTGAGATGAACACTGGTAGACAACATAAGCATCTAGAAACTTGCTGATTCAACTACACATGTGGTTCGGTAATACACAATTATGAAAAAAAAAAAAAAGTAAAACATGAATAAGAGTAAATATGTATTGCATAAGTTAAGGCTTAAGTTTCTTTTCTATAGCAGATCCAATGGTCAAAACAATTTTGTGCAACTAAGAACATGTATTTTACATATATCTATAATATCTATAATCTATATATAAATTAAAGCAGAGGATATTGCCAATTCTCTGCCATGTGGCATTTTTGGCAATATCCTCTGCATGACACATGGAAGCTTATTTGGAAAAATTATGCCACGTCATTGCCATGTGTCAATGGAAATAATAAATTTACATTATTAGAAAAGTCTTTCATAAATGATTGATGTATTGTATTATTTCTTAAATTAAATGCATATTTTATTGAGAATGATTTGTGGTAAAAAATAATTTGTAGGTATCAATTTATTTTTTTGATTGGCACTATATCAAATATCAATCATAAGTTAACAAAAAATAAAACCTACACTCCCTTTGTGGTAACGTATTGCAGGTAGAGCTGCTCCAAAACGACGTAATTAACAAAAAAACATAAAGCCTACTCTCCCTTTGTGGTAACGTATTGCACGTAGAGCTGCTCCAAAACGACGTCGTTTTGGAGCAAGTCTGATATTTATTTGTATAAACTTTATCTTCCCCGCCTCCTCCCTTTATCTCTCTCTCTCTCTAACGCTTTCTCTCCCTCACGCCTCCTCCCTCGACTCCTTATCTCCCTCTCTGTTTTTATTTTTATTTTTATTACCCATTAAATCCAAGCTCTTCATCTCCCTAATCGATTTGCCCAATTGATTGTATCTCAATGTTAGTTTGCTACTCCGCTCAAATTCTCATATAAATAAACTCGCTATAAGTCCAACCACAACCAAACCAAAGGTGAGTGTTTTTTTAATTTCTTTTCATTTTTTACGATTTCCTTTATTTTAAGAGTGGATTTGTGATGGTTTGCATCTGAAATCCCTTTTAGTGGGTGCACGTGTTGGTTTTGACTAGCTGAGAAATTCTGCAAACTATTTTTTTTTTTTACATTAGTTGTTCTTTATGTGGATTTCAAGCTTGATGATGATCTGCAAACATATTTTTTTTTTTTACTTGTAATACATGTCAAGGGTAGCCCACTATTCTTGTTATGTACATGATGTAGAGAACTAAGAACATGGAAATTTTTGCTTTTATGATGATACGATCATTGATTTGGTTGTTAATTGTTAGTGTTTAGCCCAGTCTTTCTTGTTATTACATGATGTTAGAACTAAGTGGTCCACTTTATGTGCAAATGCATTATTTGCATTTACATTGATTTGGTTGTTAGGTTTGTGTTAGTTGGTTTACCTGGGTCTTTTGTATTCATTTTGGTAGTGGAAGTTGTAGAACTTTATGTGCATATAATTTGCAGCCAACATTTGGCCTTCAATAGGTTTGTGTTAGTTGGTCTTATGGGTCCTATTATCATAAAAATAGTGGAAGTGTAGAACTTTGTATAAAGCTTGGCATTTTGGGTTTCCTCGAATAATGATCCTGATTATATCTATAAGGTATTTGTAGGATTTCCTCAGACTTAAATGGAGGTTTGAGTTTCCTCGAAAAACCTATATCTAGAGGTCAGGATTTCCTCAATTAAATCCATTTGAGGTCAGGATTTCCTCAATTAAATCCATATATTTTCTTTTAATTCCTGGTTTTGCACCAATTCTATTTTCCTCCTTTATCCAAAAATTGTGAACGTAACAATTGGTATCAGAGCCACCGTTCCTTTCCACCACTTCATGCCAAAAAGAAAACCCAAACACTTGTAAGCATATCATCCAAGCATGGAAGAACAATTGTTAGGGTGTATGGAAAAACTGAAAGAGATACGTTCTCTAGTCATTGATCAAACGAAAATGATCAAGGAGATGCAATTGAACTGTCAAGTTTTACGTTTGGCTAGTCGTGGCTATGAACAGGGGAAGCCAACTGAGGAGGGTGCTGAGCAATGCAAGCTTGAAGATAAGAACATGGGAGAGTTACAAAATCAAACCAATTTAACTTCCCACAACTTCAGCAAACAACAATATTGGGTTGAAGAAATTTTTGCAAATCTCAAAAATTTACCACCTCCATGTTCGCCTGATTACATTCCTTTACCACAATGCCTTGGTAAGATTAGGTGCATCTGCTTCAAAAATTTTTGGATTATGCCCTTGAGGACAAGAGCCGACTTTAAAGGGGGAGGAATGATACGATCATACATGTGCTTGTAATACATAGGTGCTTGGGTAGCCCACTATTCTAGTTATGTACATGATGTATTCTATTCTTGTTATGAACTGATGTAGAACATGGAAATGCATTTGTTTTATTTATGGAAAAGCATTGTCATTTGTTTTATTTACATTGATTTGGTTGTTACTTGTTAGTGTTTACCTAGTCTTTTGTATTCAGTTATAGTGGTCCACTTTATGTGCATGTTATTTGCAAAGTGGGTCCTAGGTTTGTGTTAGTTGGTTTATGGGTCCTATTATTTTGGTAGTGGAAGTTGTAGAACTTTGTATAAAGCCAACATTTGGCCTTCAAAATAATGATCTGATTAATCATAAAAATATTTGTAGTCTTTAAGACTCTTGGGAGGTTGGGTTTCCTCGAAAAACCTATATCTAGAGGTCAGGATTTCCTCAGTTAAATCCATTTGAGGTCAGGATTTCCTCAATTAAATCCATATATTTTCTTTTAATTCCTGGTTTTGCACCAATTCTATTTTCCTCCTTTATCCAAAAATTGTGAACGTAACAGATGAGAGCTAGACGCAGAGTAAGATCTCCTTCCGTGTTGGCAATGGTTTCCACACTATAAAGGTAATTTCTTTGTTTTCTTTTTTTATTATCTTAGTTCTCTTTTTCCACAATTGCTAATTCAAGTTCCTCTAATTTTTTTTGGGTTTGGTTGGTTCTGTACTTTTTTTTAATCTTTTTGTCTGTGAAAATATTGAATGAGTTTGATTGTTTGGGAAATTATGGCAGACATTGAGTTCTGGAGCAAATTTTATGGTTAAAATTGTATTGAAATTTGAGTTCTAAGCTGCTTGCTCTTGCTTTATGTGTTACTCAAATTGTTAATTTAGGGTTTTCGAGCAAGAGTTATGTTTTTATTTTTTTATTTTTTTTGTTGGGTGTAGGAATCAGAAAACGGAGTGATTCTATTTATTTACTTTTTGCTCAACCTTCAAATTCAACGTAAGGTCTGTCTGTCTCTAATTTACGTTTTCCTCTTTCATTTTTGTGCTGATTTATATTTTCCTTATTAAAGTCAATAATCTGATCTGATTTCCTTAGATTTTTATATTTTCTAATAAAAAGTTTTGGCTGCACCATACTCATTCTGTACAAGCAGAGCCGAGAGCTGTCTCCTTCAATATATCTCAAGTCACCGCCTCTTGCATCGTCCACCTCACATGCCAAAGTCAGATTGTTGGAATCCTCTACTTCAATACATCTCAAAAGAGTAGCTCTGAATAAGCAAAGTCAAATTCCCAAACCAAGATGACGATGAAGGAAAGGGGACTGATTGGACTGTTGCTTTTCTCTAATTCGTATTTCCCCTTCAAAGAACTGAAGAAGCCTTCATTTTGGGATAAATGGGGAGAGGCAAACAGAGATGTATGAGACAGAGAAACAGAGATGTCAAGGGTTGTGGGTACCAAGAGCTGCCGGAAGGTGTTTTAATGCAAACGTCATAACTGGAACATAGGTACTTAATACAATCTTCAAGAATCGCTTCTGTCCTAAATTAAATTTCAAATTTCATAAAATGTCTTCTCTTTCAAAGGTTGGACGTTTGTGTTTTGTCCTCCCTCAAAATGTTTGACGAAATGCCTGAACCAAAGTTCCCATCACCAAAACTCATTAGATTTTTTTTTTCTTGGCTGCAATAAGTCACTTAGACTTATTATAGTTACTAAGACTTATCATAAATCTTTTTATTTTTATTTTTTATCATACAATAATCTGAACCATGATCAAAATATTGGATTTTGCTATTTGTTTCCTTATTTGTTTATGATGTGATGCTATTTTATCATGTTCTGCTCATTTTAAAATTTAATAATGCTTAAGTCAACATGTTATGTGATTGATTACTGAAACCAATTTAATTTTCTTTAATAAACAACATCCAATTTAATAAATAAAGGTTTCTAAGGTATTATCTATAGCCATCATAGATTCATTGTGCAGTTTGTGAGTAATGAAAATTTATTGATGCTATTAACTTGACATGTGATTATCTCCATGGTTTTAAAAACCGGATCGGGGAGAGAACCGGAAAAGGGAGTGGTTCCCGTACTAGTGGTCCGACCGGGGTCGGACCGGTGGTCGAACCGGTGACGTCATAAATAATTTAATTAATAATTTTAAAATTATATAAATAATTAAATAAATACATAAACAGTTTGTAACTAATAATCTGGGTTAACAAATGTTAATAAATTTTAAAACACTTTATATGAGTTTTCACATCTTATATTTTGCGGAAAAAAAAAGAAAGAGAGTGATTTTAGCAGTAAGAAAAAGTAAAACAAAACTAATATGTGTGAAAAAGATTGTGCAAGAATTTTCCGGAGTAGTCACTGTACTAGTTATAGACTTATAGTAACTGACAGTTAGGATGTACAAGCCAATACAATCAAGTTTCCTAGGTTCCTAGCACGTAGTGTGAAATTAGATAATTGAATTGGAAATTGAAAGCCCAACAGGAAAAGAAGGTTAAACAAAATACTGATCGAAATTTCTTAGCAGGTTCTTTTTTTGGATGAATATGGGCCGTTGAAATTTCTATACAGGTTTAGAAATGTGTTGATCATTCTTGTTTCTTTTGTACAAGCGGAGCACAACTTGTCATCTAAAACAAAGAAAGATATATATAAAAATAAAAAAATCAAGAAAGTTCAATGCCATATTAACTGGGTCACGTAAGCATTGCCACCATCACCTCAATGTTTATCAAAACAGTGATTTTTTTTTCTTTCCCCTTTTTCACGCATATTCTACACTCTTCTATCTTCTCTTCTTTTAATATCTGTCACCTTTGCTTTTTTTAATTCTTTACTTTCTTTCTTTCTTTTTCCTCACCTGCTCACTGTAAATAAACCGGCCATTTATTTTTCTTCCTTCATCTCAGACTGACTACTGAGTTCTTTCTTTCTCCCCATCTTCTCTCCACCGCATCTTTAGCCTCATCATTTTCTTCTCTTCTTCCATTTTTTATTTTCCTTCTTTCACATGAGTGGCGTGAGTGAGAGTAGAGGGAAGGAGGAAGCAGGAAGGGGGAAGCGGCGTGAGGGAAGAATCAAAGAAAAACGAAGCTTAAGTTGGGTTTAGGATAAGAAAAAATAGACCAAAACGGCGTAGTTTTGAAATTAGTCAAACCGGGCCAAAACCGGTTCAACCGCTCCGGTTCGCGGTTTTTACGGTTGAACCACCGGTTTCCGGTTTTTGTCCTCTTTTTCCAAATTTCCGATTTTTTCAGAGAACCGGACCGGATAAGGTACCGGTTCCCGGTTGAACCGGTTGAACCGGCCGGTCCGGTCCGGTCCGGTTTTTAAAACCATGATTATCTCAATCCAACATTCAATTGGTCTATTCAGTTTGACACACATTGAAGATGTAGTTAGTGTTTAGGAATTGTTGGATTCAACTGCGAACCTCATTATCTTTTGAATTAGTTATTTTGTTTATCTATGATCCCTTGATTATTAGCTTGGTTCTGGTAAGTGTCTGGCTCCCTAGAGTCTTTCTTTAGGTGAGTTTGATAGATGTTTTGGTTTATTTTCACAACTTGAGATTATTTTATTCATTAAATGATGGTTTTCTTTTTCTTCTATTTATGTTGATGTAAAATACAATAAGTATCATGTATAGGTAAAAATTATTATCAGATTTGAAATATAATTAGTTTGTTTTAAATCTAATCCACCTATACAATAGGTTTATGATTGTTTCCTTTTTACCATTTACTTCTATCTTTCCTATTTGTTTATATTTGAAATCAGATGAATATGAATTCGATTCATCAAGGGACTTGGCTACTGACTGAGTCTTTTATTTTTATTTTTTCTCTCTCATATAAATGTAAATTTTCTTCACAGGATGAAAGGTTTTAGAATTTGTAGCTGTGAATGTTGCATTGAAGATGTAAGTAGGGACACACATGATGGATTCTACTTAAGTGAAAGTAAAAGTTGAAGGGTTGATCAGTACAGCACTTAGAAAAGTGCTTGAGGAGATGGAAGTTTTTAAATGAAATTCAAAATCCGTTTGGTTGGTCCCCTTCATAATTTTTTATATTTTTTTATATTTTTATTTTTATTTTTAGTTTTAGAGGCTTTGCTTTGCTTTGCTCATGGGTTGATGTTATGGTGACTATCGATTAAAATCATTGAAAGTTGAACCTTTGGCATATAGGATCAATTTGGAGTAGAAATAATGATATGACCCAGTTTTACCAAGATTAGCTATAGGCTCAATTTGCAAAGTTATTTCTAAAAAAAAAAAAAAAAAAAAAAAAAAAATAAAAAAAAAGAAAAAAAAAAGAAAAAGAAGAAGAATTATCTGCAAAGTTGGGTGTTACTTGTGGGAAAAAGAATTTGTGTTGAGCAGGAAACAAAAGCAGAATTTCAGAGGGTGGTTGGAGATGATAACCCAAATAGAGTTGGTAGTTGGATGGCATGGCTTTGAAGATTTACATAATTCCACATCATCTATCCCTCTTTTTCACTTTTTCTCTCACACATTTTGTTTGTAACTCTCTCTCTCTCACTGCCTGTTCATTTTTTCTGATCTCTTCAACTTCTTTACCTCTCTATCTCCCTCTAAGCTCTTCAACTTCCTTCCCCTCTCTCCCCAATTGATTGCACACCCAATCTTTAGGCTTCCCCACCATAAATTTCCCAACATTAAGTCCCTAAAATCTGCTGTTTCTTTTTTCCCCCACAATCTCCAACTTAGGTTTTCTGTCCCAACGGAAGCTCAAACATGCCCAACCTTTCCTCTTCCCCAATCCCTAAAATCTGCCGTTTCTTTTTTCCCCCACAATCTCCAGCTTAGGTTTTCTGTCCCAACGGAAGCTCAAGCATGCCCAACCTTTCCTCTTCCCCAATTTCACAACCTCTCTCTAATTCTATTTAAGCCCTTCTTATCAATTCAAGCCTCATCTTCTTAGCTTCCCCACAGCCTTCAGCATCACAATTTTACCCAACCCCACTTCTCTTTTTCATTACTCAAATCCAGTTCTTAAGCCGCAGTCTCACTTGGGTTTCAACGCTACAAAGAATAATGATTCTAAGGTGAGGTTTTTTCGGTGTTTATTTTTTAATAAAAAATAATAATAAAGATTGGATTTTTATGTGGGTTTTGTGTGTTTGCTATGTGGGTGTTTTTTTTTTAATTCTTACTGTGCTTTATTTTTTCCCCCTCTGTTTTGGGTGCCCTGCAATTGCGGTAGTGTTAGTGATTGTAGGAAGAGACATGGGTAGAGGTGCAGTTGAAGTGCATGCATAATTAGTGGTAGAGGTGCAGTTGAGACATTGTAGCTGAGGCATTTGATGAAAGGTTTGTGAAAGAAAAAAAAAAAAATGACATTAGTCTTTTAATGTCTCTGATACCATGAAAGGTTATGTAATTGCAGAGATTTAGAAAAATTTTGTTTTTTGGTTTTATTTTTTTGGATTTGTGGGTTTTGATGCATGATGTTGAGTTCCTTTTTTTTCCTTTACAGATTCTATACAGAAACTCAAATAGTTCACGATTTCCTTTCTCTTTTCTGCCATTTATTGGGTTGCATGTTGATTATTTTAGATTGTGATGTTTCTTTCGGATACTTCTACATCCTGTGATCACCGAGACAGTGATAATTGTTGACGATGCATGTTTTTCTTTTTTCTGCTTCTGTTTCTTTTGTTTTCTGTTAGTTTATAGGTTGTTTACAGTGAAAAATACCAGTTTTCATTCAATATCCGTAAGTTAGTGTTTATGTTTGCTGAGTTTGTACATCCTACCTATTTGATTAAATGTCTTATAGACATGGGGTTTATGACATTACTCTGTTTTTTCTCAAATCCCTCTATTTTTTGCTGTGGCTTCTTTTAGGATTTTCCCATCTTGAACATCATGTTTTCTTGCCGTTGCATGCCATATGTTTGGTTAATTTTCAGATTCCAATGATATTGCATTGATGTTTTTTTGAACTATTGGAGCTATCATTTTTAGGAAATAAGGTTGTCATAGTCCCTGGTGCAATGCTGTTGGAGGTACTATCATTTAAAAAAAAAAATTAGAATCATGGAGCATGGGTTGATTACTGAAGGAATTTATTCCAAGCTTGGACTTAATTATATCCATCAATCTTTTGCATTTTATTTTTAACAAACAAGTTACATTACATGTTAAGAAGTTTTTAAGAGAATGGAATGGAATGGAACATGGTGTATTTTTCCTTTGGTTTATGAATTTCCCTCAAACTGAGATATTCTTGAACTGAATTTTCTCTCACCGATTGCTTTTTAATTCTAATTTTGGTCTTAGGTTAAATAAAAATTTTTTTGCTTTACCAAGTTTGATACAATAATTTGATGAATTTTTCTCTTGATTGGTAGGTTTAATGGAGCTCTCACTGAACATTAGGTGGCAGCATCTTCAAAAGAAAATCTGAGGATGAAAAGAATACACAGAAATGTAAAAGACTGTCAAATTGTGATCCTTGCTGAGGGAGTGTGCAAAGGAAGGGTATGAGTGGGGAGGTGTTGGCTTTATTGCTAAAACTGGAAAGTGTACAAAGACAATTTACAGGTATCTTCTAAGAGGCGGAGTCCTGCTTTTGGAAGAATTGGCTATGACTTCAACTACTATTGCTTGATTATTTATTAAAGAAAATGTGCAGAATCATTTGTTTTATTGAGACGTCTTTTGACTTTTGACTTCTTTTGATGGTTTGCGTACATGTGAATGAAAAGCCTTACTTAATGATAACCAATAGACCTATCCAAAATTTGATGGAATAAGTTCTTTTGTAAGCCAAATGGAAATTAGCAAACTCACTAATATTACTACTGAATGAGTATGGTTTTTGTGTCAACACTGTTCATATCAATGAACATTTCATACATTTATGCAAAGTTTCTTGCTTCACGCAAAATTAAAAAGCAAGTTAATATAAATGAACATTTCATACATTTATACAAAGTTTATATATATAGATAGATATTATGCCTTTATATAAAAATTTTCCGTGCAACGCACGGGTTTGCGACTAGTAACATTAAGAACCCAGCTTTTATCTGTATCATAACAAAAGAAGTAACTCTAAACCAATGTTTTATATTCCCAAACGGACGGAAAATCTCGTACCGGCAAGCAAACCGGTACGAGGCACCCCCATGCCACCTCATCGGCCTGTTTCGGCCTATTTCGGCCGTTTCGGCCTGTTTCGGCTTGTTTCGGCCGGATTACATATACCGGCCGGAATACTTTTTTGGCTTTTTATTTATTTATTTTTTCTCTGCTTCTTCTTCTTCTTCTGCGTCTGCTGCTTCTGCTTCTGCTTCTGCTTCTGCTTCTGCTTCTGCTTCTGCTTCTGCGTCTGCTTCTTCTTCTGCTGCTTCTGCTTCTGCTTCTGCTGCTCCTTCTTCTGCTCTGCTTCTTCTGCTTCTGCTTCTTTCTTTTTCTGCTTCTGCTTCTTCTTTTTCTGCTTCTGCTTCTTCTGCTTCTGCTTCTGCTCAGCCTCTTCTGCTTGCTTCTTCTTCTTCTTCTTTTCTTCTTCCCTCCCTCCCCGTTCCTTCTTCTTCTTCTTCTTTTTTTTGTTTTTTCTGCCGAAGTCTCTCTTTAATCTCTGTACATTGTTAGCTGTCTTTTCTTTCCTTTTTGATTTGAACCCTTCATGTTGGCATCCCTTTTTTTCCTTCTTTGTAACTTTTTTTTGTAACAAAGCTTCAATATTTAACTCTTTTATTTTACATTTTGTAAATTTTACCTTTTGATTTTTTTGTTATCTTAAGTGTTACTTTAGGTTTTATATTTTTATTATTTATTATTCAAAATATAAGTGTAAGCAATTATTATTAATATTAAGATTAATATGTGCCAAAACAAGAAGACCTACATGAAAGGATAAGAAAAATTCAAACACCCAATATTGTCATCAACAGAAGTTTTGAAACATCATAAGTAACAAAAATGTACCAATGAACCAATCCAAAACAAGCTACAAAAGGATAAGAAAAATTCATAAGTTTTGAGGGAAGCACAACATACAGAAAATATAACATTAAGGACCCAGTTTTTGCTTGAAGTAAACCGTGTATGATTTCTAGCAAATGGCCCATTCCATGCATTTTTTTTTTTAATTATATGCAGGGGCATATCTAAGCATGGACATGTATGATGTACCCCACATGCTCATGGATAAGAAAGATAGCAACCATTTGTTATATAAGACTAAAGATTATTATTTTTTTAATTATTTTTTATTAGCAGAATTTGTTATATAAGGCTGAAACACATGCTCTCAGCTCTATCTATATTTCATTTGCTATTTTGTTAATTTTTTGGACCCCCTAGTAATTTGGACTTCTTATTATTTGTTCAGAGTCTCTATCTCCACTACAAGTGAATTTGTAATGGAGACAGCTCAATGAGCTTGGCAAATTAATGGGCTATAGCTGCTAAGTAACTGAAGTGCTTTGTATGATTAGAATAAGTTTATGAAGATGAGTGACGGATGAGGAGCTTCTTTGTGCTGGTCCAAGACAGTTTTTTTGCCCAAAATGATATCTAGGCAATATCAAATCAATTGGTGAATGATGACTTAGTTGGTATGCGAGTACTGGTTGTAAGAGGCCTTAGTGTCTGCTCATGCATATTGAAAATAGTCAGTCACCAATGCATATTGATAGTTAATTGTCATTGAAAATAGTCAGTCACCAATGCATATTGATATTATTAGTGTCTGCTCATGCATATTGAAATTAAGTGACAATTTTTTTCATCTCACAAACAACAATTTTTCACCTATGACAATTAAAGAGTCAAAAAGAGTTGTGAAGTCAGCTACAGGCATGCATATATTTTTGTGGGTCAGCTACAGGCATCATCATCATTCTAGGAATTTGATGGTCTGTACAATAGATCAAAGTAAGTTGAAATATGTCAATAAAAAAGTCGGTAGAAAAGAGCAAAACAAAAATTATTTTAGAAAGACAGTGAGAGAGATAGAATTAAACAAAAGCTTAGAAAATACCTTCAAAGCATCTTCAATGGTAGGAGTGCTTTCATTGATGAAACTTCTGTGCAAGTTGATCTAAATGAAAAACAGAAAGCGAGAATAAGTCACACTTAAACAATTTCACAAACAATGCAGGACATAAAAACTAAAATATATACACGTTAATTAGGAAGTTTTAATAATAATTAATATGATAATTGATAGAAAGAGAGGAAAGGGAAGGTTACCAGCCTTGTCCCTGTGTTCCCAAAGTAACTTCACAAGGGATTTGGATGCAAAAGAAGAAGAGGATGAGAAATATATATTCTGAACATGACTCTATGATGTCTCAAAAACCATTCTTGAAATCCTCAATCCTCAATGGTTCTCTGTCCCTTTCTTTTCACATCAAGTTAGACAATCTATCAAACACATCAAAGGCATGCCAATGGTGCCCATCAAACAAAAAAAAAGGAAAGAAAACTATCAAATTCCAATTGCATACATGTGACTGAACCAAAAACCACTCAAAATAAACAAAACGGAATTGAACTTAATCCTAAACCCAAACCCACAGACCACAAATTCAAGAAATATCTCAGAGGGTGTAGAGCCTTTTGTCTAGTCAAAACCCAATCTCAAATCAAATGCATACCCAGACGCACTCATTGAAACCAAATAGCCACAAACAATCACAAATCCACGGAAAATAACAACAACAACAAACTCACCTTTGTTTCTATCAGCAAAACAGTCGATGATCAGGTGAGAGGAATTGCAACTGAAGCGTAGAGGAAGAGTTTAAAAAGGAGAGAGAGAGAGAGAGAGAGAGAGAGAGACTTTGAGGCAGAGTAAATGAGATTAAATGGGGAATCTGAAAAATGAGAAACCGAATGATTCTGAAGATCTTCTCAAAAAAGAATGATTGTGAAGAGCAAATAATGTGATAACGTTACCTTGGTCATGGGACATTCATTTTGTGGGAAACAACTGGAATAAATGTGGTATTCACGTTTGGGAAGTTTTAAATACAAGAAACGCTAGCTAGTTGGGTGTGATGGGGAGATGAGGAGTCTAGATAGGGAGAGAGAAAATAGTTTCACAGATAAGCATGAAAAAAAAAAAAACAAAACAGAGAGGGAGATGAGGGGTCCATCAAGAGAAAGAAAAGGGGGGAAGGTGAAAAAATGAAGGAGATGAGAAGGCGTGTAAGAGAGAGGGGGTTAGATAATTAACAATTAATTTGAGGAAACGTAAGAGAGATAGTGGAAAAAAGAAGGATAATGTGGATTTTTGTTGGTGTAGAAAATCTGACATGGCACGTTTTGGAGAAGTCAAAAAAATTTCTCTTAGCTTCAAGTTTTAATTTAAACTAGTCGCAAACCCGTACAATGTACGGAAAAGCTACTGAAAAGATCTAAAGAAATGTTGGTTTTTTTTTTTCTTTTTTTGTATAACTTGGGGAAAAAAGGAATTGATAGGAGTTTCTTTGAATATATTATGTTGACCTTAGGATTATAAATAGTAAAAGTAAATATAGGAACATCTTGGACACTTGACCAAGATTTAGTGTTTAGATAAAAACAATCTCTGGTTTAAGATTTAGTGTAAGTCAGCAAAACGTTCATGTATTCATAGAAATTATTTGACAATACTTATCACAATGGTAGAGGTCTAAAAATATAAATAACTTTTTTTTTTTTTTTTATAAGTATTCTTAATGAGAAGTTCCCTTTTCTTCTCTCTTATGTGACCCCAAGGCAACACTTCATTCAATCAATTTTCTTGTGCCATTCGAATAAGACAAGAAACCCGATGAAATTTGTATAGATTTTATATCCATGGACCAATAGAGATTCTAAAAAATGCATATGAAACATGAATGATTACAAAAAATGCAAGACATGCTATGTAAAAGAGCAACAGTGCCAATGTATCTACTTGATGGATAAAATATCTCTCATAAGTTACTTTAATCATTCTTGATGCTTAAGATGTATCTAAATTCTCACATAGCCAGTAAACATGATATTGAAAAGGCTAAAGAATGCCAATTTACACAATTGCTAGAATCATGATCATTTCGCCACCTACATTTCAATTATAACGTGCATGGGGCTTTACGGGCTAAAAATCCAAAAAAAGGGACCTTGACATGGAAATCTGCGCACATTTAGGGTTTTTGGTCCCAGTTTGTTCTGGGCATCCGATTGATATCAAAATGCATTCACACGAGTCGTTAGGTCAACACAATCACAACGACACGACTTGCACTCGATTTGGACTCCAGGCGTTTTGACACGGAAATTCGTGCATTTCTAGGGTTTCGGCCTGATTTTTCTTGGGACGTCTGATTGACACCAAAATAATTTTAAATGAGTCTTTAGATCAACACGATCAAAATGACGCATCATGCATTCAAATCGGACCACAAACGAGAAAGTTATCGCTAATCGAAGTTTTAACGCTTTGGGTCCGCGTTAGCTTAAATATGCATACATATATAGGATTATATCTCACTTATGCATGCCAAAAATACTTTTGGAGGGGCAAAAAAATCAGTTTTTCTGCCCATGCACGTTCCACAATGTATGGCCAAAAGAGGTAAGTTGAAAAAAGTAAAAAAAAAAAAGTTTTAAATAACCCAAAATGGAGTGCCGGACGGCACTCTAATTTTTCAAAACAGTGCCGGCCGGCACTCCAATTTTTAGGCCTGCACTCAAAAACTAAATCCTAGTGCCGGCCGGCACTATGTTCCTGGACCACTTTCTGCACAATTTTTGTTTTTTTCCAGCACGTGAAATGGACTTTCCACAGCCTTTTCCACCCATTATGACAGCCTATGGGGGGCTTGAAAACACTCCCACATTGACCTAGTCTTACCTCTCCCTCTATAAATACAACATCAAGCCTCCATACAAGAGGGTTGGAGAGTGTAGAGAAAAATTAAAGAGAAATAGGGAGAGTTTTCAAGAGTGTTTTGAGCAGAAAAATTCTTTGAAGCAAACCCTCCTCTTCAAGGTTCTAAAGCTCTTGAAGGTTGAGAAATCTTTTAGATTTAACTCACCCTTCATTATCTTTGGAACCAAGACTTGGAAAATATTTGCACTTAAGCTTTCTTAAACCAAAATTCCTCTCCAAAAGTCTTAAAGGTTTTGAAGGTTGAAAAAATCATTTTGATTTGGTTCACCCTTCATCATCTTTACAACTTAGGTTTGGAATTATTTTTCCACCAACCCACATACTCAAACACTTCTTAGGATTACCCATACAACCCACAAATTGTATACATATCCTTAAAGTCATTGAGTCACAAAGCTCACAACCACACAAGTTGTGAAGCACATACTTGATTTTAATTTTGTTTTGCATGCAGGTTAGTTCTCTAACCCTTATGATTTAATTTTTGTGTGCTTATATTATGCTTTAATTTATTGTTCTTACATTATGTTTTAATTTCTTGTGTTTATATTTACAAGTTCATTATGATTATGTGTTTAATCTTACAACTATAACATGAACATCATATTGCAACCAACATAATAACAACACGGACAATTAAAATTAATTTGTTTGCACAACATACACATACATGCATTGACATTACAACATGCTTGGCCATTTTTAATATAAGAGGACCGATGTAAATCGGGCAAAATGGGGTGCCTAACACCTTCCCATTTTGTAACCAAGCCTCTGAACCAAAACCTTGGTTTGCATACATAGTGCCTTACAACAACATTTTATTTTCTTTTTACATAGATTGTAACGAGGAAATTCATACAATATTATTTTCTTAGATTGTATTCTAGGGGAATTTTATTTGTAACATTTACACACACTGTTTCATTTAGCAATTGTACAAATTCTAAAATGGAATAAAAGGGGATTACATTACTCTTGTCTTTGGAATTTCTTAATTTATCCTTTAAAATAAATTAAGTGGCGACTCCACAAACAACATGTCACATCGACTTTCAACCTCGAGGGTCGATTAAAAGATTAAAGTTTTCATCCCATCATTTGAGAACACGCTACCAATTTAATTTCCAAACCAAAACCAAAATCACATTAAACCAATTTTGGGGTTTTCGCTTCGTGTTTGAGAAAAGGGGCAAGGTTCTCATAGGAGGCAGCCATTCTACAGGAGCAGTGTTCATTTTGTCAACACCAACATGAATTTGATCAAGTCTATGCAACATTTGTTTCTAATGATTGGCGCACACCTTTCCTTGAGTATCTTATCGAAAACATTCTGCCGCAGACCAGCAAGGCAGCAATTCGACTCAAGAAATTGGCCACGAGATATTTTGTGGAAGGAGGCATATTATTCCGAAAGGGATTTCACAATGACCCCTTAAGATGCCTCAGCTTAGCCGAATCACAAATAGTGATGAAGGAAGCCCATTTCGGAGAGTGTGGAGAACATCAAGGCAAAAAAAGACTATACCAGCTGCTGTTGACTCTTGGTTATTATTGGCCAATTATGAAGAAAGACACGGCAGACTTTGTAAAGTCTTGTCACACTTGCCAACTTCAAGCTAATCTCATTCACATACATCCAACCAGTCTGTAGAACATGGCAACACCATGGCCTTTCCACACTTGGGGGCTAGATCTCATTGGCCCAATTAATCCGCCTTCCAGTGGATACATTTGGATCTTAGTAGCTACCGAGTACTTTTCAAAGTGGGTCGAGGCCATTCCCCTGCGCAAGGTGACTGGTGCAACCGTGGCAAATTTCATCCGTGAACACATTATCACAACGTTTGGCATCTCTCACAAAATCATTAGTCATAATGGTACCTCTTTTATTAATAAGAGTGTTAGAGAAGTCTTAGAGCATTACCAGATCAAGCACCGCAGATCCACGCCTTATTACCCCCAAGGCAATGGACAAGCGGAGGCAACCAATCGCATGTTATTGCATATTTTGAGCAAAATGGTTTATGACTATGGGAAAGGCTGGAGTTCTCATTTGGCAGACACATTATGGGCCTACCGTGGATCAACTAAGACAGCAACAGGCTTTACCCCGTTTTCTTTGGTCTATGGTACTGATGCTATTTCCCCCACAGAGTTACTAGTGCCTAGCCCAAGGATTTTGCACGGGATAGACTTGGAAGCTGATGCTGATATTTGTGCAGAAGCCAGAGTGGTAGACTTGGAAAGTCTGGAGGAAGCAAGAGAGTTGGCCCAAGTCCGTAGTCTACGGTACCACCAAAAGCTTGCCAATGCTTATGAGAAGACACTGCAGACCACGGTTTTTGCCGAGGGTCAAATGGTCTTGAGAACAGTAGACCACGGTAGAAGAGGTCTCCCTTCACCCTCCAAGTTTGCACCAAATTGGGAGGGACCATACTTAATCCGCGAAGCACATGATAGTGGCTACTATAAGTTATCCATGGCAGATGGCACCATTCTAGCAGACCCCATCAACGGGAAGTGGCTAAAGCGTTATTACTCGTAAGATGCACTTTTATTAGCAAAGTATTTTGAATCTTTTGTCTTGGGACAATTTGAATTATGATGTATTGCTAAAGAGTAATGGCGCACAATATCTATGTTTTGTTAAAAACCTAAGGACTTCCACATGTTTCTTGCAAAAAAAAAAAGAGGAAGAAAATCCTTCTCCCCTTTTTCAAAAAAAAATCTTGGAAAAACATAAAACCATACAAGTGATAGATTAGATACATCACAGTCAAACTCCATACTTAGTTTGACATAAACAAAATATAGCTATGAGTGTTCAAAAGAAAGACCAAAACTTGGTCATTACAAAAAAGTGAGCATAAATGTTCAAAAGAAAGACCAAAACTTAGTCATTACAAAAAGTGAGCATAAATGTTCAAAAGAAAGACCAAAACTCGGTCACTATCAAAACATGAGTATAAATGTTTGAAAATAAGGTTGGAACAGTCATTACAAAAAGAAAATAAATATGATAAACATGGAAGTCAGAGGATAAGGCTGTCAAAAAGTGATCTGCTACGCTCAAACTCGGGAACTGTCACTCCCGTAGACACTATCTCCTCATGATAAGTTGTCAGCACAGCTAGAGAATCTTACAAAAGGGCAATTTGCTGCTGTAGAACTCGCATCTCATCTAAGATTTTCTTGCAAAAAAGATGTTGGGCAATCTGTCGTAGATGCCCGAGCATGAAGCCAATGTCAAACCCAACCTCCATGAGGTCCTGGACCACACTCCTCCATGCAAGAATCTAAACCTTTGTCACGCTACCAAGGTCAGACTTACTCATGGCAGCCAACACGCTACTAAGAAGAGATAACATGGGTCCACCTAACCTGGCACCAAGCTTGAATTTGGTGATGAAGTCACCATGCTTTGTGGTCAGCTGCTGCAAATAGGGCACACTATCACTCGGGACCCAAAAGTCCCCATAAGACACCAAAGGCCCATTGAACTTCCAGAAGTGCCACTCAGGGTGAGGGTTGGGTGTCCACTTATCGAATTCTTTGAAAAAGTCAGCAACTTCCTCAGACACGCTACCAACTCCAATATTTGAACCTACCCCAACTGTTGGCCTTGTTGGTGGACTGGCAATTGTGACCTCCCCAGTGATTCCCACATCCTCATCTTCCTCTGGTATATGCATGGCTTCACCCGTGCCTACAAAAATAGAGAAGAAGAAGAAAAATCAACCTATAGGGTTACAACAAAGACTGATACGTCATGATCAGGTCTGGGAAACGTCCCATAGAACCTGGTTAGTTCTGACAAGTCTTCCGAAAGACAACAATCAAGTCTATGGGAGCAGAAATCCTCCATAAGACAACAATCAAGTCTATGGGAGCAGAAATCCTCCATAAGACAACAATCAAGTCTATGGGAGCAGAAATTCTCCATAAGACAACAATCAAGTCTATGGGAGCAGAAATTCTCCATAAGATAACAATCAAGCTTACGGGGACCAAACCTCTCATAAGGCAATAATTAAGTCTATGAAAATAAAATTTTCTATAAGATGACAACCAAATCTACGGAAACAAAATCTCTCACGAGATAATAGCTAAGTCTACGACAACAGAATATTTCATATGACACCAAACAAGTCTATGAAATCAAAATGTTTCACATGACAACAACCAAGTCTGTGAAGTCAGAATATTTTATATGACACCAAACAAGTCTATGAAATCAAAGTGCTTCACATGACAACAACCAAGTCTGTGAAGTCAGAATATTTCATTTGATAATAAACAAATCTACGGAATCAAAAATGTTTCACATGATAACAACCAGGTTTGTGAAATCAGAATATTTCAGATGACGACAACCAAGTCTACGAAACGAAAATTTTCATAAGATGACGACCAAGTCTATGAAAGTAAAATTTTTCTGTAAGATGACAACCAAATCTACGGAAATAGAACTACCCGTGAGACAACGGATCAGTCTACGGAAACAGAACTTTTCATATACAAAAGTAGAATCTTTTCCATGAGATAACAACCAAGTATATATGGAACACAACACTTCATACGACAACAACCAAGTCTATGAAATAATAGAGTTATGCCGCAATCAAGTCTACCAAGGCATCTCATAACAACATAGTCAATTCGACAGAGCACTTGATGTGATATGACTAAGTTTGAAGAATACACCACACAATCATTAAAGGATGTAGGAGGTGAGAAATTCAAACTCACCTATATTATCCAGGTGTTCACTATCAATGAGCATGTCTGCCGCAGAAATACTAGTGCCTTCAACTTGTGCGCCATGGTTTACGGCACTACCGACGTTGCTACTGGTCCCTGGGATAACTCCCAAATCCACCACGGACTCACTTCTTATAAAGCCTTGTGCATGGATCTCCTCGGGCATAGGAACTTCATCAACAACGGGGGACCCAGCAACTAAAGGAGCCTCACTAGTAATAAGACTGGCTGATATGACAAAACCGCCAGCTGGAATAGCACTAAAGTGAGGAGTGGCACCAAAAAAGGAAATCCCCTCCATAATGAAAGCCATAGAAGCATCAGAACCTACGGCAAATCAATACACAACATGTAGAATATACATGAGTATACTCCTTACCTACACAACTCAAAGGAATAAGGACAGAATAAAGCATAACTGTAACTCTGCTTGTCAAGACTGTCTGCGGCACTGAAATGGACAAAGGCACAACGTCAGAATCTGCGGCATCATCGCCATCGCGCCCATGCCCAAAGGAATGGCTAGCATGAGGAACAATGGCTAAATCATGACTCATCAAATCAGCAGACCCAATGTTCGAATCGTCAGCCTCTAGCATATCATCAGCATCTGCGGCAGATCCCGCAGACACCATTTGCTCGTCAAGCATGAAGCCTATGGTAACATCGAAAAAGGAATCACTGGAAGAAGAATGGCCTCCCTCCATGGATCCAACATCTGCCTCAAAGCTGTCTGCCATACTTTTTCCCAAGTCTTCATCTTGATCCACGGCAGCTATCAGAGGATCACTTCCACCAGAGGGACTTGTGGGAACATCATCTGCAATTGCGTTAGAATCCTAAGGAAAGGATAAAAAAAAAAGGTCCGATAACACAGATCTGATCCAAAAAAAAGAGAGGAAAAGAAAGATGCACGAAGGCAACCTCAACATCAACCACAGCATCATCAGATCTGCCAGACTTGCGTACTCCCTGCCGCAGACAAAAGAATGAGAAAGCGCAACAAAGAACAATGGAGTGCAAGCGATAGATGAAAAGGAAAAGAAAACGAACTTACCTTAAAACCACTCTTGCTTCTAGTACGGGAGGTAGCACCAGAGAGAGGAGGAGGAATAACCAACTTCTTCTTTTTAGGGGGGGGAGCGAGTTAGAGCGGTAGACGGCTGTTCCTCATCCGGAGAAGAGGAAGATGTACTAGCTTTTTGTTTACCCTTCGGTGGACGAGAAGCAACACTCTTCTTGCTTGGCTCCTTCTTGGAAAGGCTTGCACCCGCACTCTTAGCTTTAAAAGCAGTAGCCGTAGACTCAATCAGTTTTTCTATGGGAGCTGTGGTAGACTTCTTCCCAGATGCCGACACTGAAGTGGTGGACTTACCCTTCTTCCCCGCCTTCGTTTTCTTAGGAGGAGTCTTCTTGGGGGAAGGGGCTAGCCTTTTAGATGCCTTCTCCACAACCAGGTCCACGGGAGCGTCTCTCTTGCTCCCTTTACCACGGTTAGAAGGCATAATGAGACGGTCCTCCACTATCTTGACATAATTCCTCCAACGTTCTGGTAGATGTATGGTATACGCAATCCAACCACCTCTGACCTCATCCCATTCAGCAAACCCAAGCTTTTGACTGTTGGCATAAGATATGGCAGACTGAGAGGGAGGAGCAAGACAAGGGTTGGAAATCAAGGGCTTACGGTGGACAGATATGGGAGCCTTGTCGCACCTGCCAACATTCACAAACTCTACCATGGACTGGGTTAGTCGCTGCCAGTAGGCATTCATCGATGAAGTATTAAAGCCGGATCTATGGCCACTCGGGACCATTACACGGCTCATCTCCCCTTTCCAATGAGCAAATGCACTGCTCTTGATAAAAGGCGATAGATCAGGGGCGGAGGTTATGGTCTCCTATGGACCAACAGGAACATCTTGATCAAGCCCGAACTGCCTCTTCACTCTCCGTGGACAGTAAGGTATGAAGGAAACACCTATGGCAGACAAGAATGGCAACCATCCTGGATTCACAATGGACAGATACGCCAAGCTTCGACAATCATTAACTCTCAAGTCATGAATTAGAGAAATCGGCTGATAGAACCGACCGAAAATAGAAACGCAGGCAAAGCCAGAGTAATAATCCCCATAGGGCCTATACAACACATTCTCCTATAAATGAGCATGTCTGCTATAAATCCTATTCATTCTTCATGTCAATATGTAAGATTTTTGAAGTAAATTTTTTAATATTTTTAGCATTTGTTTTTTATAGAATTGAAGTGGGATAGATTTAACAATTTCATTCATTTTATTATTATAACCTTCAAAATAAGGAAAGAATATATCATTGCCTTCCAATCATTTCTTTCTAGATTCCTTCAATCCAAAAGCTTTGCAACAAGTTGATGGTTGTAACTTTGCAAGGATCAACAATGTCTACATCAAATTATGACTATGCCATTACGTCAAAGAATTTACAAAAAAATTAAACATTAAAAATTAAAAAAAAAAAATTGACAAAGAAATACTGAATAAAGCATATTAACTTTTTAAACCTATTTTAGATGCATTTGTGACACTCCATTTATTTTTGACAAAAAACAATTTTAGGAATATGGTTTCTTTCTTCTTCTGCACCTCTCTCTCTCTCTCTCTCTCTCTCTCTCTCTCTCTCTCTCTCTCTCATGTCTTCAATCTGAGCTTGCATCCTCCTTTTTAAAGATCCCAGCCCTCGTCCACACGTGTGGGCATATCACTAGATGTCCATGTGGGACAAGACTTGTCATCATGGCATTTGTCTTCATTCCATGCCACTATTTGTACCCCTGACACCACCTCAGGCATTATTGGTGCGTGTGCTTGAGACAAAAGAATTTAAATATGTGATGTTGATACTATCCAATATGATGTTGGTACTATATGATTTTTTATATATATTAAATTTAAAAAAAAAAAAATTAGGGTACCAAATAATGTGATGGTTGGTACCATCATATGTGAGGTAGGTACCGTAATGTGAAACATTGGAATCATCAATGTGTCATTTTATCTATTAGAGGTACTGTACTCACATGGGTATTGTAGAATTACCCCTAAACTCTGTATATGTCAACTAAAGAAACATTTATGACTTAAGACTTACATATTTAAAAGCAACAAAATTTCTGGTTAAGTTCATTCTCTTTCATATCTTATATGTGCCAATTGGAGATCTCTCTCTTTCTAGGTTCCTTTGATTTGTTTACAGCTAATCTTTGCCAACCTCAGTTAATTCCAATCAATATAGATCTTTAATTATGCAAAGGACAAGTGTCACTAGTCGGATGAGACACAAATGAAGGCACCTAAAGGATTGGAGAGCGGCACATTAAACATGTGATTAACAATGTGGCAGTTAGAAACTCCAGCAAACTCTCTACTCTTTCACCCATATGTGGAGAAAAAAGTCATTCTTTAATTTTTCAAATACACTCTCTAGCAGACTCTCTATTCTTTCTCTACTCAAACTAGAGAGCTATTGTACCATTGGAACTTTTAGAGAGCTTGGAGAGAAGTTGCTGGAGCTCCAGATTCTTACTTTGGCTCTCTACAAGTGGAAAAGAGAGACTACTAGTATTGCTATGCTAGTGCAAAAATGGGGCATGACAGTTACAAGAATTATGAAATTCAATATATGAAAAAAAATAAATAAATCTAAGAGGTGTCCTAGAGGATCGAGACCAATAAAACATGTGGCAAGTACAAACTAATGTTAATTGTCGAAACCTAAAGTATAAATAAGGCTCACATTTTGAAGGACACACATTGGCACCCAAATTCTGCCAACTTTCTCTTGTATTTCATTGTAGAATAAGGATTAACCTTAACTTATGGGTAAATTTATAATAACCATACCTTTTTTGTGGGTATGGTACCTGTAATAGAAAAAATCTCACATTGATGAAACCAATGTCATACGTGATGGTAATTACCTCACATATAATGGTACCTACCATCACATTTCTTAGTACCCTAATTTTTAATTTATTTATTTAAATTTAATATATAAAAAAGTTAAATAGTACCAACACCACATATGATGATACCTATATCATATTTGATGGTAACAAAAAGAGCGTAGGTATTTTAGAATGACCCCTTAACTTGTATTCTACATGACTTTAATACAAGTATCTCTTTCTATGTTTGTTTAGTTTATGTAATTCTTATTTATATGTTCATGGGCTACAATAAAATGCATGTATGTACTAAAAGTACAAATCTATATTCCAAGCTGGAACACTGTTATTGAATTGTATCACACCTTTGTGTTTTTAGTTGCATGTGGAGGTACAAAATTGTCACCATGAATGGAGCCGCTATAGAAACTGGCAGCCATGTTATGATTGATCATGCAATTAAATGTTAGAATCTTAGTTGGAGAGGGTGCGGTAATCTTCACCAGTTAGGAACTGATAAGTGAGCATATCTGCCCAATGAAACCAGAAACTCCCAACAATATGATCTGTCAGTCCAGCCAAATTCCCAAAGAAGAAAATGGTGAGAATTAATAATCAACCGATTAGACCTGAAGCACAACTGATAAAGAAGAACAAGGCACAGACAAACATACATAGAGATAGTGAACAAATTAAACAATAGGAGGTCCAGATAGGTCTCAATTCTTTAACATGACATAAAGGCACTTGGTAAAATCCATCCACAAATTTAAGAGATAGTCCAAGGAAACTGCCAAGTAGTCATTGTGATGAAATTTCCCATTTCCTGCTTGGTCATTATAAGCTGACTAGTAAGCCCCTTGACTCTTTGAAAATAATTTTTGTGTGTTATAGAGCTCCTAAAATATTGTCGAGTGGATAGTACTACACATCCACAAGTCACCAAATTCTAGAGCTCCATATGTTATAGCTGCATCTCTCTCTCTCTCTCTCTCTCTCTCTCAGGGTACCTACACATTCGCTTTGACACCCTCAGTTAGTTTTCAATTATTATATATGTCTACATGCCTATGAAGTGGGATTGAGTTTCAAGATTTGTGTTATTCGATCATGCTATTTTAAGATTTCTCAACACCTTTAAAAGTTGGGTCCTCCTAGTGTGTTGTGGATAAAAGCTAAAAATCATTCTATTATAAGACTAAGAAATTCAAATGGACAAGGTGTCCATGTAAAATATTTGAAGGTGGTATAAAACATTTGTTGTCCAAACAAATGGGCCATAATGAGCTAAATTGGTCCAAACTCTCGTACTAAGTTTAGAAGACTAGAATCTCTCAAATATGCAAATCATGAGTTATGAGAATAATCAATAACTTTTTTATTCTTATTGTATAATATGTTACAAACTTTATAAGATGTTTCAAATTCTTACAATGAGTACAACTGTAAAATGGAGTGAATATATACCGTATACACCCGTCACATATTTTGTAGTTCTCAAGCTCATTAGTAAGCTTTAAGTCATACTCATAATCATAAGTCATTACTGAAAAGTTTGATTTCTATGGCTATTCCAATATTTCCCTCTCTCACCTTGCTTTTTTTGACAACATAAGATGGTTTGTTGGTGAATTTATCAAGCCTCGAATCTTCGTCTTTCAGTGTAGCTGGTGTTGGGCCTGTTGGCTCAATAGGGTCCTTCTCTTTAGATTCCTGCACAAATGTTTCATCGCTGCCTTTCTTGTCTGTAGCACAATCAAGGTGGACAACGTAATCGCAACTTGAGCAATAATAAACACCGTGGTTTGTATCCACCAAAGTAGTACAGAGTTGACAAAATCGGTTATTGCAATGATCATCCTGATTAAGAGAGCAGGTAAGGACGAGGGGATGTTTGTGTCGTATATGTTTGACTATGCGTGGTAACGAAGCACAATTGTGGTGGGTCAATGGGTGTTCATGAATTTCAGTTTTAATGGTGAGAGGTAGCGAAACACATTTGATATCGAGGTCAAATTTGCAGAGGGCGCAATGGTAAACGAACCATTTGCAAGGTGATTTACAGCCTTGGCATGTACAAGTCTTCCCTTTATATGGTGGGGTTTTGTGGAGAATAAGAGGATGTTCCGAATGTATGGGGTGCTGCAACTCGAGGGGTAATTCGGCACATGACTTATGTAGGTCGAAGTTACATTTACTGCAACTGTAGCGTGAATCCTTTATTTCCTCGCCACACCCATCACACCAAAAATGGCCTTTTGAAACTTTGTTGAAGATGAGAGGATGATCATGGCTGAAGTGTAGAAGCTCCATTTCTCTGTCTCTTATTGCAAAATAGAAACAAAACCTTATTATTGCAATTCACTTTTATAATACAACTAAAGCTACATTTTTTTTTTTTTTTTACTTTTTAAAATAAAAGAACAACGTATATCTCAAAAATAAAATAAAATTAAAGAACAATGATCAAGAGCCATGTACCTTAATTGGCACTTTGAATATTCACGTAAGAAAAAGAACTTGGATTTGGTTTCAAAACTTTGTTCCGTTTGTTGCATGAATTTAGGTTGGGTAGATGTATATATATATATTTCAAACCTCCACCAAAGATTTGTAAAATAGAATCTAGATAGCTTAAAGGTAGTGGGAAGGAACGAATTAACATCTAATGACATAAGGAATAAAGGAATCAAATGATCTCTTTCTTTTCTTTGGATGTTACAGAAGGAATGGAAAAGAAAATATATAGAACTTATCATTTTTGTTCTTTATTTTTTATTCTAGACTGCTTGTGAGTTTGTCGAAGAATTCTCCACTGGTCAATAACAAGAAGTTCAGCTGTGTATAAGAAATTTTCTTTTTTTGCTAGACAAAGCTGCGTTCGATATAATATAGAAGAGAAAGTCCAAGGAAACTTCCAAGTAACATACAAGGAAACTTCCAAGTCTTTGTGGTGCAATTTCCCCATGTCAACATCACTGACTTGAGTTTAGATGAGCAAATGCAAACTTCTTCAAACCTACATAAAGTCGGTGATGTTGACTGCCTTATCAAAGTCAACTAAAAAAACATTTATGGCTTAAGACTTCCATATTTACAAGTAACAAAGTTCTGATTAAGTTCATTCTGTTTCATATCTGTACATGTGTCAATTGGAGATCTCTCTCTCTTTCTGGGCTCCTTGGATTTGATTACAGGTAAATCTTTGCCAACCTCAGTTAATTCCAATCAATATAGATCTTTAATTATTATGGTGCACATGAACTTTCTCTAAAGGTAGCATATATAGCAGAGGTTATAATTCAGTTCTCAATGACTAATTGCACTACTATCTAATCTATGTAATGGATTGACTTGCTGTTGACTATGTTTTTAACTTTTCATTTCAGTATTTCACTGTCTTTATCATCATATGGAACTTCGAATTGGTTGGATTTAGAGGCCCAACTTCCAGTCAATTCCAATTCCAATTCCATGCTTCAAAATACAGTATATGTTTCTTTCAGTCTGGTATAATTGGATCTTATTATTAGTCACAAACCTAAAAAAAAAAAACCCATATAATTATTTTCAGTAAAATTGAAAGGATTCAATTTTTTTTTTTTTTTCCAGTTTATACCATGCAACCAAGCCTTCGGATTTATAGTGAAGGTTATGGTGTTATTGAAGATTTCTTGCCAGGAAAAATGTGATTAAATTCACCCCTTCTTAAATTTTTAAAACAATAGGTAATTTATCATAGTATCAAAGGGAGTTCGAACTCTGTATCTGTTGGATTTCTTATGATTTACTGAGGTATAGGTAATATGTTTCAAAATCTTGCAATTCATGATTTACATGGTGGCAGAGTGCTACTGGTTTTAATACTCTAAAGTCTAAATTGTGCATGACCATTGATTTTCTGAGCAAAGACTAATCACTGGCCTCCTCATTTAAAACCAGATTATAGCCTCTTCATGACTTAACATATTATATGTGTAAATTAATATTCCTGTCTGTTATCTAAGGGTTTGGTGGACAAGATGAATTCATGTTTGAAAATGAAGAGAAAAGCCAAAGAGGAGACACCATTTATGAAGAATGGAAGACTATTATTGGAGGAGCTAATTGCCTTTTGCAATGGGAAAAGCAATCCTATCCGTGTCTTCTCTGCTGAAGAGCTCATAAGAGCAACAAACAACTATGATCAGCGTCAAAGTTTTGCTTGGGGTGGTGATTTTGAGTTTTACAAGGGTTCTCTGGAAGACCGTTTAGTTTCAATTAAAAAGTACCCACACCGTGGATTTTCTGTTATGGAAGACACTGTGCTTGGCATTATTAAAGACATTGTGGTTGGATCACAAATGAGTGTCCACCAAAATGTTCTAAAACTCTTAGGATGCTGCTTAGAGACCAAAAATCCCATTATAGTGTATGAATTTGTAGGGTACAAAACACTCTCGAGTTGTATCAATCCAATTGATCGAACAGTCCAGTCTGAGCCCTTAACATGGAAATGCAGGTTGAGGATTGCAATGGGCATAGCCAATGCTGTTGCATATCTTCATACTTCATTTTCCAGGCCTGTTATTCATAGAGATATTAGGTCAGCCACCATATTATTGGATGAGAACAATGTTGCCAAACTGATTGATTTCTCACTCTCAATATCTATTCCTAAAGGTCAACTACATGTAGACACTGCTGTACGTGGGAGAATGGGGATTTCTGCACCTGAATATGTGGCTAAAGGCTATTTGACTGAGAAGGCTGATGTGTTTAGTTATGGTCTGTTTCTACTTGTGCTTTTGGCTGGATGGATGTTGAAAACTCCAGAGTGCAGCTATTCAGACTCAGTCCTACCAAGTTTGGTGAAGCCATATGACGAACAAGATCGGTTGATTGAAATTGTAGATCCAGAGTTACTAAAAGAAAGAATTAATCAGGAACAGTTTCTAGCTTTTGCACAGATTGCCCTGAGTTGCATGTCTGAGACGGCGGAAGATAGACCAACAATGATCGATGCAGCAAAACAACTCAGGCGAATTTATGAGTCTGTCTCACCTCCTTAGCTTAACTCAATCCAGACTGATTAATATTCAATGTAATCAATGCTCAATATAGCATTTGAAGACACAAATTTTCACCAAGAGTGGAGTCACTGAATAAAATGCCAGCCATATTACAACTTATGTAGAATAAAGCTAGGGTTGATTTCCACACCTTTTTTGTTTTTTTTTCAATGAATGAATAAAAATTTCATTGATCAACAAACAACATGTACGTACAGCAAGCAAACAGCCTATGCTAACAAGAATCAAATAATGAAACATGGATTTTCCAAAAACAGCAAAGAGACCTAATAAGGATTGAATTCTGTACATCTTCAACTGTTATATGTGATCAAGACCATGTTGCCAAATTGGTTGATTTCTTACAGTATATATCTGTCCTTGAAGGTCAAAGACATGTAAAAGATGCATTAGAAGGTAAATTACAGTTCTTTGCTCCTGAATATGTCACTACACGTTATGAAACATATAAGGTTGACGTATTCAGCTTTCGCCCAATTATACATGAGCTTTTGGCTGGACAGGATCGTATAAAGAGCTATGTTGAACCAAAAATGATTATTGAAATTGTGGATTCTTCAATATCCAAAGAAGGAATTGAGCAGGAACAATTGCTAGCTTTTACAATGCTTGCCCTTGGTTGCATATATGAAAAGGAAGAAGACAGACCAACAATGATTGATGTGGCAAAACAACATTGGTGAATTGATCAATCTGTCTTACATCCTAGCTTATTTTCATCAAAATTCATCGTTCTTCAATAAAACGCATGTATGTTCTACAAGTAGAAATATATGTTCCAAGTTGGAATTTTGTCATTGAATTAATTACATCTTTTTGTTTTAAGTTGCATGTGGAGGAATTAAATTTGTCACCGAGAATGGTGCCACTATAGAAATTGAAAGCCTTAATATGATTGATCACGTGTAACCAAACAACCGAATAATTATTCCTTAGGAATAGTTATTACATTACAAGACCTATTATAATTTACCAAACGTGCCCTTAGGATGCTGCTTAGAGACCAAAAATCCAACTCTAGTGTATGAATTTACAGAGGACATAAATCTTTACAATTGTATTTGTATCCCTCCAACTGAGGGAGTCGACTCTGATCCATTACCATGGAAATGCAGGTTAAGAATTGCAATGGGCATAGCTAATGCAGTTGCATATCTCCAAACTTCATTTTCTAGGCCTGTTAGATCCATAGAACTATTAAGCCGTCCAACATTATACTAGATAAGAACAATCACTACAACAAAATACACCTATTACAACAAGAGCTATTACAACAAAAATGATTATTGTGGTAATACACGTACTATTACATCAATTCATTAGATTTCGTTGCAAGAGTTACTTAAAAACTGGTAATTTATTACTCAAAAATAAGTTGTTGTAATAGGTTGTAAAATATCATTGCAATAAACCATTATGTAGTTTATTGCAATGAAGTTAGTAGTTGAAGCAATAGTTATGAATATTACAACAAGACGCTTTGTTGCAATAGGAAAAATATGATATTACAACAAGACGCTTTGTTGCAATAGGAAAAATATAATACTACAACAAGACGTTTTGTTGCAATAGAAAAAATATGATATTACAACAAGACGCTTTGTTGCAATAGAAAAAATATAATATTACAACAAGACTTTTTGTTGCAATAGGACGTTTTGTTGAAAAAATATAATATCTTCCTTCTCTATCAACAACCATTCCCGCTATCTCTCCACTCTCTCCGCCACGTCACCAATCCACAACCCCTCCTCCTCCAACAACACCACCACTCCAACCCTCTCCAAAAAAGCCATGAGAAAAGCGCGCCGCAAATCCCCGGAGGGACTCCTCAAACACAATCTCGACATGTGTTCTAGGCACGGCAACCTCCTCGAAGCCCTTCGTCTTTACGACGAGGCGCGGCGAGATGGAGGTTAACCTCGCCTTACACCATTACAATGTCTTGCTCTATCTTTGCGCTTTGGATGGAGAAAAAGGTTCAAATCTCCAGAGAGGTTTTGAGATTTTCCAATCAATGGTGATTGATAAGGTTATGCCGAATGAGGCCACGTTTACGAGTGCGGCGAGGATTGCTGCTGCGAAGGAGGATCCGGATATGGCTTTTGATTTGATCAATCAGATGAAAGGATTTGGAATTGTGCCGAAATTGAGGTCGTATGAACCGACATTGTTCGGGTTTGTTGAGAAGGGGATGGTGGAGAGAGCTTATGAAGTTGATTCCGATATGGTTGCAAATGGAGTCATGGCTGAGGAGGCTGAGCTTTCGGCTAATTTGAAAGTTAGTGTGAGTGCTAAGCATGCACACAAGGTGTATGAGACAATGCACAGGTTGCGAGCCGTGGTGAGGCAAGTGTCGGAAACCACTGCTGGGATCATTGAGGGTTGGTTTAAATGTGAAACGACGGTGAAAGTCGGGGAGGAGAATTGGGATGTGAGGAAGGTGAAGGAAGGGGTTGTGAAGGGAGGTGGAGGATGGCATAGCCAAGGGTGGCTGGGAAGTGGGGAATGGAGAGTGGTGAGGACTCATATGGATGGCGCTGGGATTTGTCAATTGTGTGGCGAGAAACTTGTTTCTATTGATATTGATCCGAAGGAGACGGAAAATTTTGCTACCTCATTGACAAACTTGGCTTGCCAAAAAGAGGTTAAGGCCGATTTTGTTCAGTTTCAGGTGCGAAAATGTCTTACTTTTGTTGTTGATTTAAAAAAGAGTGTATTTGGAGCTTTTTGGTTTTTTTCCATCTTGGGTATTAGTGTTCTAACTTTTGTTTAGGTTTTAAGTTGCTTGATTATATGCATATTTGTGAATGCTCTTATATGAACTGTTGGAAGATTCTTGGCCGGGAACTGAAAGGTTCCGTGTTTCCAAGTTTTGGTATGTTAGGTAAAATTGACACAACTTGTTGGAAGATACAATGTGTGTAAAAGACATTTGTGACAGTATCTGAAGCTGAATTGGAAGACCAATTTCTTTAGTGCAATAAGGCTGTAAAGGAAATTTTTCTCATGTTTTCTCATTATGTCATTGTTGAAATGGTTTGACTATTTTGGTTTGGTTGATACTTGCTACTTCTGTATGCTGCAACAAGTAATACATAAAATGATTGTCAGTGACATCCTCATTGATCTAGAAGGTGAACTCATTCAGGAGTGGCTCCAGAAGTATGGTCTGTTTGATGCAGTTGTAGATGGTGCCAATGTCAGTCTTGTCAGCATGCATACTTTCAGCTTTTACCAAGTGAGTGGGATACTGAGAATAAGCTTTATAGCACTATATCTTTTGAACCCTTTAAAGCAAAATGTATGAATGGCGTGCTTATTGATTCCTTTTGGTTGTAGCTTAATAGCGTTGTAAAACAACTACGTCAAATGAGTCCTTCGAAGAGATTGCCCCTGATTATTTTGCATAAAAATGTAACTGGTGGTCCTGCTCAGCATCCTAATAACAAGAAGTTGTTAGAGCATTGGAAAAATTCTGGTGCACTTTATGCTACTCCACCTGGTTCAAATGATGATTGGTAAGTATGCATCTTTTCATTTAGTTGAAATATAAATGGGTTAGATTGAGGTTGATAACAAATATGTGTTGTTATATATATTGTACCAAACTCCCAATACATTTTTTGCTTTGTTTATCATGATATGCACAAAACTCCCTTTGATTAACCCAATTGAAATTGATTTTTGACTTTATATTTAAGGCACTTCTATTTAATTTTGAGCAAACTATAAAATTCATATCTCCTCTGCCTTTGTAGCTAACCGTATTAGTCAACTTATGTGAAAAATTTGTTCTCTCATTATTACAGGTATTGGTTAAATTCTGCTGTTAGTTGTAAGTGTTTATTAATGACAAATGATGAGATGAGGGACCACTTGTTCCAACTGCTAGGGACTACCTTTTTTCCAAGATGGAAGGAAAAGCATCAGGTATTATCCTTATTTGCATTTGCTTACACTTTTTTTATTTATTCAGAATTTCAGAGAATCTTCTGTATAGTGACATTCATGTGAAAGCGCAACTAAGGAGGCGATTAATTTATGATATATTATCCAAGTTCCCATCCTTAAAGAGAGTTTGGGCTTTGTTTAGTTCAGGTTTTAAATGCCGCTGTCCATCTTTTTTGAAGGATTTTTTGTTCAGAAAGGCATTTGGTAGTTTTCCACAAAAACTTAAACTGTTTCCCAATTTTTATTTCCTTACCCAATTTTGTTTGAAATAAAGCAGAGGAACATGCTTTTTAGATGATCTTGTCATAGATTTTTTCTTTAGAGGCCTCAAAGTCCAATGTCATACTTACATGCATCATTAATCAATGAGATTAGAGAGCGGGTACTAATGTTACAAATTGATGCATTTCAATTAAAACTGTAGCAAAGTCTTGGGTAAAAATATCTATCTATAATATAAATTAAAAGGTGAAGCAGAGAGAAAGTGTTTTCCCTCCTTCAAACACTGCCACATCAGCATCCCTGCACCCACATAAGTCTATATCATCCTTCCCACTATTTAACACACACTCTCTCTCACACGTCTCTTTTAATTTATTCTAAATTGCTCTCTCTCACACGCCGTCTCTTATTAATCATGCCTAATAAATCCCTCTCTCTCTCTCCGTTAGCTCTTGGGCTCCCTGGCTCTTCATATCCCTTTTTTTTTCCTCTTCCTACTGTCTTTTTCTCTTCTTCAACTCCTCATCTCCCTCTCTGTTTTTTCCCCTTACCCATTAAATCACCAATTTCTCCAATTGATTGCAGCTCACTGTTCCTTTGCCTCACTCATCTACCCAATCTCCTATATAAACCCTTCAGTACCCGATGCCCCAACAACAACCCAATGTGAGTCTTTCTTATTCTGTTTTTACGCTTTCCTTTTATGTTTCCCTGTGGATTTGTGGTGTTTTGTGTTTGAAACCCATTTCAGTGGGCGCTGTTTTGACTGGTTAAGTTCTTCAAAAAAAAAATTTTGTTTTTTTGTTTTTAATTGGATCTGTGGTCTTCTGCATGATGCTGAGTTCCTTTTCTTTCCTTTGCAGATTCTATAGAGCAACTTTGGTTGTGATGCTTCTTTCGAATTCTTTTATATCCTGTGGTCACCAAGACAGCGATGATTTGACGGTGCGTGTTTTTCTTTTTCTTTTTTCTATTTCTTTTCTTCTTTTGAGACATCAATTTTTATTTTTTTTTTCATGTTTATTTATAGGTTGTTTATAGTGAAAAATATCAGTTTTCATTCAATATGGTTTCAGAATTACCTGTAAGTTAGTGTTTATGTTTTCTGAGTTTGTACATCCTACCTATGGGTTTACGCTCATACTCTGTTTTTCTAAATTCCCTTTCGTTTTTTTTTTTTTTTTTTTTTTTTTCGTGGTTGAAGATGCCCTCCAACTGTCTATCTCCATATTTCGGATAGCAAGTGATGGGGAATGGGAAAGCTCTCTTCTTTGACCAGAGTAGAGGTCAGGTTGCTTCTTAGTTTTGTTAACTTGGAATTCTTTTAGGATAAAAGACTTTCAAACTCTTAAATTTGGATTGCAAAAAAAAAAAGGCACTAAGTGAAATTACAAGCCATCTTTCTCTTTTTCATTCTTCTTTTGTAATTTTTAATATTGAAGGATGAAACGTTGGCAATGTATTATGTACGATAACTATATTGATGATGATTGATGAATAATGCTAATTCCAGTATTTCTTAAATGATCAACTCTCTTAAATGATATTTGTAAGTTTTCATCTTATTGCATGATAATGGCTGGCATATTAGCCAGGTCAAGATTATTTAATGTATAGAATTTCTAATACTGTTTATTGGTTCTGTGCTCAAGTAGTACATATTCGATGTTTCACAATTTGGTAGAACTCACACATATGATGATTAAAACATCTGCTAATAATTGAAGTGGACTATTGGTATATGTGGGTATTTTCTTTTTCTTTTTTTCTTTTAGGTTGTAGTTGGATTGCCTTTGGTTATTAATAATTTAGACGTTTGTTGGATGAAATCACGAAATTTATGTGGGGGGAAAAATGATTTAAAATGCTCTTCTTTTTTGTAGTCAGTGTAGGACAGTAGCCCATGACTAGAAAAATTGGGAAAATATTCCTTGCCTTACTTGGAGATATCAAGCTTCGATTTTTCTTTATCCAACAGAGGCATATTCCATTGATCAGACTGTTGAATATTATTAAATTTAAATCTTTCAGTTTTTGCACTCACCACTCACTAGACCGGGAAATCAAAGTTCATATGATATGGATGTTTGAGAATATTTATGTTCGCCCACCTAAATTTGACAATTAGAGAATTTTAGTCTCAAGGTGTGGTTTCTAAATTACTACAATATCAATAAGGGCAATTGGAAAGATGCTTGAAATGGGCAAGCTTATAAAGGGGAATAGAAAAAAAGTCTTAAGTTTTTTTCCCTAGCAACGTGGTGCGTACAGTTTCTTTATGATCCAGGCAATAAGTATTTTCATGCTAATTTGTATTGAGTTTTTGAGTTTATGAAAGTTGTGCTTCAGTTTGAAAATTTCCATTTTCATTTGTTGAAGTTTCCCTATACAACTTAAGACTTAAGTCCATCTTTAACAATATTGACCATGGATACAACACTAATTTAAAAATTTATTTTGAGAAAATTTGTTTATGGTTGTTGTTTCTTACTGTTATGGTCTTATGAGCATTAGGTGGCCAGAAATGTACAAGTACATTTTGTTTTTACCAACTCAATATGTTATGGTCTCTCTTTTTTAATTTTTTTTAATAATATGTTATGGTCTCTCTCAAGTGGGGTAGAAGCTTTGATTTTGTTATAATTTGCACTTGCAGTGAGTTAAGTGTATAACATTGTGGTTTTAGTTCTATTTTGCTGTTTGTACTCTCCATTTCAAAAGAATGATCTTTTGGTAACCTTTTCGGCTATAACATAGACTTGGATTTGTTATTAATTAGATGATTGCGTGTGCTCTGCCCAAATCATCTTAAATCCATTCTAGGTTTAAATATCAATTAGTTAAGTGTTATGATGTTTGCTCACCATTGGTGGAAAGGGGGATTAAGCTTATAGGTTGGGAACTTTTAATCAGTCGTTTGAGGGGTATGATCTTTGGAGGAAGGTGCATAAGATGAATTATGGCGAGGGGTGGGTGTCTTTTTCCACAATTGTTGATTCAAGTTCATTTGAAGCTTTTGGGTTTAGACTACATGATTGGTTTCATTTGAAGAACGTTTGATGCTTAGGTGGTTTTGATTATTATTATTATTTTTGGATTATTTGGGATCTATTTGTTGTGATAGATTTAGTGTATCATCTAAAGAAATGAAATTGTAGTGGTAGAAATCTTTATGAGTTTATTAATTGATTTCAAGGATTTGGTATCAACCATCTTTACGGTACCTTCTGTCTCTTTTTATCTCTCTTTAGGATGACTACAAGGATTTTCCTAAATTTTTATTTTTCCTTTGGTTTTTTAGCCTTGACAAATATATTCTTTGGTTTCTCAATCCTATGAAAATGGTTTTTAAGGGATTGATGTTGTGATTTGTGTATGGCCATATGTGAGACAAAGCTTGCATTAATATATATTTTGAGACTTTTATCCTTTATTGTGGAAGTGAACTTGAAAAAAACAACAACAGATTGTAATATAAGGGTCAGTGCAAGAACATCAATACACAATTATTAGCTAACATTTTGAAGGAAATTTAACTTGGTTGTTCACTAGAAACATTCTCTTCGTTCTGAAAATACAAGACATTGATGTAATTAAGAAGTCTATTTTACCTTTTCATGTTAAATTAGGAGATGGCAATGGCTATGGTGGTTTAGATGAATATTTGTGAGATGTATTATATAGAAACACCTTTCTTTATACTACAGTTCTATAACTCAATTGGCATCATCATGGTAATATTAAAAAAAAAAAAAACCTTCCCTTGAACCTAAAAAACACGTGAGGTATCAAAGGGAAAAAAGAAGAAGAAAAATAGGTCTTTGGGTAATTCTATTTAGATTATATTTGGTTGTTCACTAGAAACAATCTCTTCATTCTGAAAATACAAGACATTGATGTAATTAAGAAGTCTATTTTACCTTTTAATGTTAAATTAGGAGTTGGCTATGGCTATGGTGGTTTAGATGAATATTTGTGAGATGTATTATATAAAAACACCTTTCTTTATACTATAGTTCTATAGCTCAATTGGCATCATCATGGTAATATTAAAAAAAAAAAAAGTTTTGGGGTAATTCTATGTAAATTATATGAAACGGCAATGTATGGAATCGTTACAAGCATATGTATTCATCTTACTTTTGCTTTATGTTCTTTATTGTTTTACTTATAAAAATAAAAAATAAAAAATAAAAGTTATGTTTTTAATTTCAAGAAAAAGAGGGTTATAGCTCTCCACCATTGTGGTATTTACATGCCAATGAGTTGGATTCTCTATCATTGTAAATACATATTTTCTTCTATAATTATTCAACATTTGATGTTAGAGTGGTTTCCAGCTACACCATCTACTTATGCATTATAACAGGTCACTTAAAGCTATTCACTTACATTGTATTTATTATGGAGTACTAATACTACATATGTAACTGTAGATACATGAGAGGAAGGTTGACACTAAAGAAGGTCAATGCAGCTATTAAGGACACGACAACTTATGTTGGAGCAAATGTGTAGTTTATAGTAGGCGATTGATGCTTATCAATTTTTCTGTTGATGTAAATAATGAAGATTAAAAGCTGATTTTTCTTTTTTTTAGTTTGAGAAAACCATAATTACATTATACATTTATACAAACTTTTCCCGTGCAACGCACGGGTTTGCGACTAGTGTTTTTTTAAATTCAGAGCACGTTGAGCAAGTAGATTTCACTGAATATGTACTGAAAGGTATATATCTTCTAAACTCATTTGCATTCAACTTTTATATATCTCACACGTCAATCATTCACCATAACTTAAGTTTGATTTTCTCATTTTATTTTGGCATTATTAATTTTTTATTATTTGGTTCCCAAATTTTTTATTTTATTTCTTCTGTATATAAAATCCGGATTGAAACGATATTATTTTTATTGTTGTTCCTAAACTGTGATGGCATGCTATCCTATCAAGTATCAACATTAATGGAAACTTATATATTAAAAATCTTCTAATTTTATTCTAATAAATGGAACCAAGTGACTTATTTTTTTAAACTTGAATGTATCTTCCCATCTTATTTTGTTCTTTAAGGTTTTTTTTTTTTTTTTTTTCTAGGTCCAATTCTGATGATTGTGGGTGAACCATTTTAGGTGGGCTGGAAATACAGATCAACAACAGAGGACATCCACACTGGACTAATGATCCAAAAAAAAGAAGATAATAATCCTAAGAGAAAGTGACTATCCTAATGGACTACATAATCTCCATCATCTCCTATTGTAACCAATTTGGCCAATAAGAAAAAGAGGATTGCTTCTACTTGGTATGGGTATATCATGAGTCATGACATGAGAATATTTTAGATATGAGCAGTATTTAGCATACAAACTTATAAACCTTGACATGCACCATCTCTTGCTGTACACTTTGCTCACTTTCGTTTATCTTATTTATCTATGGAATTCCACCTCCATCTTAAGAAGAAATAATAATTCTTAAGCTAGTAACTTAATTAGCATTCCTTACCCAATTTTTCTCTGACCAGCGAGAGTTGTTTATCTCATTTGATGTGGATGGTTATGTACAAATTTTGATAAGCATGATATATACACGTTTATATATTGAGTTCTTACAAATGTTTTCATTTTTATATGGAGGTAACCAATATCGTGGCTTTTGATTGATACATGGATGAAACATGGATTGGAGCTCAAAGAGAATTTTGTGTTTGTTGTAAATCCTTAAATTTGTATCCATTAATGACTTAAACTTAGACGGGGGATTATTTTTGTACTTATGAATTTTATGTAGAAGTTGTAGTTATTAATATTGTGAAGTGTTATAAATTTTCTATCTTTTTGTAGATTTCTTGATTTTGTGAATGTTGCTCTTTATTTAGTTTTTATATTATTAAACAGGACCGGTGACAAATAGAAATATCAACAATTAATGCTGATAAAAAAAAAAAAAAAATTATTGCAACGAAATGGTTGAAGCAATACCTTATCGCAACGAAATAATCGAGGCAATAAAAATTTTATATAACTTTATTGCAACGAAATGGTTGAAGCAATATCTTATCACAACACTTTATCGCAACGAATTAGTTGTGGTAATAAATGAAATTATCACAACAAAAATCTTGTTGCAATATATGATATTTATTGCAATAACATATTTTGTTGCGAAAACCTATTACCACAAAGTTTATTGCAACGGCTAAAACCTATTACCATAGAGTTTATTGCAATGGCTTGCAACGACTAACTTTCGTTGCGATAAAAGTTTATTGCAACAAAATAAAAGTTATTGCAACAAAAAATTTCGTTGCAATTAACCTTTTTTCTTGTAGTGAATGTTGCCAAGCTGACAGATTTCTCACTCTCTATATCCATTCCTGAAGGTCAGTTGCAAGTAAAAAGCGATAGTACTTTTGACAGGACGGCCTTCACATTTCTACGGTAGAAATGATAGGGCCTTTTATCTACCAGATTGGGTGCATTCCTATGTCGAACAAAATCAAGTAATTGAAGTTGTAGATAAGATGATGCTGGGAAAAAGAATTGACCAGAAACAGTTTCAAGCTTTTGCAGAGCTTGCCCTGACTTGCATGTCTGAAAGGGTAGAAGATCGGCCAACAATTATCGATGCAGCCAAACAAATCAGGCAAATTTATGAGTCTATCTCCCCTCCTTAGCTTATGTCTATCCAGATTGATTAATATTCAATGTCTTCTATGCTTTATATAGCATTTGAGAGCACAAACTTGTCAGCAAGAGTGGACTCATTGAATAAAATGGCAGCCATGTTACAACTTATATAATATATAGTAGGACAAGGGCATAAGTTGATAAGGCTAGGTTTGATTTCCAAGGGTAGCTAAACAGGAGTGTAATAAGATAGAGGTATGACAGTTATATTTCACGCTGAAATTTAATGGATCAGTTTTTCTTGTTGGACAGGTTGGATTCAACTTAATTGCATGGCTCTCATTTTGAAGGACACACATAGACACCCAAATTCTGCCCATTTTCTCTTGTATTTCATTGTAGAAACTGGCAGCATTTCAATTAAATGTTAGAATCTTAGTTGGAAAGGGTGCGGTAATTTTCACCAGTTAGGAACTGATGAGTGAGCATATCTTCCCAATGAAACCAAACACTTCATAGAATATGATCTGGCAGTCCAGCCAAATTCCCAAAGAAGAAGATGGTGAGAATTAATAATCAACCAATTAGACCTGAAGCACAATTGATAAAGCAGAACAAAGCACACACAAACATACATAGAGATTGTGAACAAATTAAACAAAAGGAAATCCAGATAGGTCTTAATTCTTTAACATGACATAGAGTCACTTAGTAAAATCCATCCACAAATTTAAGAGATAGTCCAAGGAAACTGGCAAGTCATTGTGATGAAATTTCCCAGTTTCCTGCTTGGTCA
>OU015761.1:11272502-11394135 GCA_907173295.1 Fagus sylvatica
AGATTATAGCCTCTTCATGACTTAACATATTATATGTGTATATTAATATTCCTGTCTGTAATCTAAGGGTTTGGTGGACAAGATGAATTCATGTTTGAAAATGAAGAGAAAAGCCAAAGAGGAGACACCATTTATGAAGAATGGAAGACTATTATTGGAGGAGCTAATTGCCTTTTGCAATGGGAAAAGCAATCCTATCCGTGTCTTCTCTGCTGAAGAGCTCATAAGAGCAACAAACAACTATGATCAGCATCAAAGTTTTGCGTGGGATGTTGATTTTTAGTTTTACAAGGGTTCTCTGGAAGACCGTTTAGTTTCAATTAAAAAGTACCCAGACCGTGGATTTTCTGTTATGGAAGACACTGTGCTTGGCATTATTAAAGACATTGTGGTTGGCTCACAAATGAGTGTCCACCAAAATGTTCTAAAACTCTTAGGATGCTGCTTAGAGACCAAAAATCCCATTATAGTGTATGAATTTGTAGGGTACAAAACACTCTCGAGTTGTATCAATCCAATTGATCAAACAGTCCAGTCTGAGCCCTTAACATGGAAATGCAGGTTAAGGATTGCAATGGGCATAGCTAATGCTGTTGCATATCTTCATACTTCATTTTCCAGGCCTGTTATTCATAGAGATATTAGGTCAGCCACCATTTTATTGGATGAGAACAATGTTGCCAAACTGATTGATTTCTCACTCTCAATATCTATTCCTAAAGGTCAACTACATGTAGACACTGCTGTACGTGGGAGAATGGGGATTTGTGCACCTGAATATATGACTACAGGCTATTTGACTGAGAAGGCTGATGTGTTTAAGTTATGGTCTGTTTCTACTTGTGCTTTTGGCTGGAGGGATGTTGAAAATTCCAGAGTGCTGCTATTCAGAGACATTCCTACCAAGTTTGGTGAAGCCATATGATGAACAAGATCGGTTGATTGAAATTGTAGATCCGGAGTTACTAAAAGAAAGAATTAATCAGGAACAGTTTCTAGCTTTTGCACAGATTGCCCTGAGTTGCATCTCTGAGACGGCGGAAGATAGACCAACAATGATCGATGCAGCAAAACAACTCAGGCGAATTTATGAGTCTGTCTCACCTCCTTAGCTTAGCTCAATCCAGACTGATTAATATTCAATGTAATCAATGCTCAATATAGCATTTGAAGACACAAATTTTCACCAAGAGTGGAGTCACTGAATAAAATGGCAGCCATATTACAACTTATGTAGAATAAAGCTAGGGTTGATTTCCACACCTTTTTTGTTTTTTTTTTTAATGAATGAATAAAAATTTCATTGATCAACAAACAACATGTACGTACAGCAAGCAAACAGCCTATGCTAACAAGAATCAAATAATGAAACATGGATTTTCCAAAAACAGCAAAGAGACCTAATAAGGATTGAATTCTGTACATCTTCAACTGTTATATGTGATCAAGACCATGTTGCCAAATTGATTGATTCTTACAGTATATATCTGTCCCTGAAGGTCAATGACATGTAAAAGATGCATTAGAAGGTAAATTACAGTTCTTTGCTCCTGAATATGTCACTACAGGTTATGTAACACATAAGGTTGATGTATTCAGCTTTCGCCCAATTATACATGAGCTTTTGGCTGGACAGGATCGTATAAAGAGCTATGTTGAACAAAAAATGATTATTGAAATTGTGGATTCTTCAATATCCAAAGAAGGAATTGAGCAGGAACAATTGCTAGCTTTTACAATGCTTGCCCTCAGTTGCATATATGAAAAGGAAGAAGACAGACCAACAATGATTGATGTGGCAAAACAACATTGGTGAATTGATCAATCTGTCTTACATCCTAGCTTATTTTCATCAAAATTCATCGTTCTTCAATAAAACGCATGTATGTTCTACAAGTAGAAATATATGTTCCAAGTTGGAATTTTGTCATTGAATTAATTACATCTTTTTGTTTTAAGTTGCATGTGGAGGAATTAAATTTGTCACCGAGAATGGTGCCACTATAGAAATTGAAAGCCTTAATATGATTGATCACGTGTAACCAAACAACCGAATAATTATTCCTTAGGAATAGTTATTACATTACAAGACCTATTATAATTTACCAAACGTGCCCTTAGGATGCTGCTTAGAGACCAAAAATCCAACTCTAGTGTATGAATTTACAGAGGACATAAATCTTTACAATTGTATTTGTATCCCTCCAACTGAGGGAGTCGACTCTGATCCATTACCATGGAAATGCAGGTTAAGAATTGCAATGGGCATAGCTAATGCAGTTGCATATCTCCAAACTTCATTTTCTAGGCCTGTTAGATCCATAGAACTATTAAGCCGTCCAACATTATACTAGATAAGAACAATCACTACAACAAAATACACCTATTACAACAAGAGCTATTACAACAAAAATGATTATTGTGGTAATACACGTACTATTACATCAATTCATTAGATTTCGTTGCAAGAGTTACTTAAAAACTGGTAATTTATTACTCAAAAATAAGTTGTTGTAATAGGTTGTAAAATATCATTGCAATAAACCATTATGTAGTTTATTGCAATGAAGTTAGTAGTTGAAGCAATAGTTATGAATATTACAACAAGACGCTTTGTTGCAATAGGAAAAATATGATATTACAACAAGACGCTTTGTTGCAATAGGAAAAATATAATACTACAACAAGACGTTTTGTTGCAATAGAAAAAATATGATATTACAACAAGACGCTTTGTTGCAATAGAAAAAATATAATATTACAACAAGACTTTTTGTTGCAATAGGACGTTTTGTTGAAAAAATATAATATCTTCCTTCTCTATCAACAACCATTCCCGCTATCTCTCCACTCTCTCCGCCACGTCACCAATCCACAACCCCTCCTCCTCCAACAACACCACCACTCCAACCCTCTCCAAAAAAGCCATGAGAAAAGCGCGCCGCAAATCCCCGGAGGGACTCCTCAAACACAATCTCGACATGTGTTCTAGGCACGGCAACCTCCTCGAAGCCCTTCGTCTTTACGACGAGGCGCGGCGAGATGGAGTTAACCTCGCCTTACACCATTACAATGTCTTGCTCTATCTTTGCGCTTTGGATGGAGAAAAAGGTTCAAATCTCCAGAGAGGTTTTGAGATTTTCCAATCAATGGTGATTGATAAGGTTATGCCGAATGAGGCCACGTTTACGAGTGCGGCGAGGATTGCTGCTGCGAAGGAGGATCCGGATATGGCTTTTGATTTGATCAAGCAGATGAAAGGATTTGGAATTGTGCCGAAATTGAGGTCGTATGAACCGGACATTGTTCGGGTTTGTTGAGAAGGGGATGGTGGAGAGAGCTTATGAAGTTGATTCCGATATGGTTGCAAATGGAGTCATGGCTGAGGAGGCTGAGCTTTCGGCTAATTTGAAAGTTAGTGTGAGTGCTAAGCATGCACACAAGGTGTATGAGACAATGCACAGGTTGCGAGCCGTGGTGAGGCAAGTGTCGGAAACCACTGCTGGGATCATTGAGGGTTGGTTTAAATGTGAAACGACGGTGAAAGTCGGGGAGGAGAATTGGGATGTGAGGAAGGTGAAGGAAGGGGTTGTGAAGGGAGGTGGAGGATGGCATAGCCAAGGGTGGCTGGGAAGTGGGGAATGGAGAGTGGTGAGGACTCATATGGATGGCGCTGGGATTTGTCAATTGTGTGGCGAGAAACTTGTTTCTATTGATATTGATCCGAAGGAGACGGAAAATTTTGCTACCTCATTGACAAACTTGGCTTGCCAAAAAGAGGTTAAGGCCGATTTTGTTCAGTTTCAGGTGCGAAAATGTCTTACTTTTGTTGTTGATTTAAAAAAGAGTGTATTTGGAGCTTTTTGGTTTTTTTCCATCTTGGGTATTAGTGTTCTAACTTTTGTTTAGGTTTTAAGTTGCTTGATTATATGCATATTTGTGAATGCTCTTATATGAACTGTTGGAAGATTCTTGGCCGGGAACTGAAAGGTTCCGTGTTTCCAAGTTTTGGTATGTTAGGTAAAATTGACACAACTTGTTGGAAGATACAATGTGTGTAAAAGACATTTGTGACAGTATCTGAAGCTGAATTGGAAGACCAATTTCTTTAGTGCAATAAGGCTGTAAAGGAAATTTTTCTCATGTTTTCTCATTATGTCATTGTTGAAATGGTTTGACTATTTTGGTTTGGTTGATACTTGCTACTTCTGTATGCTGCAACAAGTAATACATAAAATGATTGTCAGTGACATCCTCATTGATCTAGAAGGTGAACTCATTCAGGAGTGGCTCCAGAAGTATGGTCTGTTTGATGCAGTTGTAGATGGTGCCAATGTCAGTCTTGTCAGCATGCATACTTTCAGCTTTTACCAAGTGAGTGGGATACTGAGAATAAGCTTTATAGCACTATATCTTTTGAACCCTTTAAAGCAAAATGTATGAATGGCGTGCTTATTGATTCCTTTTGGTTGTAGCTTAATAGCGTTGTAAAACAACTACGTCAAATGAGTCCTTCGAAGAGATTGCCCCTGATTATTTTGCATAAAAATGTAACTGGTGGTCCTGCTCAGCATCCTAATAACAAGAAGTTGTTAGAGCATTGGAAAAATTCTGGTGCACTTTATGCTACTCCACCTGGTTCAAATGATGATTGGTAAGTATGCATCTTTTCATTTAGTTGAAATATAAATGGGTTAGATTGAGGTTGATAACAAATATGTGTTGTTATATATATTGTACCAAACTCCCAATACATTTTTTGCTTTGTTTATCATGATATGCACAAAACTCCCTTTGATTAACCCAATTGAAATTGATTTTTGACTTTATATTTAAGGCACTTCTATTTAATTTTGAGCAAACTATAAAATTCATATCTCCTCTGCCTTTGTAGCTAACCGTATTAGTCAACTTATGTGAAAAATTTGTTCTCTCATTATTACAGGTATTGGTTAAATGCTGCTGTTAGTTGTAAGTGTTTATTAATGACAAATGATGAGATGCCAAGTGGTAGGGACTACCTTTTTTCCAAGATGGAAGGAAAAGCATCAGGTATTATCCTTATTTGCATTTGCTTACACTTTTTTTATTTATTCAGAATTTCAGAGAATCTTTTGTATAGTGACATTCATGTGAAAGCGCAACTAAGGAGGCGATTAATTTATGATATATTATCCAAGTTCCCATCCTTAAAGAGAGTTTGGGCTTTGTTTAGTTCAGGTTTTAAATGCCGCTGTCCATCTTTTTTGAAGGATTTTTTGTTCAGAAAGGCATTTGGTAGTTTTCCACAAAAACTTAAACTGTTTCCCAATTTTTATTTCCTTACCCAATTTTGTTTGAAATAAAGCAGAGGAACATGCTTTTTAGATGATCTTGTCATAGATTTTTTCTTTAGAGGCCTCAAAGTCCAATGTCATACTTACATGCATCATTAATCAATGAGATTAGAGAGCGGGTACTAATGTTACAAATTGATGCATTTCAATTAAAACTGTAGCAAAGTCTTGGGTAAAAATATCTATCTATAATATAAATTAAAAGGTGAAGCAGAGAGAAAGTGTTTTCCCTCCTTCAAACACTGCCACATCAGCATCCCTGCACCCACATAAGTCTATATCATCCTTCCCACTATTTAACACACACTCTCTCTCACACGTCTCTTTTAATTTATTCTAAATTGCTCTCTCTCACACGCCGTCTCTTATTAATCATGCCTAATAAATCCCTCTCTCTCTCTCCGTTAGCTCTTGGGCTCCCTGGCTCTTCATATCCCTTTTTTTTTCCTCTTCCTACTGTCTTTTTCTCTTCTTCAACTCCTCATCTCCCTCTCTGTTTTTTCCCCTTACCCATTAAATCACCAATTTCTCCAATTGATTGCAGCTCACTGTTCCTTTGCCTCACTCATCTACCCAATCTCCTATATAAACCCTTCAGTACCCGATGCCCCAACAACAACCCAATGTGAGTCTTTCTTATTCTGTTTTTACGCTTTCCTTTTATGTTTCCCTGTGGATTTGTGGTGTTTTGTGTTTGAAACCCATTTCAGTGGGCGCTGTTTTGACTGGTTAAGTTCTTCAAAAAAAAAATTTTGTTTTTTTGTTTTTAATTGGATCTGTGGTCTTCTGCATGATGCTGAGTTCCTTTTCTTTCCTTTGCAGATTCTATAGAGCAACTTTGGTTGTGATGCTTCTTTCGAATTCTTTTATATCCTGTGGTCACCAAGACAGCGATGATTTGACGGTGCGTGTTTTTCTTTTTCTTTTTTCTATTTCTTTTCTTCTTTTGAGACATCAATTTTTTTTTTTTTTCATGTTTATTTATAGGTTGTTTATAGTGAAAAATATCAGTTTTCATTCAATATGGTTTCAGAATTACCTGTAAGTTAGTGTTTATGTTTTCTGAGTTTGTACATCCTACCTATGGGTTTACGCTCATACTCTGTTTTTCTAAATTCCCTTTCGTTTTTTTTTTTTTTTTTTTTTTTTTTCGTGGTTGAAGATGCCCTCCAACTGTCTATCTCCATATTTCGGATAGCAAGTGATGGGGAATGGGAAAGCTCTCTTCTTTGACCAGAGTAGAGGTCAGGTTGCTTCTTAGTTTTGTTAACTTGGAATTCTTTTAGGATAAAAGACTTTCAAACTCTTAAATTTGGATTGCAAAAAAAAAGGCACTAAGTGAAATTACAAGCCATCTTTCTCTTTTTCATTCTTCTTTTGTAATTTTTAATATTGAAGGATGAAACGTTGGCAATGTATTATGTACGATAACTATATTGATGATGATTGATGAATAATGCTAATTCCAGTATTTCTTAAATGATCAACTCTCTTAAATGATATTTGTAAGTTTTCATCTTATTGCATGATAATGGCTGGCATATTAGCCAGGTCAAGATTATTTAATGTATAGAATTTCTAATACTGTTTATTGGTTCTGTGCTCAAGTAGTACATATTCGATGTTTCACAATTTGGTAGAACTCACACATATGATGATTAAAACATCTGCTAATAATTGAAGTGGACTATTGGTATATGTGGGTATTTTCTTTTTCTTTTTTTCTTTTAGGTTGTAGTTGGATTGCCTTTGGTTATTAATAATTTAGACGTTTGTTGGATGAAATCACGAAATTTATGTGGGGGGAAAAATGATTTAAAATGCTCTTCTTTTTTGTAGTCAGTGTAGGACAGTAGCCCATGACTAGAAAAATTGGGAAAATATTCCTTGCCTTACTTGGAGATATCAAGCTTCGATTTTTCTTTATCCAACAGAGGCATATTCCATTGATCAGACTGTTGAATATTATTAAATTTAAATCTTTCAGTTTTTGCACTCACCACTCACTAGACCGGGAAATCAAAGTTCATATGATATGGATGTTTGAGAATATTTATGTTCGCCCACCTAAATTTGACAATTAGAGAATTTTAGTCTCAAGGTGTGGTTTCTAAATTACTACAATATCAATAAGGGCAATTGGAAAGATGCTTGAAATGGGCAAGCTTATAAAGGGGAATAGAAAAAAAGTCTTAAGTTTTTTTCCCTAGCAACGTGGTGCGTACAGTTTCTTTATGATCCAGGCAATAAGTATTTTCGTGCTAATTTGTATTGAGTTTTTGAGTTTATGAAAGTTGTGCTTCAGTTTGAAAATTTCCATTTTCATTTGTTGAAGTTTCCCTATACAACTTAAGACTTAAGTCCATCTTTAACAATATTGACCATGGATACAACACTAATTTAAAAATTTATTTTGAGAAAATTTGTTTATGGTTGTTGTTTCTTACTGTTATGGTCTTATGAGCATTAGGTGGCCAGAAATGTACAAGTACATTTTGTTTTTACCAACTCAATATGTTATGGTCTCTCTTTTTTAATTTTTTTTAATAATATGTTATGGTCTCTCTCAAGTGGGGTAGAAGCTTTGATTTTGTTATAATTTGCACTTGCAGTGAGTTAAGTGTATAACATTGTGGTTTTAGTTCTATTTTGCTGTTTGTACTCTCCATTTCAAAAGAATGATCTTTTGGTAACCTTTTCGGCTATAACATAGACTTGGATTTGTTATTAATTAGATGATTGCGTGTGCTCTGCCCAAATCATCTTAAATCCATTCTAGGTTTAAATATCAATTAGTTAAGTGTTATGATGTTTGCTCACCATTGGTGGAAAGGGGGATTAAGCTTATAGGTTGGGAACTTTTAATCAGTCGTTTGAGGGGTATGATCTTTGGAGGAAGGTGCATAAGATGAATTATGGCGAGGGGTGGGTGTCTTTTTCCACAATTGTTGATTCAAGTTCATTTGAAGCTTTTGGGTTTAGACTACATGATTGGTTTCATTTGAAGAACGTTTGATGCTTAGGTGGTTTTGATTATTATTATTATTTTTGGATTATTTGGGATCTATTTGTTGTGATAGATTTAGTGTATCATCTAAAGAAATGAAATTGTAGTGGTAGAAATCTTTATGAGTTTATTAATTGATTTCAAGGATTTGGTATCAACCATCTTTACGGTACCTTCTGTCTCTTTTTATCTCTCTTTAGGATGACTACAAGGATTTTCCTAAATTTTTATTTTTCCTTTGGTTTTTTAGCCTTGACAAATATATTCTTTGGTTTCTCAATCCTATGAAAATGGTTTTTAAGGGATTGATGTTGTGATTTGTGTATGGCCATATGTGAGACAAAGCTTGCATTAATATATATTTTGAGACTTTTATCCTTTATTGTGGAAGTGAACTTGAAAAAAACAACAACAGATTGTAATATAAGGGTCAGTGCAAGAACATCAATACACAATTATTAGCTAACATTTTGAAGGAAATTTAACTTGGTTGTTCACTAGAAACATTCTCTTCGTTCTGAAAATACAAGACATTGATGTAATTAAGAAGTCTATTTTACCTTTTCATGTTAAATTAGGAGATGGCAATGGCTATGGTGGTTTAGATGAATATTTGTGAGATGTATTATATAGAAACACCTTTCTTTATACTACAGTTCTATAACTCAATTGGCATCATCATGGTAATATTAAAAAAAAAACCTTCCCTTGAACCTAAAAAACACGTGAGGTATCAAAGGGAAAAAAGAAGAAGAAAAATAGGTCTTTGGGTAATTCTATTTAGATTATATTTGGTTGTTCACTAGAAACAATCTCTTCATTCTGAAAATACAAGACATTGATGTAATTAAGAAGTCTATTTTACCTTTTAATGTTAAATTAGGAGTTGGCTATGGCTATGGTGGTTTAGATGAATATTTGTGAGATGTATTATATAAGAAACACCTTTCTTTATACTACAGTTCTATAGCTCAATTGGCATCATCATGGTAATATTATAAAAAAAAAAAGTTTTGGGGTAATTCTATGTAAATTATATGAAACGGCAATGTATGGAATCGTTACAAGCATATGTATTCATCTTACTTTTGCTTTATGTTCTTTATTGTTTTACTTATAAAAATAAAAAATAAAAAATAAAAGTTATGTTTTTAATTTCAAGAAAAAGAGGGTTATAGCTCTCCACCATTGTGGTATTTACATGCCAATGAGTTGGATTCTCTATCATTGTAAATACATATTTTCTTCTATAATTATTCAACATTTGATGTTAGAGTGGTTTCCAGCTACACCATCTACTTATGCATTATAACAGGTCACTTAAAGCTATTCACTTACATTGTATTTATTATGGAGTACTAATACTACATATGTAACTGTAGATACATGAGAGGAAGGTTGACACTAAAGAAGGTCAATGCAGCTATTAAGGACACGACAACTTATGTTGGAGCAAATGTGTAGTTTATAGTAGGCGATTGATGCTTATCAATTTTTCTGTTGATGTAAATAATGAAGATTAAAAGCTGATTTTTCTTTTTTTTAGTTTGAGAAAAACATAATTACATTATACATTTATACAAACTTTTCCCGTGCAACGCACGGGTTTGCGACTAGTGTTTTTTTAAATTCAGAGCACGTTGAGCAAGTAGATTTCACTGAATATGTACTGAAAGGTATATATCTTCTAAACTCATTTGCATTCAACTTTTATATATCTCACACGTCAATCATTCACCATAACTTAAGTTTGATTTTCTCATTTTATTTTGGCATTATTAATTTTTTATTATTTGGTTCCCAAATTTTTTATTTTATTTCTTCTGTATATAAAATCCAGATTGAAACGATATTATTTTTATTGTTGTTCCTAAACTGTGATGGCATGCTATCCTATCAAGTATCAACATTAATGGAAACTTATATATTAAAAATCTTCTAATTTTATTCTAATAAATGGAACCAAGTGACTTATTTTTTTAAACTTGAATGTATCTTCCCATCTTATTTTGTTCTATTAAGGTTTTTTTTATTTTTTTTTTTTTCTAGGTCCAATTCTGATGATTGTGGGTGAACCATTTTAGGTGGGCTGGAAATACAGATCAACAACAGAGGACATCCACACTGGACTAATGATCCAAAAAAAAGAAGATAATAATCCTAAGAGAAAGTGACTATCCTAATGGACTACATAATCTCCATCATCTCCTATTGTAACCAATTTGGCCAATAAGAAAAAGAGGATTGCTTCTACTTGGTATGGGTATATCATGAGTCATGACATGAGAATATTTTAGATATGAGCAGTATTTAGCATACAAACTTATAAACCTTGACATGCACCATCTCTTGCTGTACACTTTGCTCACTTTCGTTTATCTTATTTATCTATGGAATTCCACCTCCATCTTAAGAAGAAATAATAATTCTTAAGCTAGTAACTTAATTAGCATTCCTTACCCAATTTTTCTCTGACCAGCGAGAGTTGTTTATCTCATTTGATGTGGATGGTTATGTACAAATTTTGATAAGCATGATATATACACGTTTATATATTGAGTTCTTACAAATGTTTTCATTTTTATATGGAGGTAACCAATATCGTGGCTTTTGATTGATACATGGATGAAACATGGATTGGAGCTCAAAGAGAATTTTGTGTTTGTTGTAAATCCTTAAATTTGTATCCATTAATGACTTAAACTTAGACGGGGGATTATTTTTGTACTTATGAATTTTATGTAGAAGTTGTAGTTATTAATATTGTGAAGTGTTATAAATTTTCTATCTTTTTGTAGATTTCTTGATTTTGTGAATGTTGCTCTTTATTTAGTTTTTATTAAACAAGACCGGTGACAAATAGAAATATCAACAATTAATGCTGATAAAAAAAAAAAAAAAATTATTGCAACAAAATGGTTGAAGCAATACCTTATCGCAACAAAATAATCGAGGCAATAAAAATTTTATATAACTTTATTGCAACGAAATGGTTGAAGCAATATCTTATCACAACACTTTATCGCAACGAATTAGTTGTGGTAATAAATGAAATTATCACAACAAAAATCTTGTTGCAATATATGATATTTATTGCAATAACATATTTTGTTGCGAAAACCTATTACCACAAAGTTTATTGCAACGGCTAAAACCTATTACCATAGAGTTTATTGCAATGGCTTGCAACGACTAACTTTCGTTGCGATAAAAGTTTATTGCAACAAAATAAAAGTTATTGCAACAAAAAATTTCGTTGCAATTAACCTTTTTTCTTGTAGTGAATGTTGCCAAGCTGACAGATTTCTCACTCTCTATATCCATTCCTGAAGGTCAGTTGCAAGTAAAAAGCGATAGTACTTTTGACAGGACGGCCTTCACATTTCTACGGTAGAAATGATAGGGCCTTTTATCTACCAGATTGGGTGCATTCCTATGTCGAACAAAATCAAGTAATTGAAGTTGTAGATAAGATGATGCTGGGAAAAAGAATTGACCAGAAACAGTTTCAAGCTTTTGCAGAGCTTGCCCTGACTTGCATGTCTGAAAGGGTAGAAGATCGGCCAACAATTATCGATGCAGCCAAACAAATCAGGCAAATTTATGAGTCTATCTCCCCTCCTTAGCTTATGTCTATCCAGATTGATTAATATTCAATGTCTTCTATGCTTTATATAGCATTTGAGAGCACAAACTTGTCAGCAAGAGTGGACTCATTGAATAAAATGGCAGCCATGTTACAACTTATATAATATATAGTAGGACAAGGGCATAAGTTGATAAGGCTAGGTTTGATTTCCAAGGGTAGCTAAACAGGAGTGTAATAAGATAGAGGTATGACAGTTATATTTCACGCTGAAATTTAATGGATCAGTTTTTCTTGTTGGACAGGTTGGATTCAACTTAATTGCATGGCTCTCATTTTGAAGGACACACATAGACACCCAAATTCTGCCCATTTTCTCTTGTATTTCATTGTAGAAACTGGCAGCATTTCAATTAAATGTTAGAATCTTAGTTGGAAAGGGTGCGGTAATTTTCACCAGTTAGGAACTGATGAGTGAGCATATCTTCCCAATGAAACCAAACACTTCATAGAATATGATCTGGCAGTCCAGCCAAATTCCCAAAGAAGAAGATGGTGAGAATTAATAATCAACCAATTAGACCTGAAGCACAATTGATAAAGCAGAACAAAGCACACACAAACATACATAGAGATTGTGAACAAATTAAACAAAAGGAAATCCAGATAGGTCTTAATTCTTTAACATGACATAGAGTCACTTAGTAAAATCCATACACAAATTTAAGAGATAGTCCAAGGAAACTGGCAAGTCATTGTGATGAAATTTCCCAGTTTCCTGCTTGGTCATTATAAGCTGACAACTAAGCCCCTTGACTCTTTGAAAATAATTTTTGTGTGTTATAGAGCTCCTAAAATATTTTTGAGTGGATAAGAGTACTCCACATCAACAAGTCACCAAATTCTAGAGCTCCATATGTTATAGCTGCATCTCTCTCTCTCTCTTTCTCTCTAGGTATGCACATATATATATGGTACATTCTCTTTGACACCCTCAGTTAGTTTTCAATTATTATAAATGTCTACATGCCTATGAAGTGGGATTGAGTTTCAAGATTTGTGTTATTTGATCATATAACATTTGTTGTCCAAACAAACGGGCCATAATGAGCTAAATTGGTTCGTACTATGTTTAGAAGACTAGAATCGCTCAAATATGCAAATCATGAGTTATGAGAATAATCAATAACTTTTTTATTCTTATTGTATAATATGTTTCAAATTCTTACAATGTGTGCAACTGTAAAATGGAGTGAATATATACTGTTAGAATATAAGTCCAATGGGTCTTAGGCCCATTACATTGTCTTGTATAGCACTCTTCTTACTTGTGCATTACTCTTATCTCTGCCTATATAAAGGCTCTCTTGTACTCATTTATTCAGTTAATACAATACATAGACTTTCAGTCTTTAACATGGTATCAGAGCTAAGGCTCTAATATTGTGCAGTTCTAGTCCTTCCAGGCGTTCTTCCGCTGCCTCAGCTGTCTCCGGCACTGCCCAGCCGCCACCGTCAGAAATCCGGTTGCCTGCGCTGCCAAGAAGCTGATTCATCGCCGAACAGACTTGCTGCCACCCTCGGTTCTCCCGCTACAGAACTCCGATCACGACACCTCTGCAGCCGTTTGAAAGATCTAGAGAAGCTAGACCCAACCGCGGAAGAATCAACCCCATACGACGCCGGACGCGGACGCGCCGCCCAAAGTTCCGGCGCCGTTATCCTCGGTTCTTTAGCTACCGGACTCCGATCACGACACATCCACCGCCGTTGGAAAGATCTCGAGAAGCTGGACCCAACCGCGCAAGATTCGTCCTCATCGGAGCCCGGACGCGCCGCCACGCGCCGCTCAAAGTTCCGGCGCCGTCAAGCTCTTCTTCACGCGCCACGTCAGCCCTAGCCCTTCACTGCCACGTCAGCCCTAGTGCCACGTCAGCCCTAGTTGACCAGCGTTGACCGTTGACTTTGACCGTTGACCAGCATTGACCGTTGACCGTTGACTTTGACCACCCGACACATATTTTGTAGTTCTCAAGCTCATCAGTAAGCTTTAAGTCATACTCATAATCATAAGTCATTACTGAAAAGTTTGATATCTATGGCTATTTCAATATTTCCCTCTCTCACCTTGGTTTTTTTGACAACATAAGATGGTTTGTTGGTGAATTTATCAAGCCTCGAATCTTCGTCTTTCAATATAGCTGGTGTTGGCTCAATAGGGTGCTTCTCTTTAGATTCCCTCACAAATATTTCATCGCTGCCTTTCTTGTCTGTAGCACAGTCAAGGTGGGCAATGTAATCGCAACTTGAGCAATAATAAACACCGTAGTTTGTGTCCACCAAAGTAGTACAAAGTTGACAAAATAGGTTATTGGAATGACCATCCTTAATAAGAGAGCAGGTAAGGTTGAGAGGATGTTTGTGTCGTATATGTTTGACTATGCGTGGTAACGAAGCACACTTGTGGTGGACCCAGAATCCACAACTGTTGCCACAAAGGTAAGGCATGTTTTTGCCTTCTTTACCACAAAAATCTCAGGTCAACAAGATTTTTTTCCCGAAGAGGTTCAATGGGTGTTCATGAATTTCAGTTTTAATGGTGAGAGGTAGCGAAACACATTTGATATCAAGGTCAAATTTGCAGAGGACGCAATGGTAAACGAACCATTTGCAAGGTGATTCACAGCCTTTGCATGTACAAGTCTTCCCATTATATGGTGGGGTTTTGTGGAGAATAAGAGGATGTTCCCAATGTACGGGGTGCTGCAACTCGCGGGGTAATTCGGCTCATGACTTATGTAGGTCGAAGCTACATTCACTGCAACTATAGCGTGAACCCTTTATTTCTTCGCCACACCCATCACACCAAAAATAACCATTTGAAACTTCGTTGAAGATGAGAGAAAGCTCATGGCTGAAGTGTTGAAGCTCCATTTCTGTGTCTCTTATTGCAACATAGAAACAAAACGTTATTATTGCAATTCACTTTTATAATACAACAAAAGCTACTTTTTTTTTTAACTTTTTAGACCAAAATATTGTTTTCATCCCTAAACTATACATGAATTTCGTTAGAGACAAAATTCATGTGTAAAAATAAACTTTTTCAAAGTTCGAGAATAAAAAACGAACTTTTCAAAATTCAGTGACGAAAACAATAGTTTAACCTACTTTTTAAAATAAAAGAACAACGTATATCTCAAAAATAAAATAAAATTAAAGAACAACGTCAAAAGCCATGTACCACAACTGGTACTGTAAATATTACGTAGGAACATGAACTTGGATTTGGTTTCAAAACTTCGTTCCGTTTGTTGCATGAATTTAGATTGGGTAGATGTATATATATATATATATTTAAACCTCCACCAAAGATTTCTAAAATAGAATCTAGATAGCTTAAAGGGAGTGGGAAGGAACGAATTAACATCTACTGAAATAAGGAAGAAAGGAATCAAATGATCTCTTTCTTTTCTTTGGATTTCAAAGAAAGAATGGAAAAGAAAAATATATAGAACTTATCATTTATGTTCTTTATTTTTTATTTGTGCTTTAGTTGAATGAGGTAAAAATCTATTTTGACTCAATTAACAACTAATTAATGTTTTGCCCACAAGTCGGCAATACAAAATGAGTTATTATGCGGATACTAAAATTTTTACAAATAGGTTTTTTAACTTTTAAACACAAAACAAAAATTATAATTAAGAAATTTTCTTATTATGTTATTGATGTAACATCTATAAATCTTATTCATTTTTCATGTCAGTATGTAAGATTTTTGAAGTAAATTTTTTAATATTTTTAGCATTTGTTTTTTATAGAATTGAAGTGGGATAGATTTAACAATTTCATTCATTTTACTATTATAACCTTCAAAATAAGGAAAGAATATATCATTGCCTTCCAATCATTTCTTTCTAGATTCCTTCAATCCAAAAGCTTTGCAACAAGTTGATGGTTGTAACTTTGCAAGGATCAACAATGTCTACATCAAATTATGACTATGCCATTACGTCAAAGAATTTACAAAAAAATTAAACATTAAAAATTAAAAAAAAAAAAAATTTGACAAAGAAATACTGAATAAAGCATATTAACTTTTTAAACCTATTTTAGATGCATTTGTGACACTCCATTTATTTTTGACAAAAAACAATTTTAGGAATATGGTTTCTTTCTTCTTCTGCACCTCTCTCTCTCTCTCTCTCTCTCTCTCTCTCTCTCTCTCTCTCTCTCTCTCTCTCTCTCTCTCTCTCTCTCTCTCTCTCTCTCTCTCTCTCTCTCTCTCTCATGTCTTCAATCTGAGCTTGCATCCTCCTTTTTAAAGATCCCAGCCCTCATCCACATGTGTGGGCGTATCACTAGATGTCCATGTGGGACGAGACTTGTCATCATGGCATTTGTCTTCATTCCACTTCAATTGTCAAATATGTGATGTACCCCTGACACCACCTCAAGCATTATTGGTGCGTGTGCTTGAGGCAAAAGAATTTAAATATGTGATGTTGATACTATCCAATATGATGTTGGTACTATATAATTTTTATATATATTAAATTTTAAAAAAAAAAATTAGGGTACCAAATAATGTGATGGTTGGTACCATCATATGTGAGGTAGATACCATAATGTGAAACATTAGAACCATCAATGTGTCATTTTATCTATTAGAGGTACTGTATAATGTGTCATTTTATCTATTAGAGGTACTGTATCCACATGAGTATTGTAGAATTACCCCTAAACTCTGTATATGTCAACTAAAGAAACATTTATGACTTCAGACTTACATATTTAAAAGCAACAAAATTTTTGGTTAAGTTCATTCTCTTTCATATCTTATATGTGCCAATTGGAGATCTCTCTCTTTCTAGGTTCCTTTGATTTGTTTACAGCTAATCTTTGCCAACCTCAGTTAATTCCAATCAATATAGATCTTTAATTATGCAAAGGACAAGTGTCACTAGTCGGATGAGACACAAATGAAGGCACCTAAAGGATTGGAGAGTGGCACATTAAACATGTGATTAACAATGTGGCAGTTAGAAACTCCAGCAAACTCTTTACTCTTTCACCCATATGTGGAGAAAAAAGTCATTCTTTAATTTTTCAAATACACTCTCTAGCAAACTCTCTATTCTTTCTCTACTCAAACAAGAGAGCTATTGTACCATTGGAACTTTTAGATAGCTTGGAGAGAAGTTGTTGGAGCTCCAGATTCTTACTTTGGCTCTCTACAAGTGGAAAAGAGAGACTACTGGTATTGCTATGCTAGTGCAAAATGGGGCATGACAATTACAAGAATTATGAAATTCAATATATGAAAAAAAATAAATAAATCTAAGAGGTGTCCTAGAGGATCGAGACCAATAAAACATGTGGCAAGTACAAACTAACGTTAATTGTCGAAACCTAAAGTATAAATAAGGCTCACATTTTGAAGGACACACATTGGCACCCAAATTCTGCCAACTTTCTCTTGTATTTCATTGTAGAATAAGGATTAACCTTAACTTATGTGTAAATTTATAATAACCATACTTTTTTTGTGGATACGGTACCTGTAATAGAAAAAATCTCACATTGATGGAACCAATGTCATATGTGATGGTAATTACCTCACATATAATGGTACCTACCATCACATTTCTTAGTATCCTAATTTTTAATTTATTTATTTAAATTTAATATATAAAAAAATTAAATAGTACCAACACCACATATGATGATACCTATATCATATTTGATGGTAACAAAAAGATTGTAGGTATTTTAGAATGACCCCTTAACTTGTATTCTGCATGACTTTAATACAAGTATCTCTTTTTGTGTTTGTTTAGTTTATGAAATTCTTATTTATATGTTCATGGGCTACAATAAAATGCATGTATGTACTAAAAGTATAAATCTATATTCCAAGCTGGAACACTGTCATTGAATTGTATCACACCTTTGTGTTTTTAGTTCCATGTGGAGGTATAAAATTGTCACCATGAATGGAGCAACTATAGAAACTGGCAGCCATGTTATGATTGATCATGCAATTAAATGTTAGAATCTTAGTTGGAGGGTGCGGTAATCTTCACCAGTTAGGAACTGATAAGTGAGCATATCTGCCCAATGAAACCAGAAACTCCCAACAATATGATCTGTCAGTCCAGCCAAATTCCCAAAGAAGAAAATGGTGAGAATTAATAATCAACCAATTAGACCTGAAGCACAATTGATAAAGAAGAACAAGGCACAGACAAACATACATAGAGATAGTGAACAAATTAAACAATAGGAGGTCCAGATAGGTCTCAATTCTTTAACATGACATAAAGGCACTTGGTAAAATCCATCCACAAATTTAAGAGATAGTCCAAGGAAACTGCCAAGTAGTCATTGTGATGAAATTTCCCATTTCCTGCTTGGTCATTATAAGCTGACTAGTAAGCCCCTTGACTCTTTGAAAATAATTTTTGTGTGTTATAGAGCTCCTAAAATATTGTCGAGTGAATAGTACTACACATCTACAAGTCACCAAATTCTAGAGCTCCATATGCTATAGCTGCATCTCTCTCTCTCTCTCTCTCTCTCTCTCTCTCTCTCTCAAGGTACCTACATATATGGTACATTCGCTTTGACACCCTCAGTTAGTTTTCAATTATTATATATGTCTACATGCCTATGAAGTGGGATTGAGTTTCAAGATTTGTTTTATTCGATCATGCTATTTTAAGATTTCTCAACACCTTTAAAAGTTGGGTCCTCCTAGTTTGTTGTGGATAAAAGCTAAAAATCATTCTATTATAAGACTAAGAAATTCAAATGGACAAGGTGTCGATGTAAAATATTTGAAGGTGGTATAAAACATTTGTTGTCCAAACAAATGGGCCATAATGAGCTAAATTGGTCCAAACTCTCGTACTAAGTTTAGAAGACTAGAATCTCTCAAATATGCAAATCATGAGTTATGAGAATAATCAATAACTTTTTTATTCTTATTGTATAATATGTTACAAACTTTATAAGATGTTTCAAATTCTTACAATGAGTACAACTGTAAAATGGAGTGAATATATACCGTATAAACCCGTCACATATTTTGTAGTTCTCAAGCTCATTAGTAAGCTAGTCATACTCATAATCATAAGTCATTACTGGAAAGTTTGATTTCTATGGCTATTTCAATATTTCCCTCTCTCACCTTGCTTTTTTTGACAACATAAGATGGTTTGTTGGTGAATTTATCAAGCCTCGAATCTTCGTCTTTCAGTATAGCTGGTGTTGGCTCAATAGGGTCCTTCTCTTTAGATTCCTGCACAAATGTTTCATCGCTGCCTTTCTTGTCTGTAGCACAATCAAGGTGGACAACGTAATCGCAACTTGAGCAATAATAAACACCGTGGTTTGTGTCCACCAAAGTAGTACAGAGTTGACAAAATCGGTTATTGCAATGATCATCCTGATTAAGAGAGTAGGTAAGGACAAGGGGATGTTTGTGTCGTATATGTTTGACTATGCGTGGTAACGAAGCACAATTGTGGTGGGTCAATGGGTGTTCATGAATTTCAGTTTTAATGGTGAGAGGTAGCGAAACACATTTGATATCGAGGTCAAATTTGCAGAGGGCGCAATGGTAAACGAACCATTTGCAAGGTGATTTACAGCCTTGGCATGTACAAGTCTTCCCTTTATATGGTGGGGTTTTGTGGAGAATAAGAGGATGTTCCGAATGTATGGGGTGCTGCAACTCGAGGGGTAATTCGGCACATGACTTATGTAGGTCGAAGTTACATTTACTGCAACTGTAGCGTGAATCCTTTATTTCTTCGCCACACCCATCACACCAAAAATGGCCTTTTGAAACTTTGTTGAAGATGAGAGGATGATCATGGCTGAAGTGTAGAAGCTCCATTTCTCTGTCTCTTATTGCAAAATAGAAACAAAACCTTATTATTGCAATTCACTTTTATAATACAACTAAAGCTACATTTTTTTTTTTTTTTTACTTTTTAAAATAAAAGAACAACGTATATCTCAAAAATAAAATAAAATTAAAGAACAATGATCAAGAGCCATGTACCTTAATTGGCACTCTGAATATTCACGTAAGAAAAAGAACTTGGATTTGGTTTCAAAACTTTGTTCCGTTTGTTGCATGAATTTAGGTTGGGTAGATGTGTATATATATATATATTCAAACCTCCACCAAAGATTTGTAAAATAGAATCTAGATAGCTTAAAGGTAGTGGGAAGGAACGAATTAACATCTAATGACATAAGGAATAAAGGAATCAAATGATCTCTTTCTTTTCTTTGGATGTTACAGAAGGAATGGAAAAGAAAAATATATAGAACTTATCATTTTTGTTCTTTATTTTTTATTCTGAAATAGAAGTTGACAGTGGTAAACGGCAAGTATTCAAAAGAGACTGCTTGTGAGTTTGTCTAAGAATATCCACTGGTCAATAACAAGAATTAAGTTCAGCTGTGTATAAGAAATTTTCTTTTTCTGCTAGACAAAGCTGTGTATAAGAAGTTCAGCTGTGGCAAATGCAAACTTCTTCAAACCTACATAAAGTCGGTGATGTTGACTGCCTTATCAAAGTCAACAAAAAAAAACATTTATGGCTTAAGACTTCCATATTTACAAGTAACAAAGTTCTGATTAAGTTCATTCTGTTTCCTATCTGTACATGTGTCAATTGGAGATCTCTCTCTCTTTCTGGGCTCCTTCGATTTGATTACAGGTAAATCTTTGCCAACCTCAGTTAATTCCAATCAATATAGATCTTTAATTATTATGGTGCATATGAACTTTCTCTAAAGGTAGCATATATAGTACAGGTTATAATTCATTTCTCAATGACTAATTGCACTACTATCTAATCTATGTAATGGATTGACTTGCTGTTGGCTTTGTTTTTAACTTTTCATTTCAGTATTTCACTGTCTTTATCATCATATGGAACTTTGAATTGGTTGGATTTAGAGGCCCAACTGCCAGTCAATTCCAATTCCAATTCCAATTCCATGCTTCAAAACACAGTATATGTTTCTTTCAGTCTGGAATAATTGGATCTTATTATTAGTCACAAACCAAAAGAAAAAAACCCATATAATTATTTTCAGTAAAATTGAAATGATTCAATTTTATTTTTTATTTTTTTTGGGTTTATACCATGGAACCAAGCCTTCGGATTTATACTACCTTTTACAATGCTTGCCCTCAGTTGCATATATGAAAAGGAAGAAGACAGACCAACAATGATTGATGTGGCAAAACAACATTGGTGAATTGATCAATCTGTCTTACATCCTAGCTTATTTTCATCAAAATTCATCGTTGTTCAATAAAACGCATGTACGTTCTACAAGTAGAAATATATGTTCCAAGTTGGAATTTTGTCATTGAATTAATTACATCTTTTTGTTTTAAGTTGCATGTGGACGAATTAAATTTGTCACCAAGAATGGTGCCACTATAGAAATTGAAAGCATTAATATGATTAATCACGTGTAACCAAACAACCGAATAGTTATTCCTTAGGAATAGCTATTACATTACAAGACCTATTACAATTTACCAAACGTGCCCTTAGGATGCCGCTTAGAGACCAAAAACCCAACTCTAGTGTATGAATTTACAGAGGACAGAAATCTTTACAATTATATTTGTATCCCTCCAACTGAGGGAGTCGACTCTAATCCATTACCATGGAAATGCCGGTTAAGAATTGCAATGGGCATAGCTAATGCAGTTGCATATCTCCATACTGCATTTTCTAGGCCTGTTAGATCCATAGAACTATTAAGCCGTCCAACATTATACTAGATAAGAACAATGTTGCCAAGCTGACAGATTTCTCACTCTCTATATCCATTCCTGAAGGTCAGTTGCAAGTAAAAAGTGATAGTACTTTTGACAGGACGGCCTTCACATTTCTACGGTAGAAAGATAGGGCCTTTTATCTACCAGATTGGGTGTGTTCCTATGTCGAACAAAATCAAGTAATTGAAGTTGTAGATAAGATGATGCTTGGAGAAAGAATTGACCAGAAACGGTTTCAAGCTTTTGCAGAGCTTGCCCTGACTTGCATGTCTGAAAGGGTAGAAGATCAGCCAACAATTATTGATGCAGCCAAACAACTCAGGCAAATTTATGAGTCTGTCTCCCCTCAGCCAACAATTATTGCGCTTATGTCTATCCAGATTGATTAATATTCAATGTCTTCTATGCTTTATATAGCATTTGAGAGCACAAACTTGTCAGCAAGAGTGGACTCATTGAATAAAATGGCAGCCATGTTACGACTTATATAATATATAGTAGAACAAGGGCATAAGGTGATAAGGCTAGGTTTGATTTCCAAGGGTAGCTAAACAGGAGTGTAATAAGATAGAGGAATGACAGTTATATTTCACGCTGAAATTTAATGGATCAGTTTTTCTTGTTAGACAGGTTGGATTCAACTTAATTGCATGGCTCTCATTTTGAAGGACACACATAGACACCCAAATTCTGCCCATTTTCTGTTGTATTTCTTTGTAGAAACTGGCAGCATTTCAATTGAATGTTAGAATCTCAGTTGGAAAGGGTGCGGCAATCTTCACTAGTTAGGAACTGATGAGTGAGCATATCTGCCCAATGAAACCAAACACTTCATACAATATGATCTGGTAGTCCAGCCAAATTCCCAAAGAAGAAGATGGTGGGAATTAATAATCAACCAATTAGACCTGAAGCACAATTGATAAAGCAGAACAAAGCACACACAAACATACATAGAGATTGTGAACAAATTAAACAAAAGGAAATCCAGATAGGTCTTAATTCTTTAACATGACATAGAGTCACTTGGTAAAATTCATCCACAAATTTAAGAGATAGTCCAAGGAAACTGGCAAGTCATTGTGATGAAATTTCCCAGTTTCCTGCTTGGTCATTATAAGCTGACAACTAAGCCCCTTGACTCTTTGAAAATAATTTTTGTGTGTTATAGAGCTCCTAAAATATTTTTGAGTGGATAAGAGTACTCCACATCAACAAGTCACCAAATTCTAGAGCTCCATATGTTATAGCTGCATCTCTCTCTCTCTCTCTCTCTAGGCACGCACATATATGGTACCAAGGCCGGCCCCGAGGTTTGGGTTGCCCAAGCCCGTCCCAATTTTGGTTGCCCATTATTATTAAAAAAAAAAATTATGTGAAATCAAGATTGCATTGTGTTTTTAGCTTGAATTACTTAATAATAAAAATAAAAAAAATAAAAAGTAATTGGAGTATTTTTCGATTGTTTTGTTTCTATAACTTCTCTTAAAACTTTTAATTCAAAAAATGAATCTAAACAATGAATATCAATAGATTTTTCATGTGTGAGAGCACTTTTTGAGATAAAAGAAATTTAGTTTTTAAACTATATATCATCGTCAAATGATTTCAATTTTTCTAAACTAAATAGAAAATCAAAAAGCTTTTCATAAAATTGAAAGTGTTCAAATCTATAAGATATAACTTGATCAAGTGTAAATAGAGAATAACATATATTATATATTAGATAATATATAATACTATTATATCAATTCATGCCTTTATCCAATCTCAACGTAATCTTAATTACAAACAATAAGTTAGACTTGAGTTATTCATCAAATACAACTATATAAAGTTGTATATCACTACACTATTATATCAATTCATGCCTTTACGCGGGTCCATTTGGGTTAGTTGTTTCCAAAAGTGTGTTTTTAAAAAAAAAAAATTGTGATTTTAAAATATGCCGTTTTGAAAACACATTTTTAAAATCACAGTTAAGCGTTTGGTAAAACTAGTGAAAAATGATGTTTTCTATCAAGTGAACATATGGATAACATTAGTCTAAAATTACTGTGTAGAGTGAAAATTACTAAAAAGGACTTAACTATGTTGTTAAGGTTATCTTGTCAATTTTTTTTAATGTAGTAAATGTTAATATTACATTAATATTAATAATAATAATATTATATACTAATAAATTCGTAAAAAAAAATAATCACAAATATTACAAATATTAACTTTTTAGATCAGTTATACAAATATTAACCAATACATGTATACAACACAACAAACATTTATGGCTAATCCCTATTAAAGAAATTATTTTAATCCTGAATTCTTTAACTTGGTTTTTTTGGTTGCTATTTGGTAGCACGTCAGCCACCCACGTGGATGGGCTTAGATGTTTCTAGACAAAAGTGACTTTCCATAAGTCACATGTGGCCTTAGATAATTCTAAAGAAATTGACTCTCCATGAGTCATAGTTGGTCTGGAACTCCAAAGCAGTGAGATCTTCTTAGCAACCACGAGATTTCTTCTTACAAAGAACTCCAAGGCTTCACCTCAATCCTAAACCACTTCAGCCACCCCTCTAGAACAGCTTTAAGACTGCATAAAGAGGAGGTGAGGCTTGGTCATCCCACATCCTTTGGCAAGCAAACAAATTTTTTTTTCCTGGGTGGTTGCCCCTATGAGGGGGGTTGCCCAAGCCCAGGGGCTCGCTGGGCTTATCCTGGGGCCGGCTCTGTATGGTACATTCTCTTTGACACCCTCAGTTAGTTTTCAATTATTATAAATGTCTACATGCCCATGAAGTGGGATTGAGTTTCAAGATTTGTGTTATTTGATCATATAACATTTGTTGTCCAAACAAATGGGCCATAATGAGCTAAATTCGTCCAAACTCTCGTACTATGTTTAGAAGACTAGAATCGCTCAAATATGCAAATCATGAGTTATGAGAATAATCAATAACTTTTATATTCTTATTGTATAATATGTTTCAAATTCTTACAATGTGTAAAACTGTAAAATGGAGTGAATATATACCGTATACACCCGACACATATTTTGTAGTTCTCAAGCTCATCAGTAAGCTTTAAGTCATACTCATAATCATAAGTCATTATTGAAAAGTTTGATTTCTATGCCTATTTCAATATTTCCCTCTCTCACCTTGGTTTTTTTTACAACATAAGATGGTTTGTTGGTGAATTTATCAAGCCTCGAATCTTCGTCTTTCAATATAGCTGGTATTGGCTCAATAGGGTGCTTCTCTTTAGATTCCCGCACAAATATTTCATCGCTGCCTTTCTTGTCTGTAGCACAATCAAGGTGGGCAACGTAATCACAACTTGAGCAATAATAAACACCATAGTTTGTGTCCACCAAAGTAGTACAAAGTTGACAAAATAGGTTATTGGAATGACCATCCTTAATAAGAGAGCAGGTAAGGTTGAGAGGATGTTTGTGTCGTATATTTTTGACTATGCGTGGTAACGAAGCACACTTGTGATGGACCCAGAATCCACAACTGTTGCCACAAAGGTAAGGCATGTTTTTGCCTTCTTTACCACAAAAATCGCAGGTCAACAAGATTTTTTTCCCGAAGAGGTTCAATGGGTGTTCATGAATTTCAGTTTTAATGGTGAGAGGTAGTGAAACACATTTGATATCAAGGTCAAATTTGCAGAGGGCGCAATGGTAAACGAACCATTTGCATGGTGATTTACAACCATTGCATGTACAAGTCTTCCCATTATATGGTGAGGTTTTGTGGAGAATAAGAGGATGTTCCCAATGTATGGGGTGCTGCAACTCGCAGGGTAATTCGGCACATGACTTATGTAGGTCGAAGTTACATTCACTGCAACTGTAGCGTGAACCCTTTATTTCTTCGCCACACCCATCACACCAAAAATAACCATTTGAAACTTCATTGAAGATGAGAGAATGCTCATGGCTGAAGTGTTGAAGCTCCATTTCTCTGTCTCTTATTGCAAAATAGAAACAAAACGTTATTATTGCAATTCACTTTTATAATACAACAAAAGCTACATTTTTTTTTTACTTTTTAGGCCAAAATATTGTTTTCGTCTCTAAACTATAAATGAGTTTCGTTAGAGACAAAATTCATGTGTAAAAATGAACTTTTTCAAAGTTTAGAGACAAAAAACGAACTTTTCAAAATTCAGGGACTAAAACAATAGTTTAACCTACTTTTTAAAATAAAATAACAGTGTATATCTCAAAAATAAAATAAAATTAAAGAACAACGTCAAAAGCCATGTACCTGAACTGGCACTCTAAATATTATGTAGGAACAAGAACTTGGAGTTGGCTTCAAAACTTCGTTTCGTTTGTTGCATGAATTTAGGTTGGGTAGATATATATATTTAAACCTCCACCAAAGATTTCTAAAATAGAATCTAGATAGCTTAAAGGGAGTGGGAAGGAACGAATTAACATCTAATGAAATAAGGAAGAAAGGAATAAAATGATCCCTTTCTTTTCTTTGGATTTTAAAGAAAGAATGGAAAAGAAAAATATTGAACTTATCATTTATGTTCTTTATTTTTTATTCGTGCTTTAGTTGAATGAGGTAAAAATCTATTTTGACTCAATTAACAACTAATGTTTTGCCCACAAGTCGGCAATACAAAATGAGCTATTATGCGGATACTAAAATTTTTACAAATTGGTGTATTAACTTTTAAACACAAAACAAAAAATATAATTAAGAAATTTTCTTATTATGTTATTGATGTAACATTTATAAATCGTATTCATTCTTCATGTCAGTATGTAAAATTTTTGAAGTAAATTGTTTAATATTTTTAGCATTTGTTTTTTTATAGAATTGAAGTGGGATAGATTTAACAATTTCATTCATTTTACTATTATAACCTTCAAAATAAGGAAAGAATATATCATTGCCTTCCATTCATTTCTTTCTAGATTCCTTCAATCCAAAAGCATTGCATCGAGTTGACGGTTGTAACTTTGCAAGGATCAACAATGTCTTCATCAAATTATGACTATGCCATTACATCAAAGAATTTACAAAAAAATTTTAAAAAAAATTGACAAAGAAATAGTGAATAAAGCATATTTACTTTTTAAACCTATTTTAGATGCATTTGTGACTCCATTTGTTTTGACGAAAAACAATTTTAGGAATATGGTTTCTTTCTTCTTTTTCTCTCTCTCTTCTCTCTCTCTCTCTCTCTCTCTCTCTCTCTCTCTCTCTCTCTCTCTCTCTCTCTCTCTCTCTCTCTCTCTCTCTCTCTCTCATGTCGTCAATCTGAGCTCGCATCCTCCTTTTTAAAGATCCCAACCCTCGTCCACACGAAGATCCCAACCCTCGTCCACACGGGTGGGCATATCACTGGATGTCCATGTGAGACGAGACTTGTCATCCTGGCATTTGTCTTCATTCGACGCCACTATCTGTACCCTTGACACCACCTCAGGCAATATTGGTGCATGCACATGAGACAAAAGAATTTAAATATGTGATGTTAGTACTATCCAATGTGATGTTGGTATTATATGATTTTTTATATATATTAAATTTAAAAAATAAATAAAAATTTAGGGTACCAAATAATGTGATGGTAAATACCATCATATGTGAGGTAGGTACCATAATGTGTAACATTGGTACCATCAATGTGAGATTTTAGCTATTAAAGGTACCGTGCCCACATGGATATTGTAGAATTACCCCTAAACTCTATGTATATCATCTAAAGAAACATTTATGGCTTAAGACTTACATATTTAAAAGCAACAAAATTTTTGGTTAAGTTCATTCTCTTTCATATCTTATATGTGCCAATTGGAGATCTCTCTCTTTCTGGGTTCCTTTGATTTGTTTACAGCTAATCTTTGCCAACCTCAGTTGATTCCAATCAATATAGATCTTTAATTATGCAAAGGATAGGTGTCACTAGTGGGATGAGACACGAATGAAGGCACCTAAAGGATTGGAGAGCGGCACATTAAACATGTGATTAACAATGTGACAGTTAGAAACTCCAGCAAACTTTCTACTCTTTCACCCATATGTGGAGAAAAAAGTCATTCTTTAATTTTTCAAATACACTCTCCAGCAGACTCTCTATTCTTTCTCTACTCAAACTAAAGAGCTATTGTAATTGGAACTTTTAAAGAGCTTGGAGAGAAGTTGCTGGAGCTCCAGGTTCTTACTTTGGCTCTCTACAAGTGGAGAAGAGAGACTACTAGTATTGCTATGCTAGTGCAAAAATGGGGCATGACAGTTACAAGAATTATGAAATTCAATATATGAAAAAAAATAAATAAATCTAAGAGGTGTCCTAGAGGATCGAGACCAATAAAACATGTGGCAAGTACAAACTAATGTTAATTGTCGAAACCTAAAGTATAAATAAGGCTCACATTTTGAAGGACACACATAGGCACCCAGATTCTGCCAACTTTCTCTTGTATTTCATTGTAGAATAAGGATTAACCTTAACTTGTGGATAAATTTATAATATCCACATTTTTTTTGTTGGAGAGGGTGCGGTAATCTTCACCAGTTAGGAACTGATTGAGCATATCTGCCCAATGAAACCAGAAACTCCCAACAATATGATCTGCCAGTCCAGCCAAATTCCCAAAGAAGAAGATGGTGAGAATTAATAATCAACCAATTAGACCTGAAGCACAATTGATAAAGAAGAACAAGGCACACACAAACATACATAGAGATTGTGAACAAATTAAACAATAGGAGGTCCAGATAGGTCTCAATTCTTTAACATGACATAGAGGCACTTAGTAAAATCCATCCACAAATTTAAGAGATAGTCCAAGGAAACTGCCAAGTAGTCATTGTGATGAAATTTCCCAGTTTCCTGCTTGGTCATTATAAGCTGACTAGTAAGCCCCTTGACTCTTTGAAAATAATTTTAGAGCTCCATATGTTATAGCTGCATCTCTCTCTCTCTCTCTCTCTCTCTCTCTCTCTCTCTCTCTCTCTCTCTCTCTCTCTCTCTCTCTCTCTCTCTCTCTCTCTCTCTCTCTCTCTCTCTCTCTCTCTCTCTCTCTCAGGGTACCTACATATATGGTACATTCTCTTTGACACCCTCAGTTAGTTTTCAATTATTATATATGCCTACATGCCTATGAAGTGGGATTGAGTTTCAAGATTTGTGTTATTCAATCATGCTATTTTAAGATTTCTCAACACCTTGAAAAGTTGGGTCATAGTGTGTTGTGGATAAAAGCAAAAAATCATTCAAAATAAGATTTGTGTTCCTAGTCCTACTGATTTGCTGCTATTTAATTAAGTATTGTTTGAGCTGTCAAAGCCCTCAGATTCATGTCACATCAATTTATCACCTTGTTTAATCTTTAAGGGAAGTACTAATTATCATAAAATCGTAAAGCCTAAAATATGACTCCTAGCTGAACTAATTTTTGTAGTTTATATCATGAAACCAAGCTCTCATATATTTAACGCTTCAGAAGACTAAGAAATTCAAATGGACATGGTGTCCATGTAAAAATTTTGAAGGTGGTATAAAACATTTATTTGTCCAAACAAATGGGCCATAATGAGCTAAATTGGTCCAAACTCTCGTACTAAGTTTAGAAGACTAGAATCTCTCAAATATGCAAATCATGAGTTATGAGAGTAATCAATAACTTTTTTATTCTTATTGTATAATATGTTACAAACTTTATAATATGTTTCAAATCAATATCTATTATATAAACTAAAAGCTAGAGCTGAAAGAATTTTTTTGGTCTCCTCCAAAGCTTGCCATATCATACTTTCTCTTCCAATATAATTCCACCTCATACTGCTATTTCTCTCTCTCCCTCACACATAACCCAGCCCATTAAATCCAAGGTTAATCTCTAACTCTCTCTCTCCTTGGACTCCTTATCTCCCTAAGACTCCTCATCTTTCTGATAAACGCTAAACGGTAAACGTTTCTTATTCTATGTTTTTTCCCTTTTCCTCTTCTCTCTGTCGCTCAACTCCCCATCTCCCTCTCTAATTATTTTTTCCTCTTACCTATTCAATCCAGCCACCTTTAATCTACATCATGGCCAGATTCTTAAACCGTTTTCTTAAAAAAGGTTAAACCGATTTGCCCAATTGAATGCAACTCACCGTTACTTTGCCTCAGGCTCTCTAAATCGAAAAATCCATGTGTTTGCTCTTCTGCTCAATCATCTATTTAAACTCTTTAGTACTTGATGCCCCAACAACAACCAAGGTGAGTCTTTTTTATTTCTTTTTATTTTCCCGGTGGATTTGTGAGTTTGTGTGTGAAACCCCTTTCGTTGGTGCACGTTCTGAGTTGTTGACTGGATGAGAAGTTCTGCAAACTTCGGGAATTCGATCTAGAAGCGCCAGATTTTTTTATTTTTTTGGTTGGATTCGTGGGTTTTCTGGTATGGGTTTTCCAGTCTGGTGAAACGGCTTTAGACAAGTTCCACAAGATTTCCAGTCCTCTGCGCCTGCACTGAAGCTTGCGCTCTTCCTTTTTCTTTTACTTTCTGTTTGATTTGGTTAAATGTTTGGGTTTTGTTTCCCTGTTTGGCAGGTGAGAAACATGAGACTGCAATTGGGGTTTTGAACTTGTATGCATGTTTTGGCTTCTTCAAAGTGTGTAAGGAATTGTCAATTTTGCCTTACAGGTGTACAAATTATTATCAATTAATTTTGCATTACAGGTGTCCACATTATTGTCAATTAATTTTGTCTTATAGGTGTACAAATTATTGTAAATTTTGTCTTATTGATCTACAAGTGTACAAATTATTGAGAAATCAATATACAAAATTTCATTTTCTCTGAATATCAAAGCATTTGGTTCTGTGTGATTTGAAAAACAACATGTTATTAATCAGTAGCCTACCATACCACATTAGACCAGATATTTGCAATTGGTAAATTCTGCTATAGTACATCCACCTATTGACCAGTTTAAATGTGGACTGCAATCTGCAAATTCACAATAATCGGTGTTTAGTATGAGGCCAAATATTTGGGTATATTTCCCTTTTTACTATTCCATGAAACATTGATTATAATCCTGTGATTTATTATTTGGGTATATTTCCCTGTTTACTATTCCATGAAACATTGATTATAATCCTGTGATTTATTATTTGGGTATATTTCCCTGTTTACTATTCCATGAAACATTGATTATAATCCTGTCATTACTAGATTAAATGTTTGTAATCTTTTTCCCTCATTGAATTTCCATCTTTACAAGGGATTAAAAACATCCCATTCATATCTTCTAAAATGCCATTTCATTCCCTATTTACTATTTACTGCTCATGCACATTTTTTGGTTAGTGTTATTGTCCCATTAAGGTATTGATTCTAATAGATGAGAACAATTCTTGGTTTAAGTATCATAGTACAGGAATACTTGGTGTATAAAGGCAGTTTTTACAGCCATGAGTGACCAAATTAAGGCAATACTTGCTTTAAAGTTTCAGTACACAGTAGATTGATTTGTCCCATTAAGGTATTGATTCTAATAGATGAGAACAACTCTTGGTTTAAGTATCATAGTACAGGAATACTTGGTGTATAAAGGCAGTTTTTACAGCCATGAGTGACCAAATTAAGGCAATACTTGCTTTAAAGTTTCAGTACACAGTAGATTGATAATAGTTTGATCTGTCTCAAAATATTAGCATATGTTATAGTATAGTTATTTATTGGAGAGTGTTAAAAGAAAATTTATAATTGATGGAAATATCATAAAATTTTATTAAGGCATATTTGATGTCAGGTCCATAGGACTTTCTCCAAGGGCATTACTTTGCTTATGACCAAAGTTACAACTCTTAATAGCCAGATGTTTCTAACCAATAGGTGAAAAGACATTCAAAACTATGATGCAAGATTAAGACCAGATATCTCAACCACCATCAGTTACAATACATAAGACCCCTCTGTCTTTTTGAACACCAACTTTGAAGTATAAAATTATTTAAATTCATCATCTCTGACAATAATATATATATTTTAATCATATATGTTCTTCAATCTAATTCTTCTGAGATCTAGCAAATTACAAAAACATTAGGATACTCCTCTGTGTTTCTAACATAATGATGTGTCATGTAAGGATTATAGCCTATCTGTTAGGCCTTCATATGGTCTAGCCATATAAATATATAATCCTTAGGAGGCTCTTTCTTTTTATCATTTTTCTTCTTTGGCTCATCTTTCTTTTTATCACCTGTTAAGCTCTTCTAACATAATTTACTATTTACTAAAAAGATGTGTATGACCAGCAGAAGACCAACTAATAAGATGAGATGTGATAATATTTGCATGATAAAATATGTGCATGCCCCTTTCTAACTATGTGCATTTGGTTCTAAATTTTGTCTTTGAATTTCAGTTAGTGGTTTCCTTTTAGTAATAACCTTGAAATTGATTGTAGATGGTTAGATATGTGTCAATGGATGGATTAATAGCTTTGTTAGATAGCAATTGCTTTCACATATAAGGTTTGTAGGTACTTATCCAAAAACATATAAGGTTTATAGGTAGAAATCAGATAGGTGCCACCAATTTCATATATTTTTGGCTGTATTGGAGATGTTTGCTTATAGATTTCTTGATTTTCATTGGAGGACTTGAGCTCTTATTTGAAGTTGGACTAAAATTTCCAAAAGGAATAAGATTTTACATAATGAATTTTAAACTCTCAATATTTATTTATTTTTTATAATAAACTCTCAATATTTATGAGCATGAATGTTAAGGTTCAAAAATTTATTGGTGTAGCTACAGAATTTTTGTCTCACTTTTGTTGATAGCCATGTTGATATAGCTGAGAGTTAGAAGAGGAAAAATGTGTGAAGAAATTGTTGTTTGAAAATTTACCCTATCTCAGCTAGGATTAGATCATTTGTAGTTTAGTTGCTTTGAATGTGAATGGTTGAACATACTCACTTAGGATCTTCAATAGCATTGCATCTGCAAAATTGTGGCATGTAGAAGATTATGTTTAAGATTGCTCTATAATGACTTCCTAAGTCATGACCTTTGAGGAAGTCATGGCATGAACTAAACTTTTTCGAATATTAGACCCATTGCTTGGAATCAACCACCTATTAATCACTTTTTATTTTCTTTTATTTAAAATGGGCTTTTGCAATCAGTAAATTCTATAATGGTTCATCCAGCTATTGAGCAATTTAAATGTGGATTGCAATCAGTAAATACATCACAATGATGCAACATATTCCGCGCATCGCGCGGGTCCGCAACTAGTATATATAAAAGCAGAGACCTTTATCTGAGGTTCTGCCAAGTGTCTCTCTTTTCACAGTGTGAGATTTTGCCAAGTGACATGTTTATCTATTGTTTAATTTTGTCAAGTGATACGTTGTTTAAATAAGTCATATCTATCTATCATTTAAATTTCCAAAGTGATACATTGTTTAAATAAATTGACTTAATGCATTTTATTTATCAAACAATATTAATCAATTCCAGTCAAACACTTTTAAATAAAAACATTTAAAATAAGTCTCCTACTACTAACAAACATCTTAATAAAATATACTTTCTTAAGTGGTATAATTAATAACGTTCAAATTATAATACTAACAATAACAACGGATAATAACAAAATTTTATTAAAAAAATCCAAAATATTTCTCCTACTACTAAAAGACATCTTAACAAAATATACTTCTTCAAGATAAATGAAAAACAGTTAATTTAAAATATACCTCCCAAGCAGCATGACTAATAGCGTTAAAATTAAACGATCTCTTCATTCTCCTACTACTAAAAATTACATGTCTCTTCATTCTATCTTCTTCAAAGTTCAGCCTCATTCACAGTCAAAAGAATCTCTCTCAATGATCATTAATTTCAAAGAGTGCCGAGAACACTCTGTTGCTTCTCTCACTAAAATTGGTGTTGTATTTCCATCCCTTATTGTTGTGGTCTTCAACAACATTAAAGGATCCATAATTTCGGTGTGAGTACCTCAATTAATTCTTTGTTCTATGGTTCTTTTTTTTGTCTTTCCATATCTTTTTCCATTGTCTATAGTGATACAAGTTCTGATATTTTTTTGTTTTTCTATCATAATTTTTTCCCTTCTTGCTTTTGTATGTTTGTCTGTTTTCTTATAGACAACAATATATTTTACAAAAATATCTATTAATGATATTATACTTGATGAAATATATATCAACAATCATCTTTTACTTCTGGAGCAATCTTAGAATTTTTATCATATCATGTTTATCTTATTAGAGTTATAGTGAAACATTTGAACACTCAGTGAAAATAGTGATATCCACTACCATTTTATGCTGAATTTTAAATACTTCACATACAAATTATCCCGCGCTTTGCGCGGGTTATACGCTAGTTCTTACAATGAGTACAACTGTAAAATGGAGTGCATATATACCGTATACACCTGTCACATATTTTGTAGTTCTCAAGCTCATCAGTAAGCTTTAAGTCATACTCCTAATCATAAGTCATTACTGAAAAGTTTGATTTCTATGGCTATTTCAATATTTCCCTCTCTCACCTTGGTTTTTTTGACAACACAAGATGGTTTGTTGGTGAATTTATCAAGCCTCGAATCTTCATCTTTCAGTATAGCTGGGGTTGACTCAATAGGCTCCTTCTCTTTAGATTCCCGCACAAATGTTTCATCGCTGCCTTTCTTGTCTGTAGCACAATCAAGGTGGACAACGTAATCGCAACTTGAGCAAAAATAAACACCATAGTTTGTGTCCACCAAAGCAGTACAGAGTTGACAAAATCGGTTATTGCAATGATCATCCTTATTAAGAGAACAGGTAAGGTCGAGGGGATGTTTGTGTCGTATATGTTTGACTATGCGTGGTAACAAAGCACAATTGTGGTGGACCCAGAATCCACAATGGTTGCCACAAAGGTAGGGCGTGTTTTTGCCCTCTTTACCACAAAAATCGCAAGTGAATAAGATTTTTTTCCCGAAGTGGGTCAATGGGTGTTCATGAAATTTAGTTTTAATGGTGAGAGGTAGCGAAACACATTTGATATCGAGGTCAAATTTGCAGAGGGTGCAATGGTAAACAAACCATTTGCAAGGTGATTTACAGCCTTTGCATGTACAAGTCTTCCCATTATATGGTGGGGTTTTGTGGAGAATAAGAGGATGTTCCTAATGTATGGGGTGCTGCAACTCGCAGGGTAATTCGGCACATGACTTATGTAGGTCGAAGTTACATTTACTGCAACTGTAGCGTGAATCCTTTATTTCTTCGCCACACCCATCACACCAAAAATGGCCTTTTGAAACTTTGTTGAAGATGAGAGGATGCTCATGGCTGAAGTGTAGAAGCTCCATTTCTCTATCTCTTATTGCAAAATAGAAACAAAACCTTCTTATTGCAATTCACTTTTATAATACAACAAAAGCTACATTTTTTTTTTTTTTTTACTTTTTAAAATAAAAGAACAACATATATCTCAAAAATTAAATTAAATTAAAGAACAACGATCAAGAGCCATGTACCTCAACTGACACTCTGAATATTCACATAGGAAAAAGAACTTGGATTTGGTTTCAAAACTTCGTTCCGTTTGTTGCATGAATTTAGGTTGGGTAGATGTATATATAGATATATTTAAACCTCCACAAAAGATTTGTAAAATAGAATCAAGATAGCTAAAAGGGAGTGGGAAGGAACGAAGTGGTGGCGGTGAAACAGTAGGTGCCTCGACCACTTGGGCTTTGACATGTAGAAGCTTCTTCTTGTGGTTATTTGTTCTGGTTTTGAAGTGGTGGTTAAAGTGTATGTAAGGTGAGAATTCTACTGGGAAGTCTTTGGAAACCAGAAGTGGGAAATGGGTTCTTGAGAAAACTATGGTGGAAGAGTTGATTGAAGAGTTGCAAAGCACAGTGGAAGCCATTGTTTTGTGAGGAACGAAGAGGAAAGACCTGTTGGTCTGGTTGTTATTTTGAGAAGTGAAGGAGATAACGTTAGAATCTAATTTTAGGGTTAATTTGATTTGGGTGAGGTGGGTTAATTTTAATTTGGGTGGGTTTTTTTTTTATTTGGATTGGGTTAATTTTTTTTGAGTTGGGTTATTTTTAAATGGGTATGCCATGTCATATCCTAGTTATCATTAAAAAAAAATTACATGTCAATTAAAAATTATCTACGTCATAATTTCCGTTAGCCACGTATACACTAAGTTAACGAAGACTAACGGAAGGACCAATAGTGCATCGTTTTGAAACGTTAGGAACTATTTTTGCCCATTTTAAACGTTAGGGACCAAACGCGCAACTTAGGTAAACGTTAGGTACTAATAGTATAGTTTACCCAATTTATTTTGTAAATGTGTTGGAAAATGTAATGTAAACAACGATTTAAAAGTTGGTGAGCCATTTAAAACTTGATAAATAAAAAATAAATATCAATGCTAAAAATAAATATCTGCATAAAAATAAAATAAAAGGTAAGGCCACAAAAATGTATTAGTCAAATAAAAATCAATGCTAACAAATAGGAATTTAAAACCTTGAAAATAAATATGGACAAGGTTTGGCTACAAATCAGTTTGTAGCCAGTTTGTTACAACTTACTACGTAACAACTTATAAGACCATCAACATGTATTATTTAAAGAATAGTAGGTTGTAGCAAGCTGGCTACAAACCAGTTTATAGCCAAATTCTGTCCAATAAATATTATGTATTTCTAGAAAATTTAAAGAGGTTATTGAGTGTAGACATCAAAGTGCCCATATTATTATTATTTTTAATTGAATTAAGGTGTTCTTGCAAATGTCAAACATAAACTAAATTGTAAAACATGAATTAATGAATTACACAATGACGGAATCAAAATTGTGAAACATGAATAGAAGTTGTATAGCATACCAAGCCCTAGGCACCTAGAGGCCAATAATTATCACATTATCGGCAACCAACCAAAGCCAAATTAGCCAAAAACCATGAAAAGTGCATTGAAAAACATGTAGAAGATCTCAAAAAACTAAAACTAAAACCTCACCTCGAAGGAATTTTCCAAATCATATCATCCTTTGGCGACTTTTATGGAGGTGGGGAGACAACATGAATTAGATTGCCATATATATACACAAAATTTAATTAAATGCAAGGGGCGGCATTGGAAGGGTCTGGTTCTGAAAAGGTAGTAGTGTGGAATTAATGGTTAATGAATAAAGAGGGCTAAAAAATGTGGCAATGTGAGAGAGAAGAGGAAGAGCCGGAAGAGAAAGAGTTAGAAGGAAGAGTAAAAGGCATGAAATAGGATTGAATTGATGAGGAGAGGAAGAGTCAGAGAGAGAGAGAGAGAGAGAGAAAAAATAGGAATGAATTTATGAGGAGGCGTAAGAGAGAGAGAGAGAGAGAGAGGAGAGAGAGAAGATGATTGAATTTAAGAGTACATTGAGGAGGAGAGAGAGATATGAGGAGATGTGAGTCAACAAAGAGAGAAAATATGACGAAATAGGAAGGTCATTTAAAATTTTAAAATTGTGAGGAGAGGAAGAGACAAAGACAGAAGAAGAAAAAATAAGAATGGATTTATGACTATTAATTATTGTATAGATTATAGAATCAATTGGAATAAATGAGGAAAAAAATAATTGGAAGAGAGGAGAAAAACGTGGGAGAGAGAGAAAAGAGGGGAAGTAAAAAAAAAATGATAATCAATTGGAATAAATGAGGAGAGAAATAATTGGAAGAGATGAGAAAAAACGTGGGAGAGAGAAAAGAGGGAGTTAATAGAGCTTTTAAGGAGAGAAAAAAAAAATTGTGGAAGGAAAGAATGCAAGGAAGACTAACCATCGGCTCACCAGGGCACTCCAAATCCAACGTGCAGTATTTGGGAAGGTTAAAAAAATTTCTCTAAGCTTCACCTATTAATTCTTATAATAGATAATAGATATGGAACTTGCCACCCAATTCGAGACCAATAAAACACGTGGCAAGTACAAACTGATGTTAATCATCGAAACCTAAAGTATAAATAAGGCTCACATTTTGAAGGACACACATGCGCACCCAAATTTTTCCTGTTTTCTCTTGTATTTCATTGTAGAATAAGGATTAACCTTAACTTGTGGGTAAATTTATAGTAAGTGCACTTTTTTTTGTGGGTACGGTATCTTAAAAATCGCACTATAGTGGAACCAATATCATACATGATAATAATTACCTCAAATATAATGATACCTAGCATCACATTGTTTAATACCCAAATTTTTTTTTTTTTTTGAAAATTAATATATAAAAAAATTTAAATAGTACCAACATCACATATGATGATACCTATATCACATTTGATGGTAACAATTGAGAGGGTACCATACCTACAAAAAGAGTGTGAGTATTCTAGAATGACCCCTTAACATGTATTATGCCAGGTACAAGTATCTCTTTCTATGTTTGTTTAGTTTATTTAATCTTATTTATATATATGTTCATCGGCTACAATAAAATGCATATATGTACTAAAAGTACAAATATATGCTCCATGCTGGAACACTGTAATTGAATTGTAATACACCTTTGCACTTAGTAAAATACATCCACAGATTTAAGAGATGGTCCAAAGAAACTAACAAGTAAGCCCCTTGACTCTTTGAAAATAATTTTTGAGTGGATAAGAGTACGCACATGTTATAGGCATAGCTGCATCTCTCTGACTCTCTCTCTCTCTCTCTTTCTCTCTGGGTACGCACATGGACATGGTACATTCTCTTTGACACCCTCAGTATATTTTCAATTATTATATATGTCTACATGCCTATGAAGTGGGATTGAGTTTCAAGATTTGTGCTATTCGATCATGTTATTTTAAGATTTCTCAACACCTTTAAAAGTTGGGTCCTGGTGTTGTGGATAAAAGCTAAAAATCATTCTATAATAATATTTGTGTTCCTAGTCCTACTGATTTGCTGCTATTTAATTAAGTATTGTTTGAGTTGTCAAAACTCTCAAATTCATGTCTCATCAAGTTATCACCTTTGTTTAATCTTTAAGGTAAGTACTAATTATTATAAAAGTATTTCGGAAAGCATAAAATATGACTCCTAGCTGAACCAATTTTTGTAGTTTATATCATGAAACCAAGCTCTCAGATATATTACGGTTCAAAAGACTAAGAAATTCAAACGGACAAGGTGTCCATGTAAAAAATTTGAAGGTGGTATAAAACATTTGTTGTCCAAACAAATGGGCCATAATGAGCTAAATTGGTCCAAACTCTCGTACTAAGTTTAGAAGACTAGAATCTCTCAAATATGCAAATCATGAGTTATGAGAATAATCATTAACTTTTTTATTCTTATTGTATAATATCATACAAACTCGTAATATGTTTCAAATTCTTACAATGAGTACAACTATAAACCCGTCACATATTTTGTAGTTATCAAACTCATCACCAAGCTTTAAGTCATACTCATAATCATAAGTCATGACTAAACTGTTTGATTTTTATGGCTATTTCAATTTTTCCCTCTCTCACTTTGGTTTTCTTGTCAACATAAGATGATTTGTTGGTGAATTTATCAAGCTCTGAATCTTCATCTTTCTGTATAGGGTTTCTTGACTCAATAGGCTCCTTATTTTTAGATTCCCGCACAAATGTTTCATCACTGCCTTTCTTGTCTGTAGCACAATCAAGGTGGACAACGTAATCGCAACTTGAGCAATAATAAACACCGTAGTTTGTGTCCACCAAAGTAGTACAGAGTTGACAAAATCGGTTATTGCAATGATCATCCTTATTAAGAGAGCAGGTAAGGTCAAGGGGATGTTTGTGTCGTATATGTTTGACTATGCGTGGTAACAAAGCACAATTGTGGTGGACCCAGAATCCACAATTGTTGCCACAAAGGTAGGGCGTGTTTTTGCCCTCTTTACCACAAAAATCGCAAGTGAACAAGATTTTTTTCCCGTAGTGGTTCAATGGGTGTTCATGAATTTCAGTTGTAATGGTGAGAGGTAGCGAAACACATTTGATATCGAGGTCAAATTTGCAGAGGGCGCAATGGTAAACAAACCATTTGCAAGGTGATTTACAGCCTTTGCATGTACAAGTCTTCCCATTATATGGTGGGGTTTTGTGTGAGAATAAGAGGATGTTCCCAATGTATGGGGTGCTGTAACTCGCAGGGTAATTCGGCACATGACTTATGTAGGTCGAAGTTACATTTACTGCAACTGTAGCGTGAACCCTTTATTTCTTCGCCACACCCCCATCACACCAAAAATGGCCTTTTGAAACTTTGTTGAAGATGAGAGGATGCTCATGGCTGAAGTGTAGAAGCTCCATTTCTCTATCTCTTGCAAAATTAGCAAAAGAGAGACAAAATCTTATTATTGCAATCACTCACTTTATATAATACAACAAAAGCTACATTTTTTTTTTTTTTTACTTTTTAAAATAAAAGAACAACATATATCTCAAAAATAAAATAAAATTAAAGAACAATGATCAAGAGCCATGTACCTCAATTGGCACTCTGAATATTCACGTAGGAAAAAGAACTTGGGTTTGGTTTGAAAACTTCGTTCCGTTTGTTGCATGAATTTAGGTTGGGTAGATGTATATATATATATTTAAACCTCCACCAAAGATTTGTAAAATAGAATCTAGATAGCTTAAAGGTAGTGGGAAGGAACGAATTAACATCTAATGACATAAGGAATAAAGGAATCAAATGATCTCTTTCTTTTCTTTGGATGTTACAGAAGGAATGGAAAAGAAAAATATATAGAACTTATCATTATGTTCTTTATTTTTTATTCTGAAATAGAAGTTGACAGTGGTAAACGGCAAGTATTCAAAAGAGACTGCTTGTGAGTTTGTCTAAGAATTCTCCACTGGTCAATAACAAGAAGTTCAGCTGTGTATAAGAAATTTTCTTTTTTTGCTAGACAAAACTGCGTTCGATATAATATAGAAGAGAAAGTCCAAGAAAACTTCCAAGTAACATCCAAGGAAACTTCCAAATCTTTGTGGTGCAATTTCCCCATGTCAACATCACTGACTTGAGTTTAGATGAGCAAATGCAAACTTCTTCAAACCTACATAAAGTCGGTGATGTTGACTGCCTTATCAAAGTCAACAAAAAAAAACATTTATGGCTTAAGACTTCCATATTTACAAGTAACAAAGTTCTGATTAAGTTCATTCTGTTTCCTATCTGTACATGTGTCAATTGGAGATCTCTCTCTCTTTCTGGGCTCCTTGGATTTGATTACAGGTAAATCTTTGCCAACCTCAGTTAATTCCAATCAATATAGATCTTTAATTATTATGGTGCACATGAACTTTCTCTAAAGGTAGCATATATAGTAGAGGTTATAATTCATTTCTCAATGACTAATTGCACTACTATCTAATCTATGTAATGGATTGACTTGCTGTTGGCTTTGTTTTTAACTTTTCATTTCAGTATTTCACTGTCTTTATCATCATATGGAACTTTGAATTGGTTGGATTTAGAGGCCCAACTTCCAGTCAATTCCAATTCCAATTCCATGCTTCAAAACACAGTATATGTTTCTTTCAGTCTGGAATAATTGGATCTTATTATTAGTCACAAACCAAAAGAAAAAAACCCATATAATTATTTTCAGTAAAATTGAAATGATTCAATTTTATTTTTTATTTTTTTTGGGTTTATACCACGGAACCAAGCCTTCGGATTTATACTAGCTTTTACAATGCTTGCCCTCAGTTGCATATATGAAAAGGAAGAAGACAGACCAACAATGATTGATGTGGCAAAACAACATTGGTGAATTGATCAATCTGTCTTACATCCTAGCTTATTTTCATCAAAATTCATCGTTGTTCAATAAAACGCATGTATGTTCTACAAGTAGAAATATATGTTCCAAGTTGGAATTTTGTCATTGAATTAATTACATCTTTTTGTTTTAAGTTGCATGTGGACGAATTAAATTTGTCACCAAGAATGGTGCCACTATAGAAATTGAAAGCCTTAATATGATTGATCACATGTAACCAAACAACCGAATAATTATTCCTTAGGAATAGCTATTACATTACAAGACCTATTACAATTTACCAAACGTGCCCTTAGGATGCTGCTTAGAGACCAAAAATCCAACTCTAGTGTATGAATTTACAGAGGACAGAAATCTTTACAATTGTATTTGTATCCCTCCAACTGAGGGAGTCGACTCTGATCCATTACCATGGAAATGCAGGTTAAGAATTGCAATGGGCATAGCTAATGCAGTTGCATATCTCCATACTGCATTTTCTAGGCCTGTTAGATCCATAGAACTATTAAGCCGTCCAACATTATACTAGATAAGAACAATGTTGCCAAGCTGACAGATTTCTCACTCTCTATATCCATTACTGAAGGTCAGTTGCAAGTAAAAAGTGATAGTACTTTTGACAGGATGGCCTTCACAATTCTACGGTAGAAAAGATAGGGCCTTTTATCTACCAGATTGGGTGTGTTCCTATGTCGAACAAGATCAAGTAATTGAAGTTGTAGATAAGATGATGCTGGAAGAAAGAATTGACCAGAAACGGTTTCAAGCTTTTGCAGAGCTTGCCCTGACTTGCATGTCTGAAAACAACTCAGGCAAATTTATGAGTCTGTCTCCCCTCCTTAGCTTATGTCTATCCAGATTGATTAATATTCAATGTCTTCTATGCTTTATATAGCATTTGAGAGCACAAACTTGTCAGCAAGAGTGGACTCATTGAATAAAATGGCAGCCATGTTACAACTTATATAATATATAGTAGGACAAGGGCATAAGGTGATAAGGCTAGGTTTGATTTCCAAGGGTAGCTAAACAGGAGTGTAATAAGATAGAGGTATGACAGTTATATTTCACGCTGAAATTTAATGGATCAGTTTTTCTTGTTGGACAGGTTGGATTCAACTTAATTGCATGGCTCTCATTTTGAAGGACACACATAGACACCCAAATTCTGCCCATTTTCTCTTGTATTTCATTGTAGAAACTGGCAGCATTTCAATTAAATGTTAGAATCTTAGTTGGAAAGGGTGCGGTAATCTTCACCAGTTAGGAACTGATGAGTGAGCATATCTGCCCAATGAAACCAAACGCTTCATACAATATGATCTGGCAGTCCAGCCAAATTCCCAAAGAAGAAGATGGTGGGAATTAATAATCAACCAATTAGACCTGAAGCACAATTGATAAAGCAGAACAAAGCACACACAAACATACATAGAGATTGTGAACAAATTAAACAAAAGGAAATCCAGATAGGTCTTAATTCTTTAACATGACATAGAGTCACTTAGTAAAATCCATCCACAAATTTAAGAGATAGTCCAAGGAAACTGGCAAGTCATTGTGATGAAATTTCCCAGTTTCCTGCTTGGTCATTATAAGCTGACAACTAAGCCCCTTGACTCTTTGAAAATAATTTTTGTGTGTTATAGAGCTCCTAAAATATTTTTGAGTGGATAAGAGTACTCCACATCAATAAGTCACCAAATTCTAGAGCTCCATATGTTATAGCTGCATCTCTCTCTCTCTCTCTCTCTCTCTCTCTCTCTCTCTCTGGGTACGCACATATATGGTACATTCTCTTTGACACCCTCAGTTAGTTTTCAATTATTATAAATGTCTACATGCCTATGAAGTGGGATTGAGTTTCAAGATTTGTGTTATTTGATCATATAACATTTGCTGTCCAAACAAACGGGCCATAATGAGCTAAATTGGTCCAAACTCTCGTACTATGTTTAGAAGACTAGAATCGCTCAAATATGCAAATCATGAGTTATGAGAATAATCAATAACTTTTTTATTCTTATTGTATAATATGTTACAAACTTTATAATATGTTTCAAATTCTTACAATGAGTACAACTGTAAAATGGAGTGAATATATACCGTATACACCTGACACATATTTTGTAGTTCTCAAGCTCATCAGTAAGCTTTAAGTCATACTAATAATCATAAGTCATTACTGAAAAGTTTGATATCTATGGCTATTTCAATATTTCCCTCTCTCACCTTGGTTTTTTTGACAACATAAGATGGTTTGTTGGTGGATTTATCAAGCCTCGAATCTTCTTCTTTCAATATAGCTGGTGTTGGCTCAATAGGGTGCTTCTCTTTAGGTTCCCGCACAAATATTTCATCGCTGCCTTTCTTGTCTGTAGCACAGTCAAGGTGGGCAACGTAATCGCAACTTGAGCAATAATAAACACCGTAGTTTGTGTCCACCAAAGTAGTACAAAGTTGACAAAATAGGTTATTGGAATGACCATCCTTAATAAGAGAGCAGGTAAGGTTGAGAGGATGTTTGTGTCGTATGTGCTTGACTATGCGTGGTAACGAAGCGCACTTGTGGTGGACCCAGAATCCACAACTGCTGCCACAAAGGTAAGGCATGTTGTTGCCTTCTTTACCACAAAAATCGCAGGTCATCAAGATTTTTTTCCCGAAGAGGTTCAATGGGTGTTCATGAATTTCAGTTTTAATGGTGAGAGGTAGCGAAACACATTTGATATCAAGGTCAAATTTGCAGAGGGCGCAATGGTAAACGAACCATTTGCAAGGTGATTCACAGCCATTGCATGTACAAGTCTTCCCATTATATGGTGGGGTTTTGTGGAGAATAAGAGGATGTTCCCAATGTATGGGGTGCTTCAACTCCCAGGGTAATTCGGCACATGACTTATGTAGGTCGAAGTTACATTCATTGCAACTGTAGCGTGAACCCTTTATTTCTTCACCACACCCATCACACCAAAAATGACCATTTGAAACTTCGTTGAAGATGAGAGAATGCTCATGGCTGAAGTGTTGAAGCTCCATTTCTGTCTCTATTGCAAAATAGAAACAAAACGTTATTATTGCAATTCACTTTTATAATACAACAAAAGCTACTTTTTTTTTTTACTTTTTAGGTTCAAAATTATTTTCGTCCCTAAACTATACATAATTGATGCGTAAAATGAAATTCTACTACTTTTTAAAATAAAAGAACAACGTCAAAACCATGTACCTCAACTGTACTCTAAATATTACGTAAGAACATGAACTTGGATTTGGTTTCAAAACTTTGTTCTGTTTGTTGCATGAATTTAGATTGCGTAGATGTGTATATATATATATATATATATATATATATTATATATATATATATATATATATATATATTTAAACCTTCACCAAAGATTTCTAAATTAGAATCTAGATAGCTTAAAGGGAGTGGGAAGGAACGAATTAGCATCTACTGAAATAAGGAAGAAAGGAATCAAATGATCTCTTTCTTTTCTTTGGATTTTAAAGAAAGAATGGAAAAGAAAAATATATAGAACTTATCATTTATGTTCTTTATTTTTTATTTGTGCTTTAGTTGAATGAGGTAAAAATCTATTTTGACTCAATTAACAACTAATTAATGTTTTGCCCACAAGTTGGCAATACAAAATGAGTTATTATGCGGATACTAAAATTTTTACAAATTGGTGTATTAACTTTTAAACACAAAACAAAAATTATAATTAAGCAATTTTCTTATTATGATATTGATGTAACATCTATAAATCCTATTCATTCTTCAGGTCAGTATGTAAGATTTTTGAAGTAAATTTTTTAATATTTTTAGCATTTGTTTTTTATAGAATTGAAGTGGGATAGATTTAACAATTTCATTCATTTTACTATTATAACCTTCAAAATAAGGAAAGAATATATCATTGCCTTCCAATCATTTCTTTCTAGATTCCTTCAATCCAAAAGCTTTGCAACAAGTTGATGGTTGTAACTTTGCAAGGATCAACAATGTCTACATCAAATTATGACTATGCCATTACGTCAAAGAATTTACAAAAAAATTAAACATTAAAAATAAAATAAAAAATTTGACAAAGAAATAGTGAATAAAGCATATTAACTTTTTAAACCTATTTTAAATGCATTTGTGACACTCCATTTATTTTGACGAAAAACAATTTTAGGAATATGGTTTCTTTCTTCTTCTGCTTCTTTCTCTCTCTCTCTCTCTCTCTCTCTCTCTCTCTTCTCTCTCTCTCTCTCTCTCTCTCTCTCTCTCTCTCTCTCTCTCTCTCTCTCTCTCTCTCTCTCTCTCTCTCTCTCTCTCTCTCTCTCTCTCTCTCTCTCTCTCTCTCTCTCTCTCTCTCTCTCTCTCTCTCTCTCTCATGTCGTCAATTTGAGCTCGCATCCTCCTTTTTAAAGATCCCAGCCCTCGTCCACACGTGTGGGCGTATCACTGGATGTCCATGTGGGACGAGACTTGTCATCCTGGCATTTGTCTTCATTCCACGCCACTATTTGTAACCCTGACACCACCTCAGGCATTATTGGTACTATATGATTTAAATATGTGATGTTGGTACTATCCAATATGATGTTGGTACTATATGATTTTTTATATATATTAAATTTAAAAAAAAAAAATTAAGGTACCAAATAATGTGATGATAGGTACCATAAGGTAAAACATTGGAACCATCAATGTGTCATTTTATCTATTAGAGGTACAGTACCCACATGGGTATTGTAGAATTACCCCTAAACTCTATATATGTCAACTAAAGAAACATTTATGACTTAAGACTTACATATTTAAAAGCAACAAAATTTCTGGTTAAGTTCATTCTCTTTCATATCTTATATGTGCCAATTGGAGATCTCTCTCTTTCTGGGTTCCTTTGATTTGTTTAAAGCTAATCTTTGCCAACCTCAGTTAATTCCAATCAACAGTTTCAAGATTTGTGTTATTCGATCATGCTATTTTAAGATTTCTCAACACCTTTAAAAGTTGGGTCCTCCTAGTGTGTTGTGGATAAAAGCTAAAAATCATTCTATTATAAGATTTGTGTTCCTAGTCCTACTGATTTGCAGCTATTTAATTAAGTATTGTTTGAGTTGTCAAAACTCTCAGATTCCTGTCTCATCAAGTTATCGCCTTTGTTTAATCTTTAAGGGAAGTAATAATTATTATAAAAGTATTTCTGAAAGCCTAAAATATGACTCCTAGCTGAACTAATGTAGCTTATATCATGAAACCAAGCTCACAGATATATAACGGTTCAAAAGACTAAGAAATTCAAATGGACACGGTGTCCTTGTAAAAAATTTGAAGGTGGTATAAAACATTTGTTGTCCAAACAAATGGGCCATAATGAGCTAAATTGGTCCAAACTCTAGTACTAAGTTTAGAAGACTAGAATCTCTCAAATATGCAAATCATGAGTTATGAGAATAATCAATAACTTTTTTATTCTTATCTATAATCTATAATAATAGGTAAAGCTGAGAGATTGTTTTTTAGCCTTCCTAAATATTGTCACATCAGATTTGCTTCTCCCTCTCAGCTTTATTCCCTCACATGTCAAACCCTCTCTCATACGTGTAGCCCAATTAATTTTTGTTACTTCATTGTTCCCCTCCACTCATTTACCCCTATTTTACTTTTGGTTTAAATGCTTACTAATGACACTCTCTCCATTCAAACGTTAGTCTTCCTTTTCTTTTTCTTTTTACCATAAACTTGACCCGATGGTTAGGATTCCCCCACATTCTCCAAATTTGGTTTTGTCCAAACGGAAGCACAAGGCATGTTGTGCTGTAACAGTCCTTGCTGACTCTCCAAATTCCAACTCTGTTTTTTTTCTTTTTTTGGTTAGCTGTTACATTTATGCCATTTATAACGTAAGAAACTAATGCTCTTCTACATCCATTCCCCTTCCTCACCACCACTCATTTCCCCAACTGATTTTATTTTATTTATATAGATTTCCATTTGCTCTCTCTAAACCTCCGCAGAAGTGGGCACACTACAAGCAGAATTGAAAAGTCTCTTTTGAGGTGAGTTTTTTTTCTTTTCTTTTCTTTTCCGTCTTCTTCGGTTTCTTGGTGCAATTTTGATGGATTGTGTTTGATTTTCTTTTGGTGGTTTGCAGATACAGTGTTTGTTTTATTTTGTTTTTCTTTTTTCAATTTTCAATTGCTATGTTATTTATTCTTATTCATGTTTTACTTTTTTTTTCTTTTTCTTTTTTCATAATTGGGTTTTACCTATTCAAATTGTTTATGTCGGACTGTCTGAAGATTTGGTATGTATTTTTTTATGTTTTTAGTTCATGTGCCTCCCATGTGTTTGTTAAAAATCCTTCTAATAAAAAACATTTGCACATAGATTTTAACAGAACCACTCCCAGCTTAAGGCCAGAATGTTCCATCCCCTCGAAAGTCTTTCTCTTATTTATGGAATGACCAGTGAACAGACACTATCTCTTTCTTCATATCCATTTGATTTAATATTGTTTGTGGTGTATTTTCTGTTAAGTATCAGATATCGTTGGTTGATCTTATGCAAAATTGGCCTACCAAGGCATTTGGCCTAAGACAAAGATGCTTTGGAACATAACATCTTTTTCTATGTTTCAAGGGTCATTAAAAAAATTACTATTGCTTGGACCTCATATTGGATTTGTTTAGTTTTGCGGCTTTTTTCTCTTAATATTGCTACCATTTTTGGAATACAGAACACCTTCCCATAAACTAGAAATTGTTCTGTCTATTTAATCATGGTAGCCTTGACAAATTAAGTTGGACCCTTATAAAGTTCTTGGAATACACTTGTAGGCCACTAGAAAAAAGACATTTACAGTATTCACATAATTTGGCCTAGGAAGTAGCGATTCTGATGTTTCATGCACAAATCCAAATTTTCTCATTGGTAAATTTTCACCTTGGACATGGAAGCTACAACATTCCAATTTTGTAATGAATATCCATGGTACAAAGAGCTTTTCCTTTGAAGACATTCATTGGATGGGTTTTAAACGCATCATCTTTGTTTGGGACGCCAACAAGTACAGCAACACCCCATCCCTGCAAATAAATATACAGTATGACAGATTTTAGAAGAATGGATTATAGATAAAATCACCGAATTACTTGAACAGGAGCTAATGGGAAATTACATCATGAACACATTCGAATGCAGAAATCATGGCATTGATACTTCCAGTACACTCGATACTTCGGTCAACTCCACCATTGGTCATTTCAGCAAGCACCTAAAGAAGTCAAAGAAAGTTAGCAATGCAGTGAAGGTTTATGTTTGCTCATGGAACAAATTTTCCAGCAATTTAAAGGAAACCAACCTCTTGAACAGGCTTGTCATGGTCTTTTCGGTTCACAAACTCGGTGACACCAAATTTCTTGGTTGTGGATAAGAACAAAGGAAATGAACATAAAAGCTAAATAAATGAAAACCCAGCAACTCAAGCATTCCATACTAAAACATCAGATTGTAATACTACCAAGCATCACATATACCTTCATTGAACCTCTTAGGATTCAGATCAACACCAATGATCCTTGAAGCACCAGCAATTCTAGCACCTTCAGCAGCCTAATCATGTTAATAAAAATAAATAAAAAATAAATAAACATTCTTCTCATTAGCACAAGCAACAAAGAATTTCAAAAAGAGCTTCCTGTTTTACAAGAAAGGGGAGACTCACAGCTAGGCCAACAGCCCCCAATCCAAAAATAGCTACTGTTGATCCCTTTTTTGGTTTTGCAACATTCAAGGTAGCACCAAGACCTACAGAACTCAATTTGAACTAATAAGAGAAAGAAACAAGGTTTGTTTTAAGGTTCATAGTAGACCATATCTCTATAGATTTTTTTTCCCACTCCAGATTGTAGAAGGTTGGCCAGCTATTTTAAACTTTAAAACCACAGTCAGCCGCCTACCACTTACAAGTAACAACCACATAAATTCATTGTTTTCTTTCATAATGTATTGGAAGATGACTATTCCTTATCTTAATTCTAATACAAACTACCACTCTTCACTAGGTTCCAGTCAGGTCCAAAGGATTGTCAATTCAAAGGAAGAAATGCAATTTATGATTACATCAAGATAATCATTAGGAGGAGATGTGCGATAACTTACAAATTAGAAAGTGGTGGGTTGTTTAGACAACTATACCATGTACAAAGCATATTTAGTTACAGGCTAAGATAATCGCAAGAGATTCACTTTACTGAAAAAAGAATGGAGGATAAAGGAAAATTGTGTGATCTTGCAGCACCAACAACAACATGTTTAGTTGATTGATAAGCCACAGAATGTGCAAGGATGACAAAAGAGACTATGGCAGTAATCAACTAATTCATAAACCAGAGAATTGGCCTTTTAATGGCTAAAGCAGACCATGACAACAACAACAATTGAAGATTGCAAGAAGCACACAAAGTAATCCAATGAATCAAACTTTTCCGCCTTCTTATTCATGTTTTCCCTTTTCTTTCTTCTTTTTCATAATTGCGTTTTACTTATTCAAATTGTTTATGTCTGAAGGCTTGGTAAGCTTTTTATGCTTTTTGTATATATGGTCATTTGCCTCCCATATGTTTGTATTATTTTCTGAATAGGTTTGTTATTATTATTATTTTTTTTCCAGTTGTTTACTACATAAATTATAGCTAATTATCTTTTAATCCCATCTAAATCTATGCTAATTATATTTCTAACTACTTTCTCAATATACGTTGGAAGATGAAAGAAAATATTTTGATCGATAGGTATGGTGTTTCTCTTTTATTTGTATATGGCACTATTACTTAGCTTTATATGGTTTTCCATTTATTTTTTGAAAGATTACTATCCATATAACACTACCACTACCGTAAGTTAAGACATATTAAAGTCTTTTTGGGAGGTGGGAATGTGTTTATTAATCTACTAATAGTTTCATTATCTACTAAATTTCTTGGTAAGGATGCCAATGATCCTCCTAAAACCTTGGCGACCATGCAATTAATTGGTTCCATATTCCAACGTAAGCATACAAGCCCTTAAGATTAAAACAGGTATGGCTCCTATGCGCTTACTTTTTGAATAACAGTTTTATTAATCTGCCTTTAATTGCAATTGGCTTCTTTGGATGATAATACAAATGAATTGTTATTCATGACTTTTCTCTTTTCCTTCTTACTATGACGTTTTCTAACGACTATCATCATTGTACACATTTTGATTACATAAAATTTACCTATTGATATTGAATTGGATTTGCAATTACCTTTTCTGTTCAGGCTTGGTGCTTCACAAAGAAGTTTGCTCTTCTCAACAATGTTCATCCTTCTATGCACAGTCATTATAGAATTATATTACATGCTCTTTTAAGGTTATTTACTAGCATAATTACAATATCTCTTGGATAGTACTCTATTTTATATTTTTTTTTTTATTATATGATTGTTCAATTTTAAAATTTAAATGATATGTTGCAAATTGACTACAATTAGTATATTATTAACTTCATTTACAGTTTCTAAGCATATTATGTATTTTTGCAAAATTTTCTTATTAAGATATATTAACATGATGATTGAAACAATCTTCGACTTTCAGCAACATTTCCAACTACAAATAATAATAAATAAATAAAACGTATCCAATCAAAGAAGAAAAAGAAGACATGATTTCTTTAGATTTTATTTTTAATAGTTTAATAGTTTTCCGTGCAACGCACGGGTTTGCGACTAATATAAACTAAAAGCTGGAGCTGAGAGAAAATTTGTTATCTTCTCCAAAGCTTGCCACATCAGATTTACTGCTCTCACACATCTCTCCCTCTCACACGCCTCCTCTCTCACACGTCTCCCCCCAATTAATTTGATAATAAAACTGCTCTGGCTCTCTCTCTTCCTCCTCAACCGTTTTGTCTCCCCATTGTCCTCACCTCTTCATCTTTCATACCCATTAAATCAAATGATCTCCCTAATTTATTTCAATCTAATTCACTGTTACCCTTCCTATGACTCTCACTCTCCCATTTTTTGACTCTTCAGCTTTCAACTTTTCAGATGCTTCTCACTATACCACCGAAAAAAATTATAAAACCCCCAATTTCATTGCAAGTTGTTCAGGGGGTTTAATTGACCGCTGCCAAGATGCAACAGAGAGAGATGGAAAGACGGGATGGGAAGAGAGAGAGCAAAAGAGAGGAGAGAGAGAAGGTCTAATCGTTGATGCCATAGGTAATTTCCTCACCATCTCACTCTCACTCTCTGTCTTGCACTCTTTATATTTGTGGAAATTTCTCTATGTGGCTCTGTTTTTAGGAAGTGAGGGTTTGAGATATAAGTTTCTATATAATAAATAACTTTGAATTTTTAATTTATTTTTGGAGTGTGGAAAAGAATGAGCATAGAAAAGGTGCTTGGTGGCAGATGTTGCTGAATATTCCAGCTTTTCATGTGTAGTCTTAATTGTTATCGCCAAAGCTTTGCAATTGCAGGTAACCTTGGTGGAGTTTCTGCAAAGGCACAGGTATGTTATAATTTTTTTTAGCGTTTTTTTTTTTTCCTCTTTGATATACAAGGAATTATATTCTAACTTTGGGTGTGGGTTTCATATTTAAACAGTGTGCTTTGATGCCCTTGCCCCTTGGCCTTTTGCTTGCTGCAGTTCTTCTTAATTGTGGGGTGTGGGGGCATTAGATATTGTATTTATTTTTTAACGGGTCGTATACTAAAAAAGAATTGCCTGCAGAACCTTAATTTTTGTAGGTATTTGTTTATTTATTTTTATTTCATTTCAGTATGCTCTGTTCTTCATTCCTTCAGGTTAGCTGTGCAGCAGAAGTAGTGGAGGCCTTTTTTTGTTCAGTACTAAGGCCGTAAGGTTGAGTATGGTGGGGTCTAAGATATGGTCTAGGTTTCTAAGATATTGCTAGGGAAGACTTTTTATAGTCACCGAATGGACTATGTTATCTACGGATCTGCCCTTAATTCAGTACTTAAACCATCTATAGTTAGTGAAGGTTAATAGATTATGGAAAATCTCTTCAAGATAGTGGACGCTGCCTTTTGGTTAATCTGGGTTAGAATTCTGTCATGACCCGAGTACATGGGGATAATGCATAGAGTGTAGAAGAGTTACCTGGGATTGCAGCAGTATCCTAATCTTTGTATAGGATTATAGTACTCTTTGGATAGGAATATTCAGTTTGCATATATTTTAGTTACGTGTAGTTGCTGCTTAAGAGTTGTGCTGCATAGGAATTGTTTATTGGATAGGAGTCTTAGGATAATTTGGGTTGTATTTAAGCCGTAGAGATCATAAAATAAAGCATGGGAAAATTAAACCCAATTCTATTCTTTCTTATTTAATTTGCAAACCCAAGTTCATTACATATTCCTAAAACATATTCACCCATGTCTATAAATATGTATTGCCACTAAAAATTTGATATAGGAATTTGCCAGTAAATACATGTGAATTCTTAAAAACACATTCACCCATGTCTAAACATATTCATGTGTGGCAATACGTATTTAGTGGCAAATTTTTTAACATAGAATCTTGGACTTGCATAAATGATGAATACGTGTTAGAGGATTTGGAAATTGGCTCTCTATAAAAATTAGGTTGGTTTCTTTATTTGATTTATATTTTGTAATTTTCTCCGATATATCTAAATGATATACTTTTAAGTGCTTGCTTCTTTGGTTGAATACCAAGAAAGTGATGGTGTGCTTGAATATATAGAATCTTTTGTACTACTAAAATTTGCATTCAAGTGAATATGTTCATGTGATTTTGTTTTTAGTTTGTAGAGTTAATGGGTGATAGAGTGTATTGACATAAATATATAAGGGGTTTGGAACTACTATTTTACACAGTTAGGAGTCTTCCTATATGACTTGACTCTATTTTAGTTGGGGGATATTTCAATTATATGATAGCTCATTTCATGGGAGTGATTTATATTTGGGAACCATATTTGCAAAATTTGAAAGAGATAGAGGTCAATAAAATAATTGGTTGAAAATAAAAAATTTGGAATTTTTTTTTTGCCACCGAACATTGTGGTTGTTTGATTACTATATTACAAGATAGAATAATCTCTTGAGTTATAGCTGTTTGAGAGAGGCAGTTGGTAAGTCCTGCATTGAAATGTGTCGGTTTTGGGGTTGAAGACAACAGTAAAATAGAGGGTTGCACCTTGAAGTTGTTTGTTTTTGATAATTTAATAGTTGGGAGAAGGGAGATCAGAAGTTTTTTAGTTATTGATGTTTGAGAGAGACAGGGTGCCTAAAAACATAACCATGCTCAAACCCACCAAGAGGTTGGTTCGTCTACATAAAACATGGTTGAGTTATAGCTGTTTGAGGGAGGCAGTGTGCCTAAATATGCTTATTTTGAAAGAACTTCATTTTGCTATGATTGATTGAGTTTATATAATAATTAAAACATATAAATAATACCATTATATATGTGTGTGTGTGTGTGTGTGTGTGTGTGTTAATTATTATGCACAATGGAGTTTTGTGCATAATTCCATCTTATATATGTATGAATTATTATACCTTAATAAAAAAAATTTCCGTGCATCGCACGGGTATGCGACTAGTTGTATAATATGTTATAAACTTTATAAGATGTTTCAAATTCTTACAATGAGTACAACTGTAAAATGGAGTGAATATATACCGTATACACCCGTCACATATTTTGTAGTTCTCAAGCTCATTAGTAAGCTTTAAGTCATACTCATAATCATAAGTCATTACTGAAAAGTTTGATTTCTATGGCTATTTCAATATTTCCCTCTCTCACCTTGGTTTTTTTGACAACACAAGATGGTTTGTTGGTGAATTTATCAAGCCTCGAATCTTCGTCTTTCAATATAGCTGGTGTTGGCTCAATAGGGTGCTTCTCTTTAGATTCCCGTTCAATATTTCCCTCTCTCACCTTAGTTTTTTTGACAACATAAGATGGTTTGTTGGTGAATTTATCAAGCCTCGAATCTTCGTCTTTTAGTATAGCTGGTGTTGGCTTAATAGGGTCCTTCTCTTTAGATGGGTGTTCATGAATTTCAGTTTTAATGGTGAGAGGTAGCGAAACACATTTGATATCAAGGTCAAATTTGCAAAGGGAGCAATGGTAAACAAACCATTTGCAAGGTGATTTACAGCCTTTGCATGTACAAGTCTTCCCATTATATGGTGGGGTTTTGTGGAGAATAAGAGGATGTTCCAAATGTATGGGGTGCTGCAACTCGAGGGGTAATTCGGCACATGACTTATGTAGGTCGAAGTTACATTTACTGCAACTGTAGCGTGAACCCTTTATTTCTTCGCCACACCCATCACACCAAAAATGGCCTTTTGAAACTTTGTTGAAGATGAGAGGATGGTCATGGCTGAAGTGTAGAAGATCCATTTCTCTGTCTCTTATTACAAAATAGAAACAAAACCTTATTATTTCAATTCAATTTTATAATACAACAAAAGCTACACTTTTTTTTTTTTTACTTTTTAAAATAAAAGAACAATGTATATCGCAAAAATAAAATAAAATTAAAGAACAACGATCAAGAGCCATGTACCTCAACTGGCACTCTAAATATTCACGTCGGAAAAAGAACTTGGATTTGGTTTCAAAACTTCGTTCTGTTTGTTGCATGAATTTAGGTTGGGTAGATGTATATATATATATTTAAACCTCCACCAAAGATTTGTAAAATAGAATCTAGATAGGTAGTGGGAAGGAACGAATTAACATCTAATGAAATAAGGAATAAAGGAATCAAATGATCTCTTTCTTTTCTTTGGATGTAAAAGAAGGAATGGAAAAGAAAAATATATTGAACTTATCATTTATGTTCTTTATTTTTTATTCTAAAATAGAAGTTGACTGTGGTAAATGGCGATATTACGGGACAAACGAGATTTCAAAGCGTTTGGGTAAGCGTTATTTGAAAAAGGGTAAAACTTAGGTATAGTTTCTTAGGTCAAGTACATTAGGTTCCCCAATTGAATTCAAAGACATAGTTGCATTAACCAATGAAATACAAACAATGTTATCTTTTTCAAGAATATTTAAATTCAATGTATTTGAATTCAACTAAAAACCTAATGTACTTGAGTTAAGGAATTATACTTAAGTTTTACCCTTTAAAAAATTGCGATCTTAAAAACGCAAAATTTGACGTTTTGAAACCATAAGCCTGAGGTGCTTTTTCCAAATCGCACAATTTTAACCCAAAATCACGTTCCACACCACAGTTTTTTTACTTTCACAATACCTAAATTACCCTCAAAATTTTGCTTATCTATCTCCTCTGTTCTCTTCATGCCACTGCTCCTTCGTTGTGCATCCTTGTTGTTCTTTACTACTTTGTGATTTGTAGAGGATGGTTGTGGTGATGGATGCGTTGAAGATGAGAAAGAAGAAGAGGGGGGTTGTGTTGGGTTGGATTGTTGCAGCAGTTCTTAGATCTGGGTTGATAATACTAGGACTCTCACAGATGCTTGATAATTGAATTTGAGTTTGATAATTTTTCTGGAAATTTTGTTGGCACATGGAGAACTAGCTTTTTGTCTACAAGCGCATGGAGGAATGGTTGTCTACAGGCGCATGGAGGAGTGGGAGAAGTTTATGTTCAATGAAAATAAGAAAGGAAAACATATTCAGGGAGAAGGTTCTGAATGATAAGAATGAAAGTAAGAAAAAAAAGAAAGGTGAAGTGAGGTGGGGGAGTGGGGAAGGTTCTAGATGATGGGACCGAATAGAAAAGAAAAAATCAAGTGGTGAGGAGTGGTACACGTGTGGTGTAGTGGAGGTAAAATTAAAATATATATATATATATATATATATATATATATATATTGTTATAAAATAAAAAAAATAATAAGATGTGGTAAAGGAAGTGATAATAAAATTATATGAAAGTTCTTCTCTTAGTGGTCATCCACCATTTTATTCTCAAATCTTCACATTCAGCACATATGTATTGGTACCTCACCATCACTTTGTACAAGGAGAGGCAGTAATATATATAGCAAAGCTCATGCAGTTAACTCAAAGAAGCAAAGAAATAAGATTGGCTAATGGAAAGGCATTAAGGCCGCAATGCTTAAAGGCCGAATTTGCTGAAAGAGCCGCAATTCAAGTGATTGCCGTATAAGACAAAATGGGCATGTTGCCCAATACATAACATATATATATATATATACACACACGCAAGTAGATTTTCTTTCTTTTTTTATAATTGGCAATATTATTAAAGAAGAGAAACTACCCTGTACATGCCCATTTTTTAACCTAAACAATTTGAATGGGCCCCCAATAAAATATTTGGGCTCAATTGATTATTTAATAAATTAGCCCAATAAGCCCAGCCCATTTAAATATCCCTAAACAATATCCAATAAATTACTTGGGCCTATTTTAAAGTGCTTTGACACTATTCTAAAAAGCCCACAACCCGAAATATATAGCCCAATCCACTAAAAATACCCTATACAGCACTTAATGAAGCTAGCTGAGCCAATTATAAGTGTGTCTCGGCACTGTTCACAAGCCCAAAGAGAAACTTATATAAAACCCACGGCCCAAAGTGTGCTTATAATATAATTATTGGGCCTAAATACCATTGGGTTCATTAAGGGAAACAGCTGGAGCCCAAAGTACTAATCAAGCCCAAAACTTCAAATAGCTGAAAACAGCTCAACCCGTGGGTCCCAGGAAGTCTGAAGAAACTGACAAAGGATGGACTGCATATCTGCTGGTGGTGGAGCCCACGCCATGTCCTATTTTACTAAAAAAGAGAAGAAGTAACAGCATCCCCATCTTCTCCAACGTGACAAGAGCAACTAAAATGCAACATTTTCAAATTATTCAAAGCATCTCCAGCTCATTCCAGCTCTTCATCCCATCAGAAACCAATGAAGTTCTGGTACTGTTCACGTAGCAGACTTATGCACAACAGCTCAAAGACTACTGGGAAGCAACCAAGACATGTTGGAAATGAAGAAGCATGTGATGGAAAGGCCCATAACCATGCCCATTCCGGTCCCAAAAGGACTCAGGGAGTAGCTCCCACGGCCCAGACCCGTGAGGAAGCTACTCTCCTTATGTTGATCTGACTTGAGGAGTGTGGTTTGGTGGAGGGGAGTGAGTTCCGAGATTTTAGGTAACCATTGAACTACTGTCATTAGGTCTGCTGGGAGGCACAAGTGATGAGTTTATGGAAACCAAAGTCACAAGAGACATGCATAGACCTGACCTTACACAAAAAACCCACCTAACTAAGTAATGAGTGCCTTCTGACAAAACCATTCCAGAGGAAAAGAAGGCCTTACCCTGACATTAGGGAAGGACCATGATTAGTTTCTGCTTAATCAAACACTCTCTTTGACAAAAACATGTCATAAGGGTTAGTTTTGAAAGTCAACAAAGTTAAGGAGAAGCCATAATCTCGGTTTTAGGCAACCTTAATCACTTCTATAAATAGGACTGATTGCATTCTTAATGCATCAAGATCCAACAGATCCATCAGAACCAGAACAAGAAAAAGACTCCCAACAACTCAAGAAATTACCACAATTAACCCAAACCCAAGAGAGAAGACTTTCTCTGAGAACCAAATTCTCCGAGAAAGAACCTCTGAAAATAGGTGTTTCTGAGGATCATTTCCAACTTAGAAACACCAATCTAAACTCAGAAATGCAATCCCATCTGAAAAGATTAGGATTCATCACTTAACCTCCTTTATTCCCCAGAAAAAGCTCTCCTGCAGATGTCTGGGTACAAATATCCTGAAAAGCCTTTGTCAAGGATCACAATGGTTCTCTACCATTGATTTAGCTCCATAAAAGGCCTAAACACATCTTCTCTCTCACCCTTATGCATGTCTCATTGGGGCTGACTCTCTCCCAACTAAGTCAATCCCTCTTTTTAGTTTCAACAAGTTTACTACTATTCACTGAGGTCTTTGTGGCAGATGTCAGACAGGAAGCATGGAAAGCATGTGAGCTGGTAATTTCTTTTGACTGAAGTTATTATGTTTCAAGCCTGATTCAGTTAAGGAACAGTGAGTGGCTCGGCCCAACAACTGTTCTTTGGAATTTCTTGTTGACAATGATTACCTTCCATAAGTTTCTTAGTCCTTGTTCCTAATTTTATTTGGGCTTTTATTATCTTGGCTCTTAAAAATACTTTTTGGAGAGTGTCCCATTAGCCCTTGGGCCTGAATTCAGGGCCCTTGGTTGAATTTTGGGTTCGACTACCCCCTTCCTTAAAGACTCAAAGTCCACGTAGTGATCGCCCTCGGCAATGCCACGTGGCACCATAACAAAAACACCCCCAAACCCCCAGTCCCTGTTACAAACCTCAGCAACACACTGAGGACCATTTAACAAATCAAAAAATCCCCCAAACACTGAGGATTATTTTCTTATGTATTAGTTGGAATTTTTTGAGTTTAACGTATTAATTCATATGGATATTATTTTTTGATGAAACATATGGATATTATTGGTTGTGAACATTTTTAATGCATTTTTTTAACTTCATAACTAACTTCATTATAATTTTATTGTAACATTTTGAAATTTTTACTGCATTTTTTTTTTATATAAAAAAATGATAAGATAACTTTAACAGTATAGTTAAGTCTTTTTTGGTCATTTGTACCAGAAACAGAAACAGCAGTTTTAAATTAAAATTATCCAAACGCTCAATTAATAGAAACAACACTTTTTCACAATTTTACCAAAAGCTTAAATGTGATTTTCAAAAAAAGCTCCTTTTGAAATCGCTATTTTTAAAAACGCTCTTTTTCAAACAGCTCTCCCAAACGGATCCTAAAAATTCTCCACTGGTCAATAAGAAGAAGTTCAGCTGTGTGTACGAAATTTTCTTTTTTTTGCTAGACAAAGCTGCGTGCGATTTAATATAGAAGAGAAAGTCCAAGAAATCTTCCAAGTAACATACAAGCAAACTTCCAAATCTTTGTGTTGCGATTTCCCATGTCTGGTGGGTGAAGACTGAAGATTGAAGACTTTAATAAGGATGTCAAATTGTCAATTATATCATTGACTTTATGTACGTTTGAATAAGTTTGCATTGCTCATCTAAACTCTATATATATGTCAACTAAAGAAACATTTATGGCTTAAGACTTACATATTTAAAAGCAACAAATTTCTGGTCAAGTTCATTCTCTTTCATATCTTATATGTGCCAATTGGAGATCTCTCTTTCTGAACTCTTTTGATTTGTTTACAGGTAAATCTTTGCCAACCTCAGTCAATTCCAATCAATATAGATCTTTAATTATTATAGTGCACATGAACTTTAATTATTATATAATTCATTGACTTGCTGTTGATTATGTTTTTAACTTTGCATTCAGTATTTCATTGTCTTTATCATTATATGGAACTTTGGAATTGGAGTTGGCTGGATTTAGAGGCCCAACTTCCATCCAATTCCAATTCCATGCTTCAAAACACAGTTTATGTTTCTTTGAACAGTCTGGTACAATTGGATCTTATTATTGATCAAAACCTACATATAACTATTTTCAGTAAAACCACTCTAGGATGTTTGGCTCTTGAAATGATTAATTTTTTTAGTTTTTATCACAGAACCAAGCCATCAGATTTATATGACTTCAAAAGACTCAGAAATTCAATAGACAAAGTGTTCATGACAAATGTGATTAAATTCATCATTTCTTAACAATTTTAACTATTGAGACATCGATAATTTGTCATGGTATTAGAGTTGGTAGTCCTAGGTTTGAACTTCGAACCTAACTTAAGATTTTGAGACAATCGGTAATTTATTGAAATGAACCATAATGAGCTAAATTGGTCCAACTCTTGAATGAACCACAATTGCTCAGACTAAGAAATTCAAAGAAAACTTTTTTATTTCATTGTGTACTTATAGGTATAGGTAATATGTCTCAAAGTCTAGCAATTCATGATTTACATGGTGGCAGAGTACTAGCTAGTGGTTTAATACTCTAAATTGTGCATAACCATTGATTTCTAAGCAAAGATTGATGAGTGGCCTCCAAGTATCTTCATTTGAAGCTGGATTATAGCCTCTTCATGTCTTAACATATTATATGTGTACATTAATACTCTTATATGTAATTTAAGGGTTTGGTGGACAAGATGAATTCATGTTTGAAAATGAAGAGGAAAGCAGAAGAGGAGACACCATTTATGAAGAATGGAAGACTGTTATTAGAGGAGCTAATTGCCTTTTGCAATGGAAAAAGCAATCCTATTCGCGTCTTCTCTGCCGAAGATCTCAGAAGAGCAACAAACAACTATGATCAAAGTCAACGTTTTTTCGATTCTGTTGATTTTGATTTTTACAAAGGTTCTCTTGAAGATCGTTTAGTTACAGTTAAAAAGTATGAAAAAAAATCACGTTTCGAACTTGAACACATAATTAAAGACATTGTGGTGGGATCACAAATGAGTGTCCACCAAAATGTTCAAAAACTCATAGGATGCTGCTTAGAAACCAAAAAACCAACTCTAGTGTATGAATTTGTAGGTGAAAGAAATCTCTTCAAGTGTATTCGTATCCCATCAACTGAGGCCGAGAGAAACGATTTTAAGCCACTACCATGGATTTGCAGATTAAGGATTGCAATGGGCATATCTAATGCAATTGCATATCTCCATACTTCATTTTCCAGGCCTGTTATCCACAGAAATGTTAAGCCACACACTGTTATATTAGATGAGAACAATGTTGCAAAATTGATTGATTTCTCACTCTCTATATCCATTCCTGAAGGTCAATTGCATGTAGAATCTGAGATGTGTGGAACAAAGGGTTATGTGGCACCTGAATATGTTCATACACGCTACATAACTGAGAAAATCGATGTGTATGGTTTCGGTATGTTTCTACTTTCACTTTTGGCAGGACGTGGTTTAGTTTTAGATGGTGATCAATATGATAATGAGGCCTTTTATCTACCATATTGGTTGCGTTCCTGTGTTGAACAAAATCAGATAATTAAAGCTGTAGATAAAGCTATACTGGAAGAAGGAATTGATCATAAACAGTTTCAAGATTTTGCAGAACTTGTCCTAAGATGCATCTCTGAGACAGCAGAAGATAGGCCAACAATGATTGATGTGGGAAAACAACTAAGACGAATTTATGAGTCTGTTTCAACTTCTTTTAGCTTAGCTAATTAGCTCTATCCAGGATTCCAGATTTGTTAATTAGCATTCAATATATTCTTTGCTCTAGTACTTAGCTTACATGCTAGTAAGTTTGTCTTGTTATTATTCTTCTGAGATTGTGAATGCTTATGTATATGTGAAGGTATGAAAGTTTATTTGATAACTGCTTCGATTTGCATGCTTATTCTGCCAATGTGTCATTGAATGCCTTCGATTTGTTTATTGTGCTCATAAATACCCTCGATTTACCTACTAATAGACTTAGTAGATGCCCAGCGAGTGCTCTGGATGCCTCTAAATTGAGATGTGATCCTGAATACCTTTGATTTGCTCATTGATCTGATTCTGAAATTAGTAACTGCTTACACTTATTGTTACTACACACAGTGCATTGTTTGAATATTTTGCCTCAATGCAAGGCCTTTTGATAACCCTAAGGTTCGATTTGATTACTGTTGATAAGATTATGGCTTTGGAAGCCCATTTATTTGCTCACATGCAAAGTTAACTTAGAAATTGATCTGTTGAATGTTGATTTGGCAATCTGCACATTTACATTTTGTCATTTACATTCTGTAATGAATCGAGATTTTTAAGAAAACAAATAAAGATAAATTTGTCAATTCGAGATGACTAGTCTCTTGAATATTGAGAGAGAAGAAATTTTCTGATTAATTTTCTGCTTGCCTATTTCATAACCCATCCATCCTTCAAATACAAGCACAAATACTACTGAGTAAGCATAAAGACTCCTAAGTGAACCATCCTCCTAAAGCATAAGAATTCCTACATAACACATAACTAATAATCCTACTTATAACACACAACCTAAACTATCAATATAATTCCTATTACGACAGAGTTATTATCATAATCCACTACTACTATTGTGAAGCTCCACTCTAAAACTTGCACGGCTCTGCTGCAATTACCATATCAGTCCCCACATCTTGGTTCATGACACATTCCTGCACTATATTTTCAGCATCTTATCTTTTGCTTCTACTTTTAAAAAGTTCTTAGGTCAAAAGCAATCACTGAGCCTACAAACTTTTTAAATTGAAGTCAAATTGTGATTCTAAAGTTTGCTTTAAAGTATTAGAACCATGGACAGATCCAACATAGGGCCAGGTAATATTTTTTAAAAAAATTATTAGGTATAAAAAATAAAAAAATAATTGTATTTTATAAAGTGTCCACCCTCAATTTTTTGGATAATTCTATAATACCCACGCTTTTTTTAGTGCGTGTAATACTTTTAATAGATAAAATGTCATATTGATGGTATTAGTGTCACACATGATAGTAATTACTCTATATGTTGATACCTATGATCACATTACTTGATACCCTAAATTTTTATTTATTTATTTAAATTTAATATATATAAAATTGGAGAGTACCAACATCACATTAGATAGCACTACCATCACATATGATGACAACTACATCATATTTGATGATAACAATTAAGTGGGTACCAAACTCACAAAAAGAGTGAGTATTGTAGAATGACTCTAATTTTTTTGTTAAATTTTTTTTTCTAGGTATATATATATAACTTACTATCAAACTTACCAGTTGTAATTGCCACTGTGGAAATATCATTTTCAACTATAAAGATTGTGAATAATCGATTACGTAGTCGAATAAGTGATCAATGAATGAATAACAACTTTATTGTATACATAGGGAAAGAAATTTCTCATAGTATTAATAATAAAATTATAATGTAACGGTTTCAAAATATGAAACACGCATCGAAATCAATTGTAAAAAGCTATAATGAGCTTCTTGTTTGTTACTTTTTGATTATATAAATAATGTATATCGGTTTTAGGTATTTTTTGTATTATGTCTATTACACTTTAGGATTAAAAGGTGCCCACCCTAGATTAAATTCTTGAATCCGCCCTTGACTAGACCTACTACAAGTTGAAACAAATTTAGTTATTTATTCCCTTCAAACATATTAGCCACCATTCTTTATAAATTATAATTTGACAACAAACAATATAGCATTTGAAAGCACAAATAAAATGGCAGTCATGTTACAACTTACTAAACAAGACTGTAATAAGACTCATTATTTTTTATTTTTGGATTGCTTCAATTGAACTTTCTATCATTGCAGGTAATATTTGCTAGTCAAAGAGTAAATACCAAATACAAGTAATTCTTACCTATTCATGTCACTAAAAATTTTCAAAATAAATCTATTAAGTCAAAACAAAATTTGTTACAAGGGCCTACCAATACTTTTACCCCTGTTTCGCTTGGTTGACGACATGCGAGTTAAAAGTAAATTATTAACGCGGAATAAATCGTTATAAATTTAATCTACATAATAAATCTATTGTGACAACTTTTTTTTTTAATGTCAATAGTAATCAACCAGTGAATCTCTAAAATTCCAATTGAGGTTTTTTTTTTTTTTTTTTTAATTCAAGCAGCTTTGATGATCTACCTGTTAACAAATAGCGGGATTTATGCTTATCCACTTTGTTGGTTTCATATTGGAATTAAGATGCTCATAAGATCTAAACTAAATTATTAAAGTACAAGCTCAACAAAAGACTAATCTATTCTAACTATGTGCCAAGCATCTCAAAGTAAACTTTAGTTTCATTCGAATTTTGTGTTAAGAATACCCCAAATTTGAAATTATTCTCAACCTATTCAAAACTACTAAACTAGTTTATAATTCGATTACAACTATTTTCAACTCGTTTGAAACTAATCTAAATGTTTTTATAATTTCAAAACTTATTATCATTAATTCAAATACAAATTTCAATGAAAAACTCATATTCTGAAAAATTAGTCTACATTTTCAATAGATTTTTATGGAAAATTATAAAATACTCCTTAAGTACATTAATGGAGTGCTCCTTCCTCTTTCAAGAATGATAAGTCCCACCATGAATTTAATTAGCAAGACCCACCATTCATGTGAGTGGAGGAAATACGTCATTAATGTGTATTCTATAATTATCCAGAGTTTTATAACAAGCAATATAAATATAAACAAAATTAATTGTATCATAATAACAAAATTTACACGTTATGAAATAAAAATTTTGTATATAAATAGGTCAATAAACTACTTCTTTATTCCCTTTCTTACCAAAATGGAATAATCCATAATGAACATATCCTTGTTAAAAACCTTGTAACTCAACTGGTTGGTATATCTTGATATTTTCCAAATGATACATAGAGTTCAAACCATTCCTCCCCCATTTCTCAAAAAAAAAAAAAAAAAAAAAAAAACGCCCCTTCCCAACTATTTGGAAGCTAATTCTAAGATAGTGCCTATAAACATTCAATATTTTTAAAACTAAAAAAGTAAATTTATAATATATCCAAAAAAAAAATCTTTTTTTCTATTAAAATGTGAATGAATTTCTTATACTAAATAAGACACAAAATAAAACCCTAAGGTGTAGCTCAACTAGTTTAGTCTTGGGTGTGCTCCCCAATGATCACTAGTTCAAGTCCCTCCAAGGCCATCTACCCAAAGCAAAATCTTACACCTGTCGTGGTACATGTGCTAGTAAGGTGTTTCGTGTCCCCCTAGAATTAGTCAAGGTGGGCAACTAGGCGTACCTACAGAATACTGACCCATACACCCAAAGTTATCAAAATAAATAAATAAGACACAAAATATTAGGATTTAAATATCTAATTCTAACATAAATGGGATTAGTTTATGAAATAAACCAAAATAAAATTATTTAAAAATATATATTCTTTTCTTTATAAGGGACTACGATCCATTATATTAAATTTCATGAACTAAAAGCTAATAGATAATCATTTAAGCACAGTAATGTATCTAAGCCTTATTCTTGAAAACGCAATAATCTTTTCATTATTAAAGTTTTTCTTCATACCTACCTTCCTATTTTATTTTATATTTTGGTAATATACCTTCCTATTTTATGTCATACGTGCAATTGGTCTTTTATGTCTCTGTCCAAGTTTTTCAAAATATTGCAATCAGTCAATTCCTGGATTTTCTATCATGAAAAGATTCTAAAAAACTAAAATATGAATTTCAAGTTTTCAACCCATTTTCCTACTGGACTCATTCCCTTCAAATGAATATCTTGTATCTCATTTTTTGTATTTCATTTTATATTTCACCAAATACAATATAATACATGTCAAATTGTGTTTGATTTATTTCCATTTTAAATCTTAGTTATTTTATAAGAAAAACAAAAAAGACCACGTAGAAAGTTATAATTGGTGAAATATAAAGTAGGATAAAAGATTTTTATTCTCATTCTTCTTACCAAATACTTTGAAAATCAATCTCAGGCATAACTTTTACCACAACTTTCGTCACAAGTTAGTAAAATCCTAAGTAATATATGGTTAACAATCAATATCACTTAGGTTCACTATCGATATTTTTTTTATATTCTACCAATCATCACATAACACCTCACCAAATTATAAAAAAAATTATAAAATTGTTTGTGGTTAAAGACTTACTCTTTTCAAATAGCATTAAAATCCTTTGACTTAATAGCACTGCTCAATTCTTCTATGGAAAGAATTAACGTTTAAATTCCTTCTTCAAAACAATTACACCATCTATTTATTTATTATATTAACATGCCGATTTCATCACATATATGAAATCTATATATATATAATATTTATATATATATATATATAATATATATATATATATATATATATATATATATATATATATATATATATATATATATTATATTAATGAATTTATTTATTAAAGCACCAAAAAATCAATTGGCCCACATTTTCGATTTATTATGATTCTTATGCTTATTATAATTTATTCTTTATATAAATATTTTATATTTTTCTTTAGGCTTTTAACTTTTAACTTTTTGTTTTCAAGTAAAGGATTATTTAAGTAATTTATATTTAATTAACTCAATTAGCAAAAGAGAAAATAATAATAATAATAATAAAAATACAGATCATAGGAATGAACAAAAACCAAGAAAACACATTCTCTGTTTTCAAAAATAAAAAATAAAATAAAAATAAATAAATCATCCTAGTCAGTTCCAACTTCTTAAAGCACGGCATTATAGAGAACCTTTTTCACACTCGTTTGCAATAAATGCTTAGCCGTAAACAGAGATTGCGTATTGAAGTGCTTTTTGGCAAACGTGTTTTGGGTTTATTTTTATTTTTTCTTTTTTGCGGTTTTGGAAAAGTATCTGAAAAGTGAGGGGGGACTGGTTTGGCAAGAGGGATTGCTGAATAAGGTCCAAGAATGATTATTTTGAGGGATTTGCTTCATGGGTTTTTCTGGGTTTTAGATTTCCGGAGTGGGTGTTTTTGATATTCTGTGTTTTTTTATCAAATATCATTGTAGTGCCTCTGATATTTCGGAGGAAAATTCGGGTTTTTTTTAGGTTGATCAAGTAGTGAATTTGGTAACTTTAAGGGATTTGGTACCTGGGTTTTTCTGGGTTTTGGATTTTCTGAAGTGGGTTTTTTGATATTTTGGAGGAAAATTTAGGTGATCAAGGACTGAATTTGGTGATTTTGAGGGATTTGATTATTGGGTTTTTCTGGGTTTTTGATATTTTGTTGCCTTGATCATATTTCAATTGAGGGGAAGTGAAATATTGGAGAAAGTTTGAATTTTTAGTGTTTTTATTTTTAGTCAAATTAGATTAGTGTTAAGGTTTTTCTGTTTGTTTTGTTGTGGTGGAGATGGGGGGGATTGAGCTTGAAGAGGGTGAGGCTTGTTCTTACATGGGCAATGATCAAAACTTCGATATTGATGTTGCTTTCTCTTACATTGTAAGGGTTTTTTATTGATGTTTTATATTGATCCTTTTGTGGTTTGATCAATTCAATTTTGGTTGCCTTTTGAGAATTTGTGTTTGGATGTTTTTTTATCATGGGCTACACTTGTAAGCTTGAGCTAAAGTCCTAAATTAAGATTGAAAATGGAAATAGAAATAGAGCTGGAGTGTGAACTAGTGTTAATGGTTGGATGGTTTTGAGAAATCTGATTGATCACTTAATGTCACATGTACAGGAATTTTAGGTCCTTTATTTGGTTGCTGAGAGAACTAAAGGAAAATATTTGGTTTTCATTGTTCATGTACTGGTTTTCTTAATACAACAGGCTTATGTGAACTAATTGTTGGATGGAGAAGATTTTTCTTTCATTGATAATAGATGATGATGAGACTAGGTTAAATTGAGGACTTTGTTTCAAGGATTATCATTGATGATGTGTAGCTTACCAATCAAAAGGATATTTAAGTTTTATTTCTTTCTTTTCTCTTTTCATGCATCTTCTCAGCAAGCAAAAGCATTTAGAAATTAGTTGTGTAATAAAATACATCTAGTTCTTGGGATTAGAACGTGTTACCTATTAGTTGGTCGTGTGTTTTTAGAGTTCATACCAATGCTGGTCTTCATTAGATGCCTTAAGTGATTTACAAGTTTGTTTGGTTTGATTAATAGTTCAGTTGAGTGATTTTTGCTTGATTGAAAGATAGTGTGATACTGTTCTCATCCCATCTATATTGGATATTGTTTCTGCTTTGATATTCAAAGGCTGATCATCATTTCAAGCTTGAATGCAGTTGCTTCGGTTATTATGTATTGAGGTTAACAAAGACGATGTCCAAACCATTTGGATCTATACTTTCAAAGATAAAATATCAAAAGATATGTGTCATGGCACAAATTAGCAGGTTGAGGATGGAATGGCCTTCATTTACTAATTATCACACACTAACTAGATTCTAGAAGAAGGAAAGAGATGCTTACTTTGAACAGCCTTTAAATCATAGGGGGTGCCACAAGCCTAGGTCCCCAATATTTGATATGGTTTGGTGGACAGAGCCTAGGTTGCCAAAATTCAAAAGCCCTGACAGAATATAGATCTGTCTCAAGTTAGATTGTGGCTGTATTGGCTGCATGAGGAGTGTAGGTGCTTTGGGTGTTGTGTTACATCCTGCAGAGACACAATGAAAACAGGAAGAGTTTCCACATACATGGGAAACATCATTTGTCGGTTTAACTGTCTCCTCTTATACCTGGTAGTCAACTGCAATCAAATCTCCTTCTGAACTTATTCACTCATCAAATAGAACATCTGTTCCATAGATTGCATTGAGTTGCTCCTCCTTTCTCTGGATTTGATTGTCAGCCTGCTGGTTCTTTTGTACTTTCTGAATATATTCCATATTGAAGTGCCAATATTCAACATAAACAAGTTCTTAAATAAAAGAAACCACATTGTGGTTCTTTACATTTTAACTTGTAAGTATAACAACATAATGCTTGCTCCTGACCATTTCAGATGCACCTTATGTCAAAACATTCTTTCAAAAGTGATTAATTTGAGGCTTAAACAATTTCAGTTCCAATCTTAGTCTCTAATATACAATCTAATTGGTTTTATGTACTGGACTTGCTTTTTAAAAAGCTTAAGCTACACCACATTTTATGCTATGGTGGTTCTTGTAATTTGTCTCTTTCTTGATGTCAGATTTTTTTCGGATTATATTTCAAGTGATATTAAAGAGTGGTTCTGTTTTTTGTAGGATAAGAGGCTTCAAGATGTTTTGGGACATCATCAGAAAGAGTTTGAGGGTGGACTTTCTGCAGAAAACTTGGGTAAGTGATGATACGGAGATGTTCATCTGTTAAAATACAATGATATGATTAGATTTAGTATCAGAACTTTTGAAATGATGATTATGGGGTCAACTGATTGACAGGGGCAAGATTTGGTGGGTATGGTTCATTTTTACCTACATATCAGCGGTCTCCTTCTATTTGGTCCCACTCAAAGACTCCACAAAAAGTTCAAAACAACCATTCTCATGATCAGCCCTCGGAGGTATATGATATTATGATTGGTTTCTTTCCTTATATGTTCCTTTCATATTCTAGAAACTTGAGTTCTTTGCTTAATATGATCATGCAGGGTGCCCCACAGAATTCAACAGCTATCGTGAGACCTGGACCTGCTTCAACCGATCCTCCACTACCTGAACTAAGGAATTCTTCTGTGGATGGTTTGCCCAAAGTTTGGAATTCAGGGGATTGTGTTTCAAATCACAAACCACTCAAAGTGTCAATCAATCAGTCTGATAAACAAACACTGAAGTTCCGGATCAAAGTGGGGTCAGACAACATTTTAACTGAAAAGAGTGCTGCAATCTACAGCAATCTTGGTCTTGACATGTCTCCATCTTCATCATCAGAGGGCAGCCATACAGAGTGGGAAGGGAACTCTCCTGATTCTTATAATAAACAGGGTGAATCTCCCTCCTGCATTATTAAGGTGAATTCTTTTTCATCATTTTGTTATCTTATCATGTGTTTCTACGGGCAGATGTTCATGATTCAATTGTGTTTTTTGCGATGCCAATTTTATGAAGCAGATCATGACCGCTTTTCCAATTGGTGTACTTTTATCTCCTCTTCATGATAATTTGGTTCGCTTAATGGAAGAAAAAGATATCTTAGATGGCTGTAGATCTCTGCCTGTTCAAGAAACAAATGCTGTCTTTCAAAATGAGGTTGCTTCAAAAATGTATGGTACAAAAGTGCGTGAAGAGAAGAAAAGGAAGCCTGGGGATAAAAATGAGAGGTTGGTAGAATCAAAGAATGGGAATTTTGAGGATCCTGTTAATCCTGTTGATGCTGGTTCAAAGAATGAAGGAAAAATTAAGATCTCATTGAGCAAGGAGGTTGCATCTGATATTGTGAAGCCTCCACCTAAATCAAATAAACTTATAAAAGGCAGTGACATGGAAAATGGTACTGGTATGGCATCTGAAACCAATATGGGTAGGGCAAAGGACAGATTTTTCTTGTCAAACTTAGTAAAAGAGGAAACTTTGGGGTCAATGGCTAGTAGGGGTGGTGATGAGCAGAATGCAAAGAATAGTTTGGCAGAAACGATCCAGAAAGATAAAAAAGTAGTCCATGATTTAAGAAAAGATGGCAGAACCAAAGATGATAGAAGTCTTGATTTGTTTGAAAAGAATTGTGACATGCCAAAGGGAAGCAAAGTTTGTGATTGGGGAACAGTGGTTCCAATTAAAACAGAATTGTGAGAGGAAATCCACCCACCAACAGGATGGAGTGAATATATCCCATGGGAAGGAACAATCGTCATCTGGGGCAGAACAGAGATTTAAGGAAATCCAAAATCATGATAGCTCAGCTACCAGGAAGTCAAAAGTTAGCTTGAGGGTTAGTTTGTCTTCAGCCTCAAAAGATAATGTCACTTACGAAAGTGGCTTTCCATCCAAAAGTAAGGGGGATGACAAATTACACAACGATTTGAGGAAGGCAAAAGATAGCCACAGTGATAGAATGTCTGACAAAAAACTAGCGAAGAAAGAATGTTTAAGTGATCCGTCAAGAGCTCCTCCTAAAGATCAGGGAAAGGACTCTAAACTTGAGGTTTCTCAGAAAAAATTCCTTGCATCCAACGAGAAATCAAAGGAGGGTCCAGGTAACAATCAGGCAAAGGCCTCTAAGCTTGAAGTGTCTGGGAAAAAATCCAATGCATTCATCAACAAATCAAAGGATACATCAGGTAAAGATCAGTCTAAGAACTGTAAGTTTGAGGTGTCTGGGAAAGGATCCAACGCAATCAGCAACAAATCAAAGCAGACCTTAGGTAAAGATCTTGTGAAGGACAATAAGCTTGATGTTTCTGAGAAAGAATCTTATGCATTCAGCCATAAACTAAAGGAGAGATCAGGAAATAAACAGAATGGTTTTCCATCATCTTCAGAAGCACCTCTGAAAGGACAAATGAAAGATGCAACTAAGTTACCTGATACACTTCCTTCTGAGGTTGCTCCAGTAGTCATAGAGGAAAATTGGGTGTGTTGTGACAAGTGTCAGAAGTGGCGGCTTCTACCATATGGTACAAATCCTGACCACCTGCCAAAGAATTGGCTGTGCAGCATGCTTAATTGGCTGTAAGTTCTCTTCTTGGAATTATGAAGGTTTATGTAAAAGGTTAACCTTTATGACTTTTGAATGATTATTATGGATAAATTGTGATATATGTACAAATTTAGAATTATGCTGTGGTGATTGGTGATATCATAAGTGCATGAGTTCTTGGTCAAGGGAGGCTTCATAACATGGAAAATGGCCAAGCTTTAGCTGCAATATCACTGAAATGATTCTTCTTCTTTTCCTAATTGTTTTTATTTACTTGGAAATTAACTATTGGGCTTGCAAGATCGGATCGCAACTCATGTCATAAGTGATGTTCTAGTCTAAAATTAATTAGACATTGGGTCTTGGAAATATGTTATACCAATGTCACCTTTTTGTGGCATAAACATAGTAGTAGTATTACCCATCGAGAGCATTGGATAGAGCATTTTGATAATGCTTTCTCTCTCTCTCTCTCTCTCTCTCTGCCTGATGATTGAGTAATAAAACTTTTTCAGGCCTGGAATGAATCGGTGTAGTGTCAGTCAGGAGGAGACAACAAATGCTCTGAATGCATTATACCAAGTTCCCATTTCTGGGATACAAAATAATCAGCAGAGTTATCCTGTTGGAACTGCAACTGGTGGAACTTTGGTTGAGGCCCAGCATCTTAACCAAAACTGCCAAGATCTCAGTTTCTGTGCTGTGCCCAGTGGTGGAAAGAAGAAACTTGAAGCAAAAGTAGTATCAAATGTAGCTCCTCATAGTGGTTCCAAGGATGCGATGAACTTCAAAAAGAACCAACAGGTCCCCGTTAAAAGCAAAGGTTTACAGAATCTCAGCCAATTTACCCTGAAGTTGAATTCAGAGGAAAGAACTAGTAAGAATTACTAACTGCTGGCATGCTTTAAATATCAGTATTTACTGTTTCCGTGCCTGAACTCCATATGTAAAAGCGATGGGTTATAAAATTTTATTTAGGATAGTGAATTCTCAGCGTCTTGTCGAATTGATGAATGATTCCCAGTGTTGGTGCCATTAATATAACTTATTAAAAAAATAGGTTAAATGCAAATAACCACCCTAAGCTATGGGGTACCTGCAATGCTTGCTCTAAACCATAAAAAATTGCGGTTAAAGTTGACAGGTAGCACCTTTCTATTGTGCCAATTAGCACCTTCTCATCCAATCAGTGTTAAAGTTAACAGTCATGTGACATACACGTGAGCATTGAGTGGCAAGTGGCAACAGGCGCAAATGCCCCTCCAGTCAACAAGCTCCCCCCTCTTCTTACTCCTCACTAATACACCACCATTTTTATGGTCATGACTACTTAGGGATTCATTTTGGAGCTGTGGTGTCCTAAATGTTTCTTGAAGCCCACTATATTGCTGATGTTTGTTTTTGTTTACAGGTAATGCCAAACCACTTAAAACAAATAACAGGAGGGAGTATGATCAAGATGGTTTTAGACCTCCTAAGAAAGCAAAGACAGAAAGCACACATTATATTGATCAAGATCAGAATCCTGGTGGGTTGTCAAAGAAGGAAGTTGAAACTGATATTCAGAAATATAATGAAAGATGTTCCAGTGATATAAAGGGTGTTCCACAGGATGGTTCATTTCCTTCTGTTAAACAATCTAAGAAACATGTTCACAAGACTATGGTTGTGGAAGATAATGATAAGAGTTCTTTTGCTAGAAAGAAGAGGAAATTGAAGGAGCGTCAGGATACTGAAATTCATATGAATGACCTTGCTGGTAATAGCCAAAATATTAAAGATGAACAGTTTTCTATGGAGGAGACAAGTGAGAGACAATGCAGAAAAGAAAAGAAGGCCAGAGCATCAAAGTTTCAAGGAAATGAAACCAATACTAGTAAGGCCAGTGGTGAACCAGACAAACAAGGTACAGTTACCAGGGTCCTTTTGTCAAGTAGCAAAAATAATCCTTTAGATAGTACTAGTTCGTATGGAGGCAAAAAAAGTTCTAAGGACCAGCCTTTCGGGCATGATGCATACAATTTATCTCAGTGGATTGTTGATGGTAACAATTCTTCTAGAAGGGACTCGAGAGTTAGACAGCCTTGTATTGCAGCCACCTCTAGTTCATCCATGATTTCAGGCACAGGTAAAATTAAATTGAAATTCAATGAATTTAGAGGTTCACCTGCAGAATCAGTTTGTTCTTCTCCTTTGAGAATTTCCAACCCAGAAAATATTACGAGGAGCCTTTCAAGGAAGGATGGTAGTACAGATGTAGGTTTGACTCTCATGAATAGCCCAGGAACATACTTAGTGGGTGAAGATGATGGCAGAAGCAACAAATCTGAGTCCATAAGGAAGGAAAAAGCCTTCACTGTGATTCAACATGGGTCTTCTGTGTCCCCCTTGTTTGATTATCAAGACGGATTGCCTGAGCTTAAAATACATGGGAAAGCTAAATCATTGACTGTTCGCACTTCAAACATACAAAACTCCCACCCGTTGAGTGTTTGTATTGACAATGACAAACATAATAACCAGAATTCCATCGAATCAAGTGAGAACCACTGTGATAGACTTGAGGACCCAAATTCGAAAATGAATGCTGTTTTTCCAAAGGGTGGAAAATCTACTGCTAGCAGACAGAATTTGTTGCAGAATCATAATGATGATAAATATTCAAAATGGCTCCCTTCAGAAAAAACTCATCAAGCGGAAGAAGCTACAGAGAACAGTGGTAACTGTGATGTATTGCCAGTTGATGGTTCTGATGGAGGTGATTCAGCAAAGGCTTCACAACAACTTGGGAAGGATGATTGCATAAATAAACATCATCATGCTAGTTCAAGACATCCCACATGTAATAGGGACGGGATCAAGGATACTGTTGCACCAAGTCATAGAAGAAAGGATACCTCTACTCGTGCAGCAAATAACACTTTGGAAGAAGCAGAAGATCTTAAGCATTCTGCAGATCATATTAAGGTCTGTCCATGTTATGCCACTTTGATTCTTTATTGTTTATTTAAATGTTCTATAAGGTTATATCTTTTGATGTTAACACTACCCCAACTTGGACTTACAGGGGAAAAGAACATTACTCTAACTTTTTGTATGTTTTTAATTTGCTTTCTAGATTTCTGAGTCGGGACTTGAAAGTATTGAGGCACGCTTCCAGGCAGCTCTGAAGTTTCTCCATGGGGCATCGCTGCTAGATCCTTGTAATAGCAAGAGTGCCAAATATGGGGATATGACATCAACTGCAGCATATAGTTCTACTGTAAAGCTATTCGAGTGAGTGCTGAATGCTAACCATTTGAGGGCCAATATCCCATCAGAATTCAGATTGTTTTATATATCATCATCTCCATCTGGCTTGTTGATGTTTTGAACTCATTAACCTTACAGATTTTGTGCCTGTGAATATGAGAGATGCAAAGACATGGCTTCTGCTGCTTTGGCATACAAATGCATGGAAGTGACGTACATGCGAATGATCTATTCCAATCATTTCATTGCAAGCAGTGACCAAGATGAGTTGCAAAGGACACTACAAATGGTTTCTCCAGGTAAGAATAAGGATGCTGTGGTTGGAAGGTAGCTAAGACTTTATGTAGGTTAACAAAAATTCGGGAAGGAAGAAAGACAGAAATGCCAATGACAAAACTTTCTTAACCAACTATATAGTTTGATTGGTGATGGAGCATAAGGCAATGATTTAAAAGAAGTATCAGAATGCATGATATAATACCTGAAAAGCCAGGCCAGCTGGGCCAGGGCCTTGTTTCTTCTAAGTGTGGGCTTGGGTTGGCTTCATTAGGCCCAAGCTTGACTCAAGTCAGCACTGTAAATGTTAATTAATGGTGCTCAGCTCGGTCTATGGCCAACCTGTTGGCCTAACATGGTCTTCATTTCTCCTGGCCTGAAATTGGGAATGCCAGCGCTGGAGATACAGCGGATGTTGAGCCATTTGTTGAGGAAATCGAGTGCTTTTACTTCTTTTAGAATTGATATTAATTGCATGCTTATAAAAATTAAAAGTCTAAAGAAAAGGGGTAGTAAAAACTAAAAACTCCAAGGAGTAGCACAATCGGCTAGGAATCACGCCTCTTGAAGTCACTAGTTTGAATCTCCCCTTCCCCATCCCCCCTCCCCTTGGGGTCAAAACTTACTTATAAAATGGGGCAGTGGAAGTAAATGCTTATGATCTTGCTATCATTTAAACAAATTTACCTTATGATTATTTATTTACATTGATTCTTTTCATTTTTTTCAGCTCAGTCTCCATCATCCTCTGCCTCTGATGTTGATAGCTTAAATAACCAAGCAATGATGGGCAAGACGGATGTAGCCAAAGATGGTAGTTCATTGCAGGTTACTGGTAATCATGTCGTTGCTGCCAGAAATCATCCCAAGCTTCTGCGGCTGCTCGACTTTGTATGTATACTCATGTCATTTTTGCTTGCTTCCTTATCATTATGAAAATTCTATTTAAGGAAAAAAATTGTGCTGGATGGAAAAAATAAATTTCTTCAAAAATAGATGTTGATGGTAATGGTTGGTAAGGCTAAAAAGAATCCTTAGGTGCCCCAATCAAGGAGCTTTAGACCAAATGGCATTAGCCCCATCATTATATGAGAGGAAGGACCAGGTTTCGAACTCCCGGTCCTCGGGAGTTGGGTGGGATTTATCCTATAACCAATGGATCTAGGCTTATTAAAACTTTAAAAAGAGAATTTTGTGATGCCTAGAGGACTTGGATTAAGGAAAGGTTAGAAGGAAAGTTTTGGTCATGGCCTTTTTATGTGGCAAGTTCCTAAAATAATATATTGTACCTTGCATAGTAGGAATTTTTTTACAAAAACTTCTGGGCACACATTTCATTTGACTATGCATCTTAAAAGTAGTTTGATGGTCTTCATATGGAACTGCTTGCAGGCACAAGATGTAAACCTTGCAATGGAAGCCTCAAGAAAATCCCGGATTGCCTTTGTAGCTGCTAATATAGTACTTGCGAAGACAGGGAACGAGGAGGTTATCTCTTGCATTAAGAGGGTCCTTGATTTCAGCTTCCATGATGTAGAGGAACTCTTGGGGCTAGTACGCCTTGCAATGGAGGCTCTTAGCAGCAGTTGAAGTTCTGGATGCCGTAGGGTTCTCATGAATGGTGAGAGTGTATTCTCTTTCTCTCTCTCCAACTCTTAAACATGTATCAGCTGCCTTGCTTGAGGAGTAGTTTCATGAAAACAGAGACAAACTGCAATGAAGTCCAATCTAATTTCTGGACCTGAGCAGGTAATGACAGAGATATTGCTGTCGCTTATGATTTTCTGAGGAGATACACTATGCATATATACAAATTAAATTTAATGTGCAAGTCTTATGGTTGCTATTTTGTGGGCTTTCAGGTCTGACATGAATAATGCCATAAGGCCTTGATTGTGATCAAGGCTTATACTTGAACTTTCAGAGGTGATACGCCTGTGCAGCCTTTGCAGCTGTTCGAAATAAGGCTCAATAACAAAATCGGAAAATTTTAAATGCCTCGAGTTTTACAATTCGAGGCTGATTGCGTCTGGTTTTGAGTCTCCGCAAGTTTTGTACACATCTTTCAGAATTTTCAGGCTCAGGTTTACCAATTCTTTAGACACAATAATTTCCAACATGAACGGGACGTTGACCTTAGGTATTTGGGTATGTGATCTTACTATACTCTCTCTTTCTCTCTCTCTCAAAGATATTCTGAGTCCTGATGCATGTTATTCTTTGCAGGTTGCAGCACATACAATCTCTCTTGCTGTGGTTATAATCAAGATTATAGTTATTAATAAAGGGAATAAGTGGAAAGAAGTTAGATATAGGAAAAACAATGAATTATAGCACATACAAAATTTGCACAGTAGAATACAGATAGAAGAAACAAAAGGCATGTATCTATACAAAACACTTACACTGTACCATTGACTACAGTGTTCCCAAATTGAAGTTAACAACAGATCAGGTTTTGAGTTTTGCCATGAAAAGTTGTGGATTATGCTTTTTTTCTTCTCTTAAACTTAAGTGTGAGCTTGCAAATGTGGAATACTATTTTTGGAAGTGTTTTCATTTTGGTTCCCGTCTTTTATAATGTCTCATTTTAGTCCTTGGTTTTTTTATTAAGGTTCATTTTAGTCTTTATTCTCCTCTTTTTTTATGAACTATTCTCATCAAATATAATGTGTCCAAAAATATTTTCAAAATATAAAAATTAAAAGAGAATTTTTGCTATTAATATAAATATACATAATTTCCTTTTAAAAAAATCCAAAAGATACCACCTGCAATTGTTGTCGAATCTCTCTCATCAAAAATAATAATAATAATAAATTGTTGTCGTATCTCCAGCCCACTGGCTGTTCAAGAAAGAGAGAGAAAAACAAAATCTTACATTAAATCAATCATAATGGCGGGAACATGATAAGTTTGTTGACATTTAGAGTCATCCAAAGCTTTTGAAATTAAGGTTTGATTGTTGTTGTTGTCGTCCTTAGAACAAAAGTTAAAATTGCTGTTGTTGTTAAGTAAACCAATCCTATCAAAAGTTTGTTATAAAATGATATAATAGCATACAAATCCTAGATGGAATAGTTTGTTATACATGTCTTGATAATATGATTAAAGCATAAAAGCATCATTTATTGTTGCAAGATTTATAAGAAAAATATTTCTCAACTTTATTAGATTGGGATGGTCACTGAGATGAGAACCATAGCCAATTCAACATATGTGTACTACTGAATCAAAATCATGAATGAATGTTATACAAAAGCCACCATAGTTTTCACTAATGATTGTGGAATAGACATTACTTGACTTGGGAAAAGGGTCTTTTTAGAGTCTAATCATAAGATTGGAATCTCGTATTAATGGTTTCAATCAAGGTCTATTCTTGTCTTCTAACCACCCGACCAATTTGCTTGAAAACCCTTCCAACACAATGTGACGTTTCACACCAAATACTTAACTTATCACATCATAGCTTGACTTCAAAATATCAAAGATGGACATGTCCTTGTATTCGTACAATAAAACTGTCAAGGAAAATTTTCAAACTTTAGCACCACAAGCATTACAAAAGGATAAAATAATAATGTTTCTTTTACAATTCGTTAACATTATTTACTGTGATTAATGTAATATTATATTATTTTTATTATACATTAATTAATTGTAAAAAAAAAAAAAAAAAAAATTGTTCAAAAAAATTATTGAAACTATTTAAGTAAGAAGTCTAAGCAATGTTGAATTAGAGATTAACAATGTCAAATGTCAAATGTCATTCTTTGAATATTAGCATTCACAATTCAAATGAGTTGAAAACGCTGTCAGTATTGATGGGCACACTTCAAGTTGGTCCAATCAAAATTTGGCTTTGTTAAAGTGTAGGACAAGCAAATGAAGTTTCTGAATTTGTATAAAAATAATTCATGTGCAAACTTATCTAATCTGGTATGATAATTTTGTTTTCAAATGGTATATTTTCTCTTGCAAAGTTGCATCAAATCAAATTTGGTTCAATATATCTTTAAAGCCAAATTTGAGTCCACTTTTAATTGATTTCAAATCATTTCTACTCAAATTATCAAATTATCAATAAAAATAAAATAAAAAATATATTTTAAACCCTACAATTTAGGAATATAACAAATTAAACCCTTACCCATATATTAAACCCCAAAATCAACACAGTTCCAATAAAATTTACTGAATTTGATTTATTACTTTCTTAAATTTTGTTTTAATTTGTTAATTTTTAAATTATAATATTCAATATGTTACCATCCATAACCTCTATTTTTTAAAATGTAAATTTCTCTAAAAAAAAATAATGAACATTTGCAATAAGAGTGACATGAGGCATAATCATTCTTTAAAGATTCTTTTCACTAAACAAAGAGATAAAATAAGAAAAGCAACCTTTTGCTTGTGGTTTAAAAAACCTAAGATTATGAATTTAACATTATTTTTCTCTCTCTTCCCATAGTGGCGGAGTGATTGAGATCTCATACATGGACATGCAATTCTTTTAAACGGTTGAGATTCAACCTTTGAATATAAAAAACAAAAAATATCATAAAGGTAATATTATAAAAGAAAACAAAAGTGAACAAAAAGAAGAATTACACCTATGCAATATCAAAAAGGAATTACATGGATCTCAATCCGTGCCGAATCTACCCGTAAATCACGGTCAGGCTAAGGCCCACCTATAAATGGCTATGATCTCTGGGGCCCATTAGCACATCACTTCATCACCGTCCAAATCAATTTTCTCTAGCCCATCACATCTCACTAACAAGCCCACTATTCTTTTTTTTCTTCTTAGGTAATTTGGTTGTGCACTTTTTTCTTTTTGCCATTAATTTGATTGGGTAGTGGGCTTTGATTTGAAGCCCGCAGTCTTTTTCACCTCCCAAGAGACCACAGTCCCTTGACTTCCTATTCCATCTTTCTCTCTTTCTTTTGTCTTTCACTTCTCCAAATGAAAGAGAAATGGACTTTTTTTTAATACAATAATAATATTCATGATTAATTGTCTTTGCATCAAATAGTATCTTCTTGTCTTATATATAATATGGGTTTTTTTTAACGGTGTGTTAAAGACATCGGTGCATATATATTAAATGTTCAATTATAAGTTGTAATGCACAATTTTTTTAAATTGTACTTATTAATAAGTCTTTTTTTTTTTATATATTAAAATTATAATCTAAACTTGGTTCATAAATATTAAATGTTCAATTAAGTTGCAATGCACAATTTTTTTAAATATGTATAATTAAGTAAGGTTTTTTTTTTTTATATATTATAGAAATTCTAATCTAAACTCACACACACGGTTCATAAATATTAAATGTTCAATTATAAGTTGCAATGCACAATTTTTTTAAATTGTACTTATTAATAAGTCTTTTTTTTTTATATGTTAGAAATTCTAATTTAAACTCACATACACGATTCATAAATATTAAATGTTTAATTATAAGTTTCAATGCACAATTTTTTTAAATTTTATTAATAAGTCATTTTTTTTATATATATATGATAGAAATTCTAATCTAAACTCATATACACGATTCATAAAATATTAAATGTTCAATTATAAGTTGCATGCACAATTTTTTTAAATTGTACTTATTAATAAGTCTTTTTTTTTATATATATATATGATAGAAATTCTAATCTAAACTCACACACACGATTTATAAATATTAAATATTAAATGTTCAATTATAAGTTGCAATGCACAATTTTTAATTGTAATTATTATAGTCTTTTTTATATATATATATGATAGAAATTCTAATCTAAACTCACACACACGTATATTTTGAAGATCTCGAGATTGAACCCACCCTCATAGAGGGTGGATTTTGGGGAGAGGATTATCACTGACGAATGCCCAAGTTTTTGCACATATAAATTCAATATGATTATATATGTGTGTGTTTCAATATGTTTTTGGTCGTTTGACTTTATATTTGAAAATAGTAAAAAATATATATTATTCAATGGTTGTACCCTTAGAGTACTTAGTATTAACAAGCTTAGTGAAAATATATATATTATTAACATAAATCTATAACAAAACGTGGAAGGTACGGTGGTTTGTTCTTTTTTGTTCTTTGTACCCAAAAAAAAAAGAGTTTCTTGTATATAAAACTCTTTTGCTTTCGTGTGAAACTAGTTTACAAATCTCATATTATTTACTATTTTTTATAGGAAAATCTCATTTTATTTACTAACTTACATGTATTGTTTCTTAAAAAGCTCAATTCAAATATGCATAAAGGATTGGAGAGTAGTTTTTATTTTTATTTTTTTGAGAGTGGTTCATAATTGTTGGACGCCCAAAATATGAAAATGATAAGAAAAATGTTACTATAAATTTTAGAATTGCAAGATATTTATAAATTGATGTTGTAATAAAATATAAATATGATCAGTGTCACTTCAATAATATAACAACTAAATGTCTTAATAATTTTTTTTTTTTTTTTTATGTTTGTGACAGTATTTATAGACTTAAGTATAAAATTGGAAATATTTTAGAAATATTATATATAAGCCTTACAAAATTGGTTTTGGGTTCTAAAAAAAAATAAAGACCCGAGTTTTTTTTGTTTTTTGTTTTTGAGGCCGTTAATATAGAATGTTAGATAAAAGAATTTGTGAACCCCAAAACTATTTTTATCCTTCCCATACCTTTTAAAGTATGGGTCATTTTACAGTACACTTTTTTTAGGTACTATATCTACAAAGTCTTAATTGTTCATTTATATAATAACCAGTTACTTGTTTAATTGATTATAACATTATTATTTCAAGACACCAAAAAAATAGTGTTACTTTATTATTTCCAGAAGTCCTTACCATGCAAAACTCCTCTCGTTAACATAAATTATTGCCTTATTAATATTTAATGTAAATTCTTTACTTTTTAATCACTTTGGATAGTAACAAACAAGTATACACAATGACAGCAACTACATCACAAAAGCAATGTACTCCTCCTTTTTAATCAAAAGACAAGGTCACACACTACTAGCAAAAATGTTCGATATGACATGGTGGCCTATACATGTCTCTGTGACAAAATTTGCATTTTTTATTTTTTCAAAATATCCCTATCACATCATGAAATATATATATGTATAAGTACATTAAACATTTTAAAAGATACCATCTTGACTATTAATTTGAGTATGATTGTTTTTGTATGTAATCTAAAAAAAAAAAAAAATACCCGTATGTCATGTTTGAAAACATTAAGACAAATCAGAAAATATAAATTTTGAAAATATAAAAAATTATATTAACCAAGTGTTTGAAACTAGTTATTAGTTATTATTGCTAATTAATACAATATCATTTTGCTTCCTCTGCATTTCTTTTCACTCTCTCTCTCTCTCATTAGTCACAAAATCCCTTAAGATCCAACAATGCCACAAACACTTTCTTCTAGCTTCATTTGTAAAACTAGGGTTCTCTATGTTTTTTCTCTCTAGGTCACACTTTATAAATCCCTCGGAATTTCATCAATTATAATTCTTCGCCAAGTTTCAAAATTCCAAAGCTCCCAAAATTCGATTTAGCTCGGAATTCTTCAATTATTGGCTAATCATAGCTAAAATTGTGGGGAACTTAGAAAAAATAATTGATGGGGTTTTGATTTGTGGAGGGGTTGGATTTTGTTGGCTTCGCTGGAGGTATTATTGAGGCTTGTTGTGGAAATTTGAATGATTTTGTGAATTTGGAATTTGATGGTTTGATTGATTTTGTTGAAGAAAATAAATAGGGTTTTCAGGTTTGGGTTTTGATTTGGTACATGTGTAAGCCTTATGGATATAATATGAATTTTAATAAAAGATGTTTCGTCTTATCACTACTTTTTTATCCATCATACCAAAAATATTAATCTATTACTTACTCTATCTTTTTCCCACATTATTTACATTGTATTCCTCTATTTTTGTATCCTTCTTACCAAATAAAACCTATAAAATTATGGTGAAGGTGCTATAATGGTTCACGGGTGTTTATTTAAATAGTATATTAATATTTGTTCCTTAAAAAAAAAAATCATGTTTATAACTTTTTTTTATAAAATGTTTATAACTTTTTTAGAATTATAAATTACACAAAAAACCAAAACCATATTGTTTTGGAGGAGGTTAACAACAATATTTTAACCTCAATGTATGGAGATGCCACATTAAACATGTTTTCAACGTTAGAGGGCTACTTTGACAAAATCGAACTTCATGGACCAAAATGAAAATAATACCAAATTTGAACGTGTAATCTATAGTTTAGCCTCAATTTTTCCTCCAACTTGCTCTAAGAAAAATAGGAGGACTAAAGTGTAACTTCAAAACTTATTTTGTATACCATTAGAAGGGTAATTTAAGGTTTTACTTAAATTATTAGTTATATAACGAGAAAAGCTAACGGTCAATTAACGGTTAACAGAAAATTAATCATATAAGGTAAATGTAAGGAATTGTGTATATTCATAAAGGAAACTAAATGATTCTTAAATTTAAGAACCAAAATACACCTCTTTATAAAAACTCAATGATAGGTTTTGTTATTTTTCATACATTTTTTTTAATCTTTCAAATATATCTTGTCACATAGTAAAAAATCCACAAAAAAGAAAGACGTTTAGGTGGATTAATCAATTTCAAACTTAGTTAGCTCCTTACAACTTGTTTGGTTTAACTTATTTCTGATCATAAAAGAGAATATACAACTTTTTAAAATATCACGTAAAGACATTAATAGATTATCAAAAAAAAAAAAAACCTATAGGTGAAATTTGATCCTCTTATTTTTTAGGACAAAAACTAATTGAAAGCCACATCCAACTTAATTTTTAAGTACAACAAACTTAAAAAAAAAAAAATTATATTAATTGAATACTTACTAAGTTCTTTTAAATTAAAAAAACTCAAAATAACTTGTCATACGACATAAATTTGTTCTGAAACAAGATTTTTAATATCTTTAAATAAAATAACTTTTACACTTTTATAATCAACACGAACTAAAAGTTATTAAAAATAAGTTATATCAACTGAATACTTACTATTAATAGGACTAGGTTCTTTTCTAAATTTTTTTTTTTTGCTCCAAAAAACATCCCTATAATATGGTTAAAAAAAAACATTAAGAAAATATAAATTTAGAAGGATATAAAAGTAAATGAACCAATTTAAAACTTGTAGTTATTATTTTTAATTTATTATTACTATTGATTCATTTCATTTTGCTTTCATTTCCTTGTTCTCTCCAGCACTTTTTCTTTGCTGTCTCTCTCTCTCTCTCTCTCCCTCAGATTCTTCACTCAGAGCCCACAAAAACCAAAAGCCCTTGAAGATCCAACAATGCTTACACACATACACACTCTCTCTCTCTCTCTCAGCATCCTTTTGTAAAACCAGGGCTCTCTCTCTATATATCTCTCTAGGTCACAATTTGTAAAAAATCCCAGAAATTTCCATCATAATTACACACAAAAAAAAAAACCACACTTTATTATCCCACTTATAATTCCTTGCCAAGTTTCAAAATTTAGGAGCTCCCGGATTCGATTCAGCTCTGAATTCTTCGATTCCTGTCAGATCAAAGCTAAAAATTGTGGGAAAGTTTGGATTTTTATTTTTTATTTTTTGTGGGGGTTTTGATTTTGGAGGTGTTGAATTTGGTGGGTTTTGCATGTTGAGGCTTGTGGTGGAAATTTGAGTGATTTTGTGAAATTGGGGATTGATGGTTTGGTTTTGTTGAAGATAAAAAGGATTAAAAAAAAGTTAGCAATTAGGGTTTTTCAGGGTTTGGTTTTAATTTGGTAGGGTCTACATGTATAAGCCTTAAGGGGTCCTCCCCTGCTTAGTTGTGGAGGATCCCTATTGAGAGAAAAAAATAGAGAGAAAATAAAAATTGGGTTTTGAAGTTTGGGTTTTTTGGAGGGTGTTTGTGTGTGTGTATTGAATTTTGGGTGGATAATAAAGTGGTTTAGGTGCTGAAAAGTTTTGTATTCTTTATTGGATTGGTTTTCGTGTGGGTTTTGTATTTAGATTTTGGTGGAAATGTTTGGTTCTGTTCCGGATGGAGGCCATGAAAGCAGTGGAATTTCGGTACCGGTTTTGATTCCCTGGTCATTCGTGTGGCGTAATGGGGGAAGAAGTGTGTCCGTTTGTGGGTCTTTCACAAGGTGTGTGGCTAAATATGATCATATTTTGATGTTTATGTTAATACCCAGATCTGAATTTTTCATGTTATTGATACTCTTAAAGGTTTTTCATTTATTGGTGATCAATATATGTTTGTACTTGTTTTTGTTTGGATGTGATTTTAGTATATAGATTGGATATGTGATAGGTGTTTTTAATGGATTTATTGTTTGAACAGTTGGTCAGGAAGTATACCTATGCCCCCGGTGGAGGGATGCAATGACGTGTTTCAGGTTGTTTGGAACTTGACACCAGGACATCACCAGGTTAATGAGTTATTGTGATTGACATGGTTATTATAGGCTCAAGTAAACATAGCCCTTATTCTTTAACTGCTGCTATGTCTCAATATTTTTGTGATTCATTTTAACATAGAAGTCAATATGATCGCCTTTAGTAACATAGAAATCAAAACATGTTAGCTATTGCTATCTCAAACAAGTGCATTTTGATGTTTAACAGTCATTTTTAACAATTAAAGCTGTTGTAGGATTTCCAAATTTTTAACAAAGATAATATATAATGCAAAACATGTTTTTATTCCACTGTAAATTGAGCAAAGAATGGATCATGGAATTGAACCTATAGCCTACCCAATATTTAATTCGAAGTGGATATGATTGTAGAAGTTTGAAGCATGCCTTCACTTAATAAAAGAAAAAGTTTCAATAATGTCTTCTTGGACATTGCTGGGTATTTTTTGGTAGTGGATGAGACATATAATGTAAAACATGTTGAAATTAAGCAATAACAGGATCATGAGATACAGCCTACAGCCTTCCCAATATCTTATTTGATGTGGAAATGATTTAAGAAGTTTGAACCATGTCTCTTTGGGCATTGATGGTTCTCTGGGGATATGAAATCTTGGTGGAATTTTAAATAATCACTTAGTAGAGAAAATTGTATACTATGACTACGCTTAAGATATCTACCATTGAGGATAAGCCCAATACCTTAAGGAGGCTTGATTGCCTTATTGGGAGAATTTAGGTAGTCAAAGGCTTAGTAGGCTATGCTGATAGATGTTTGGAAGAGCTGCCAACAGATTCTTAGCAGCACTAATGGCATCAAAGAAACATCTCTTGTTGTCAATGAGCTCTAGCTCAAACGGCACCACCTCCAGCTAAAAAGGGTAGAGGGTAAGGCTTTGGGTTTAAAATTCACTGGGTGCATGTTGTAAACTTACCAATAATAATAATAAAAATGGTAAATTACATTGACACTCCCGATATTTGGTGAAACTAGACTCGTTACATCCTATTTTCAACAAATGACACTCCGCTCCAAAATTCTCAAAATAATTCACATTACGCTCAAAAAATGGATTGGAGTGTGAATTATTTTGGAAATTTTGGAGCGAAGTGTTATTTTTTGAAAATAAGGTGTAGTGAGTCTAGTTTCACCAAACATCGGGGGTGTCAATGTAATTTTTCCTAATACAAAAAAAAAAGAAACATCTCTTGTCATTATTTCTCAAGCCCAAACACAAGTAAAGGATTTGAAAGATAAAAGTGTGATTGGCCTGGATATGAAGCATGGCCTTTAAAGAGTACATGATACCATGGGCATGGATGAGATGTAGATGAAAGATCTCCATCTCTACTCACTAGGACGTTATTGATATATTATGAATAAGCGGTGGCTAAGTGCATTTCTAGTCTCATTAAAAATCAGAAAGTAGACTAGCTGCTAAAGTGACCCACCTCTGAATCAACATGAGCAAATAGCGCGTATCTGATTTCCCCATTGACATTATAGGTTTCAAGAACTTTCCTGGTATTTCTCTTAATGATTTTTTTCTTTGTGCCATAAATTGATAGTGGATTTCATCAAGGTGCTGCCCCGTTGTCTTAGGTCTACAAAAACGTATTTCTAATTGGTTTAGAGGTGTTCATTGTTGTGCTGAGTAAATAATCTCGCATTTTTCTGGATATCAATTTTCCTCCCCTACAAAACCAAAATATGGAACCTTGGTTTGTTGCTTAGACTAAATATGCTCTGAACCCCTAGTTTTTGTTTTTGTTATTTCTTATACAAAGCTGAGTCGAATTTTTAAAATTTTTGGATGAGTGTGGAGGACTGAGAAAATTGCCATGCATTTATTTATACAAGTAAATGCACTTTAGTATGATGTTTATTGCTTACATAATGTAGTTATTTAAATTTGTTGCTGATGTTGGGACTTGTTGTTTTTATTCACACACAGTACAAGTTTTGTGTTGATGGAGTGTGGCGGCATGACGAGAGCCAGCCCTTTGTAAGGGGGGAATATGGGTTAGTGAATACCATTTTTTTAGCAAGGGAACCGGATATGATTCCTGCTACTTATAGTCCTCAGACACCTGGCAACATGGACGTGGATTATGATGTCAGTATGCCTGCGGTAAGGATTTAAAAAAAAAGAAGTTAAATTCTGTCTCTAAAATGCTGCTAGTGTCTAATTGATTGTCTTGGTTGTTATATTTTCTTTTAATACTTTATGTATATTATCTTGTCATACAAAACAGGCCACTTCGCAAGAAGCAGTTTCAAGGATATCAACTTCTGATTTAGAGGTTTCTCGTCACCGTATATCTGTATTCTTGTCTACACATACTGCTTATGAGTTGCTTCCTGAGTCAGGCAAGGTTCGAATGCTTTACCCTTTTTAGGAGCTATTCATGTTTTATTTCTCTGGGATTTGATTACTCTTAACTTGGTAAACTCATCACTTTCAAGTTCAATTGTCTTAACTCTTTCATTGTCTAACGCTGCAGGTTATTGCCCTGGATGTTAATTTACCTGTGAAGCAAGCGTTTCATATTCTATATGAGCAGGTGACTGTCTTTTTACATGCAGATATCCATGTAACCAATTCGAGCTCATATGCTCAGATGTTTGTGGTGTGCACAAATACACAGGGAAAGAGAAAAATGGGGGTGGGGTTGAAAGTAACACATTTGCTTTTATATCTTATTGCGTTTTGTTTTATATTAGTTTCTTGGACCTGTCTTTTTATTATATGAGTTGTTTGACTTTTCTATCAATTTCCTTTTTTCATTTTCTTTTCAAGAGAGAGGGGTGGGGGGGTGGGGGTTTGATCTTTTAAGTCTTATAGGTTTGCTGATTATTAGCCTTCCTTTGGGTAATGTAAATAAGTACCTTTGGTATGTCTATTTACTATGCTTGTTTTTAGGTTTTGCCGTCATCTGCTTTTTTAATTACTATTCTATTCTAGTATATGAACTTTTTAGTGGTGTATATTTGCTGATTATTAGCCTTTCTTTTTGGGTACTGAATTGCTGATTATTAGCTTAGATGTACGTCTTTGCTGATATAAGCTGCTTCCAGGGAATCTCTGTGGCTCCTCTCTGGGATTTTTGCAAGGGCCAGTTTGTTGGAGTTCTTAGTGCTTCAGACTTCATCCTAATATTGAAAGAGGTATCTTTGGAGTAAACTTCTATGTTACTTTGTACTGATGTGGTTTTGAAGGAAAACTGTTCTTTGTTTTGAAAATGAAAATGTACATGGATTGACATCAGAATATCAGAAACTTTTTGTGCTGGATAGCTTTAAAGGAAAACTTGTAGTTGTAATTTGAAAATAAAAATGTACTAGGGTTTACATCAAAAGTATTAGAAGATGATGGAACATGATGTGCAAGGTACAACATGATTCATAGTCTTGTGAAACCTTCAAAATTTGAAGTAGCACCAATGCCTTACTACATTACTGCCATAAGATTGTTCTTTTATCTTTTAATCATTCTATTATCTTCATCTGCTGACCTAGCAAGTCACTGTATCATGAGCTTAGGTAAAGGGGGACTGCATCCCAGTCACTTGGTTTGTTATGATTCTGGTCAATAAAGCACTTCACAAGATTTTATTTATTTATTTATCTTTAAAAGAACTGTTTGTTGGTTAAGATAAAATTAGGTAATAATTTGTATGCTAAGGAGAAACTATTTTTTTTTAATTGGTAATTATACATGAGTTCTTAAAGATGTAAGCAAGAGATAAGCCAACCAATAACTTACCGTATTAGATTAGATAAAAGCCCTCAATCCGTGTACCAAAAAAGGCTTTAGTCTGAGTCCTTTCCTTCTCTGTACTCCACACTAGCAGTAGGCTTGGGAAAAAGATTCCTTATTCTTTTTATTGCTCTTACAAGGAGAGGAGGTGCAATAAGGAGAAAGTTGTTTGGTAACCATTTAAAAAATGATCCATGCTTAGGAAAATCCTCCTTGGAATTTTGGTCTGTTGTGCTGTACTCACACCCAACCCAGCCCTACACCTTAGCATGCTTAGCATTTGTTGTGCTCTTCAAAATGTTTATCCTTAGCTCGAGTTTTCATGGCTAACAATCCCAATTTTTGATCCATAGCTAACTTCACCTACCACAACCCTACTGAAAAGCATTGTTAAACTGACATGCTTATATATTTGTATTTTATTGTCCGCGGCTCTGCCTTTCTTCCATGTTGACTGCATGCTTGATCATCTAAGTTTATCTTATCTTCTGGATGCTATTTTCCTCATCTATTTTTTCTTTTGAAACACAAACAAGCCCATGCACATGTAGATGTAGGCGAAAACATACCTTAGGTCCCTTAACATGTGTAACCCTCTGAATTTCAGCTTGGGAATCATGGATCAAACTTGACAGAGGAAGAGCTTGAGACACATACTATAGCCGCTTGGAAAGAAGGGAAACTACATCTTGCTGGAACAATGGATGGCAATGGGGTATCATTTCCTCGTCGATATCTTATCCATGTAAGTGCTTCTTGAGATTCTGTGCCAAAAGGATCTACTATGCAAAAGACTTGCACACATCTGAACACTTAGTTTTTTTTTTAATGATTATCATCTTTTGAGCTATTTGGAAAAGGTGGTACTTAAGTACATTCTGACTGCATATTATGCTCTTACATGTATGCGTTCATCATATTGCTACTACATAAAGATTTAGATATAAAAAATTTCAAATATGTGTTGAGGGTGCCAGAATTTGCATCGTCTTTAGTGACCTCTTTAGTTTTAGACTTCTGTAAGCACCTTATGATAGTGTTGATGGGATTTGGAGAGAGATAACTTGCTTAACTAGTCCCAACAATCAGTGCTCCCTGTCAATTAAACTTACACTACAATACAATTTTGTCATTTGATTGGACTGCCCTGTTTTGTTGGACTGTTTTGGTATGTGCATGGAATGTTGTGCTAGGTTGCCAGATTTGTGTTATATTGGACTCTTTAGGGCCTCTGTTTCTTGTGTGTCTTTACACCATTCTTTTTTGGATCTATGCTCATTACGAGCTTGATTCTTTTGTATTCCTAGTGTACCTCTAGTATACTGGTTTTTTATTTTTATTTATTTATTTTTCTCTCTTATCTCTCAATAAAGTTCTTACTTATCAAAAATAAAAATAAAAAAAATGTATCAACATATATTGCAAAAACCTTATATCCTTATGTTCTATCACCCCTCTGCAATTTATAATTTCTTTTTTCTTCTCCCCCCATTCTGTAATTTTCTGCCTATGTAAGTTAACCTATTTACCCTCATTGTAGTGCTTTTGATTGATTAGAGATTTTAAAACTGTTTATTGATTGTTTTAAGTATGACTTTCATAATAAAATATCCTTTTTGTTTTGCACAGGCTGGGCCTTATGATTGCCTGAAAGATATTGCTTTGAAAATTTTGCAAAACAAGGTGGCGACAGTTCCCATTCTCAATTCTTCACAGGATGGTTCATTTCCACAGCTACTACATCTTGCTTCCCTGTCTGGAATACTAAAATGTAAGCTTCTTCCAGGTTTGTTACTTAAGGCTATATGATTTGAAACTAATCCATGGACCTAATTTTCAGGTATATACAGGTATTTTAGACATTCTTCTAGCTCCTTGCCCATTCTTCAACAACCAATTTGTTCAATTCCTTTGGGTACATGGGTTCCAAAAATTGGTGACTCAAAGCCATTTGCAATGTTAAGGCCAAATGCCTCTCTTAGTGCTGCTCTAGCTTTGTTGGTTCAAGGTGATTTTCCTTCTCTTCAGTAACAACTGCATGAAGTATTTGGTTTGATGTTCTTGGTATGAAACTAATAAGATCTTACAGTAAAAACTAAGGTTTGTGATTATTTATTTATTTATTAATTCACAGAAAACAAAAAATGAAAGAAAAAAAAAGGACTTTCAATCACTTGCACTAGTTTTATCTTTTAAGAATTGGCATGTTTGTTTTAGCCTTAAGTCTGCATCGCGTACCTGGACTTAGTTCTCTTCTCACTGCGCTTTGTTTTTGGCCTTCAAGATTTTCTTGAGGAGAGTGCTAATCCTACTGTTATTTGTATGAGAAGGCATTTTTTCTTCTGCATAACCATTGATGAACTTTTTTTTTTTTTTTGATAAATAATAAACCTTTATTAAAAAGAAAGTAAGACCCCAGTATACTAGAGATATGCTAGGAGTACAAAAATATCAAGCTGGCAAAGAGCAAAAATCCAAAAACTGATGCAAAGAACCACAAGAAACAAAGCCCCTTATAGACACTCACTCAAAAAGAGTTCTAAAAAATCCATTGATGAACTTTTGAGAGGAATGATATTCGATAGAAAATGTTTTTTTCCAGGCTAGGAGTTTTCTAGTCGCTGAGGATTCTTCGTTCCTCCTGATTTTAACTTCTTACCTTTTGTTTTATAACACTTGATTTTGTGAGCAGCAAGCTGGTTTCCTTTCAGTTATTCTCCATCATTTTCTTGTCTTATACTATTAAAATTTCCCTTTTGCAGCTGAAGTTAGTTCAATACCGATAGTGGATGATAATGGCTCATTGCTGGATATATATTCACGGAGGTAATCTACTCTCTCTGTTAGATTTCTATAAAGGTATTCTTTAAATGATCCATATTACGTAACATATCCAGATGTGTGCTATTTCCTTCTCAGTGATATCACTGCTTTGGCAAAGGATAGAGTATATGCACAGATTCACCTTGATGAAATGAGTATTCTTGAGGTAATTTTTCATCAATACTCATCGGACTGCATTAGACATGTAGGCTATATGGTAGCTAGCCACCTCTTTTGTAACGAGATATATCCTTGGTTGCATAATGTATGATGTATGACAATTTAGTATTCATGGGGTAATTTCTCATTGTCACTCGTCCAACTGCATTAGGCATGTAGGTATGGTAGCTAGCCATCTCTTTTGTAAGACAATATCCTTTTTGATAAGTGAGCTTTTGGCCCCAGGAAGATATATCCTTGGTTGCATAAATAGATAGCAAATTTCAATTCCTGTAATTGTTTTTAATTATCATCGATTACATCATAAGTGTTTGGATTTTCAGATGAAACCTGAATTCTATCCATTCCAATCCAATACCTCTTTTACTGTTAGAGAAATGTTCTCCCTGATAAAGCTTAGAAGATAAGACAAAATTTAAGAGAATAGATTTATATCCTTTGGGCTTTATAGTTAAAAGCACAGAAGTGTGGTGCTACTGAATCATCACTTATTATAAGCAGTAAAGTGAAGGGAGAGTTTCATGATTTATAATAGTTAGGAGGGTGATTGGGTTTCTTAAGTTATGTCTCTTGTTAGGCCCGGCATGACTTTTTTGGTGAAAAAATATTGTAATCTACTTTTTGTTTCTCATTTTCCTTAAAAAAAACATTATTGTTGTGGACAATAGTGGAACTTCATTTTTTATGGGGATAAGCTTGCTTTTTCACAAGCTTATTCTGACCCAGACCAGCTGCTGCTGTGTCTCACCATCTCTTCTAAATTTTCCTTATCCAGATGGCTCAGAGAAATGATGATTTCCCATTGCTTTGATTAAGGTGATTTGCATTTGGTACTTACTAGTTGAGTAACAAAAATGCAAGCAATTGTTCGACTTATTTCTTTTCTGAGCTTGCATAGTCTTTTTTTTTTTTTTTTTTTTTTTTTTTTTAAAATTTTTTTTTGAAATATATTTATCTGGATATAAATTTACCAGAGGAATTTTTTTATTTTATTTTATATATTTATATATATATATATATATATATATATATATATATATGTATATATATATATTTCCAAATGCAAATATTTAAAAAATTTGTAGCAGATTCTTTGGCTGGAAAATAATTTTGAACTTTCACTGTTATCCTAATTTTGAGGACCAAACAGTAATTGTGCATTCTCCCAATTGGCTTGAGCCAATTGCTGCAGTATCTGCCCAAATTTCTGGATGTGAAATGTTCGGTCGTTAAGTCAGGCACAACACATACACAAGTAGTTTCACTTTTACGAGTAGTAATTAAGTGCTTTGTCAGATAGAAAATTGTATATGCTTTACCTTGTCTCTGAGTGTGCCAATTTTCTATGCATGTAGGCATTGCGATTGGGACAAGATGCAAACTCTCCCCATGGCGTCTTCAATGGACAGAGATGTCAGATGTGTTTGCGATCTGATCCCCTCCATGAAGTGATGAAGCGGTTGGCAAATCCCGGTAATTTGCTTAGCTCTCTCTATAAGAGGGTTTATGTTGTCCCACAATTAATGAAATAGCTTGTTCATGTGTATCCTTTCAGGTGTTAGGAGACTTATCATCGTGGAGGCTGGCAGCAATCGTGTGGAAGGTATAATATCATTGAGTGATGTGTTCAGGTTCTTGCTAGGCTAGCCAGAATTTGTTGGCCACCATTTCACATGAAGGGGTTGACCATGGTGCCATTGGGGAAATCCTATTGTTTTATTGGCATCTTGTATCTTTGAGCTATGCTCTCCTTCCCATTGTGAAAGCTCTAAATTTGTTTCTCCAAGTCTTGGTTTGACAAGCCTCATGGTTCTGAGCCCCCACCCCCCTTCTTTAGGATAGAAAATTTTAAAGAGAAAAAAAGAAATCTGTAAATTGTGAGGTTTCAATTTTTTCACCTTTTCAACACCCCTAATTATTATCAACTGAGCAGGTGGCACAGCTGCCATGGTTGTCTAGTGCTAACAGAAAATGAGGCAGGGGAAAAAAAGAAAAGAAAGCGAAGTAAAACTTCTGTGGCACCCCTTGCTGCTGCTTGTTCGGCTGTACGTAAAAAAGAAAAAAGAAAAAAAAAAATCTGTTAGTTCAATTCAGTTGCTATTCTTCACTACATGTTTTTATTGTAAACATTGCTGTTTGGTGGGCTGTGACAATTTATGTCATGGGTTTTAATTGTCTATAAATTTAAGATGGCTTGTTTGTGTCTCATGTTTATAGCTTTGATGTGATCTCGTTGCGTTTTTAGTTTAATTTACAGTGAGCCCAACTAATCAAGCTATCGCCTCATTGCTGTTTAAGATTGAAAAGGGACCATATCTCTTATTATGCACTGATGGAATTTTACAAATCTTAATAATTTATGTATATGGATTTATATGGGATTTAATTGTGGGATGCTTGTGTGATATGGAAGATTCAGAACAAGGCTTATGTTTGTACCACAGAACAAGGCCATTCTATGGCATAATGACATTTGAGCAACCTCATAATTGTTCAAAGGAAGAATATTTGAAAGGTGATTCCCTAAAATAGATAAGAGTTGGAGAGTATTGTAAGTGGTTAGTTAAAACTTAAAATGGAAAATGTCCATTTTAGCTTGCTATTTAAACTAGCTGAACACCCACCATACACCACCATTTCGTAATCACTTCCTCTTTGATAAAATAATTTCTGTTCCCCACTTACTTTTCTTCTCGGGTCCTTAAATAAATATTAAAATTTGAGTTATTATATTCTTCTTCTCATGGAGTGGATGTCATGCATTTCAATCCTATCTTTTTGAGACAAAAAGAACTATTGTAATCATATCCCAATACTTTTATAGATAGCTAATCTTTCTCTTTTCAAAAGCAGAGTATAGTATTTAATTTGGTTTGCAAATGGGTGAGAGAGGGGATAGGAATTTGTCAACCAAAAAAAAGAAGTTAATGTTTGAGGTGGAATGATGTCAGTTATTTTATGTAGTACTATTTTTTCAGCATAGTTAAAGAGGAAAAAATGAATCCTTGAGACCCAAAATTTAACTTGGAGATGCATAGGGACATGGGAAAATTGAAGCAAAAAAAATGTCCAGATTTTCTTTTGGTGTATTTACCATCCAATTGGGCTTCAGTAGGTTGAATCACAAGGCCATCAGGAAAATTTTAATTTCTAAGAACTTGAGGAGAAGGAATATTGTGTTGGTGAACTAGTGCTATATGTGTAAGGCCAACGGGTTGATCATTTGCTTCTGCAATGCCAAATGGCTAAGAAACCGTGGGACACGGTGTCAATCTTTTTCGGGTGCAATGGGTGATGCCGTGGCGTGTGCAAGATTTGTAGGCTTGTTGGCGGGGTGATTGGGTCGACAACGGAATTTTGAGATTTGGAACGCTACCCCCATTGTTTAATGTGGTGTATATTGAGGGAGCGTAATGCCAGAAGTTTTGAGGGTTGTGAACAAAGTATCATTGACTTGAAACTTTAGTTCCTCAAAACTTTATTTGATTGGATGCTAGTAACAAGATTGTCTTATTTCTCTACCTTTTTAGATTTTTTGAATTCTTGTTCTTGTTCTTTTAGAGCATGATTGTTTGCTTTCCAATAATAAGTCTAGTGTACTTGGGGCCTTCTTTTTCATCAATAAAACTCATTATTTATCACCATTGTTTTGTTTTGTCAAATACCATCTGTAAAGAATCCTATTCCTTTTCTTATTTTTCTTATTCCCATCATTTTCTAAATGATAACATGATGGTAGATAAAGAATTATAAAGAACTCCTTTGCCAAGGCATTAGTTGTAAGACAATCATGATGCTAATAAAAGTCGCAGAGTAAAATTAAAAAAAATTCTCATTAGGCTCACATGTTGGCTTGTATCTTCATCACATTTTCCTTAGAAAAAAGAGAGGATGATCCTTTCAAGATGTAGCATTCTCTTTTACAAAATTCAAATCAAAATCTACTTGGGAATTGGGAAATATAAATTACAAGACGAATCTAAATTTCATTATCGCCATCACTTGTGTTAAGTGTTGATCCCAGTTAGTTTAATCACAAAAAGGAAACAGAAACAAAAATGAAAACAAAAAAAAAAAGAAAAAGAGAGGAAACTAAAGTTGAAACCAAGTCTTCCAGCCTAATATTTACAAAGGTTAAATTGTACAGATCGAACCAAGCAGCATAATATTCATGTTGGTACAAGAGCTAATATCTGGGTCTTGATTCTTCCCACACACATTTCAATCTCTCTATAAATGTGAAGATTCTGAGAACAGCATGGATGCATGCTTGTAAGAGCAGAATCTAATATCTGAGCCACATCAGCTGGAGGATACTGTCTTTCAGTACAAGTCTGAACGTTACAAGAAAATTATACTCAGTATTCATCCAAAGATGTATATGATAAACCAGAAATACTAAATCTTTGCTGAGGAAAAATAGTGAAAATGACAGCAGCAAGTAGCGGTAATGGTTGAGAGAGGAGTAATCAATAAAACCATATTTTGTAGGGAGTATGAATATTAAGACAAAGTGATTGCCATTGGCATTGTACTGAGACCAAAAAAGAAATGATACTCCATTGAACTAAGATAATAGCTACATTTAACTTACAAGCTTTTCAAAGTCTAATAAAATCTATGGATATCAATTGAGCATCTTGTGATGTAAAAATGAAAATGACATGTACCAAAAAATGTCGAAATATAGCTTAAAGATGGTTCATGAGTAAAAAGATAATACCAAGTCAACATTGATAACTGATCATCACCAACCAAGATATTTCTCATGAAATCAAAGTGCAAAAGGAATTACTAAAACTTAAATGAAGTATAGAATGCATTCATAAAAAAAAAAAAATGAAGTATAGAATGCAACAAAGTTAAGATTAATGAAAAATACACACAAATAATGGCTCAATGATCCATAAGGAAACGGATATTAAAGACATTGCCCAAAGATATTGGTCAAGTGCATCAAAAATCAAGATCAAGAGTTTGTGGTATCAACTATTACCCATCACGTTCAAGAAAGGCCAGAACTGAAAATGATTGCATGTGTGAGAAGTAGCAGTTGTTGGAAGAAAAGGGTATATGCTTGGGCCAAATGATCGGCTATTACCCATCATGTTCAGGAAAGGATATAACTAAAATGATTGTGTGTGAGAAGTAGCACTAGCTGAAACAAAGAAAGAAAATTAAGGATGCCTTGGCTATATGCATAAAAAATCAAGCAATATGCCACTAATAAGTGATTGTTTATATTAAGGTGTTAGACCAAAATTGAACATTCACTATTGCAAGTATAATAAAATGATATTAGGCAACATAATTAGTGTGGGAAATATACAAGGCTTTGTTAGGTTGAGCTGTTTTTGCCTTTTTCCAATAGAAGATAGTTTGAAATTCTTTGAGTAAGATGATGTTGAGTACTTGAAATATGATAATGGGATCCAGGCATCAGCAGCCTGTCCTGAGACACAGATCAAAGAGACAAACCAATGCCTAAAAGACAGACAGCTCTCAGTGTTGTTTTATCCGAGTTTACACCCATTTTCTTTAGATAACTTGGTGTATGACAACAAACTCATTTTCATCACAAATACACACGCGAGAGAGAGAGAGAGAGAGAGAGAGAGAGATTGCTTCTTGAATTCATTAATGGTAGAAGATAATCTCCAAATCACCTGTATCATGAGTAATGTAGCAACGCAGGAAGTGATAAGCTCTGATGGTATTCGTGCCTCATTTTCATCAGAATCATTACATGGTTTTGCACCAGATGCATCACTAGAAAGAAGGGGTTCTGATTTGCAGGAAGTCGACTGATTGTGGCTACCCAGACCGCCATTGACCTGCTGCTGTGACCTGATGACTGGTACCCTAGAGTCAGATGTTAATTGCTGATTATCAATAGAATCTAAAGCCTCTCCAATCCTCACAAAAGCATCTTCCCCATCCTTCCTCAATGTGAATGCCTGAGATGAATATTGCATCATAAAGTGTTATTAGGCAAATGCATTCTCTTCCCCAAAAAAAAAAAAAACAATAAACAAATATATTCTTAGACTTTTGAGGCAAACAAACATGAAACAAGTCAAGCCAAAACTGATAGTTTGTTCAAATACATCAACATATAGCTGCATAAGAACCGGCTGACCCTGGCCATAAGAAAAAAAAAAAAAAAAAAAAAAAAAACATAGACAGAGAGTACTTAAGCTCTTCATACCTGAATAGCAGCATCTACCATTGTATGTGCTTTCAATCTTGAGCCGTTGACAATGTCAACTACACTAGATCCTGATTCTTGAGATATGAAAGAATTATCAAAACAACCTGTAAGGCCACCATTGACAATGGAATTGCTTGAGGGCTTCAGCCAAGGAGGCAGAGTGTTTCCTGGATAAGTATTGCGCTGCCTCAAATTAAGCAAAGCAGAAGAAACCTGAACAAGTGAACAATCAATCAGAAGTGGCTTCAATATCAAAGCAGAGAATGGTACAATTAATGCAAGGATGTCAAGCATAATATAATTCATGGAAGCCACATGCCTGGCCACTGGCTTCCTTTAGCTGTACAAGTACCATGGCGTAATGCTTCTTGAAAGGTTCAGAATCCTTCAAAGAGCAGTCTCCATCATTTTGGTTTTCCACTGTATCATTATTCGTACTCCTGAGCTCCATCAACAATGCTTCCTACAAGAAAGCAACAGAAAGAGCTTCTTAGTATGAGTGTTATATGCAACAAAAAAGTCTCCATTATAATTTCTGTATAGAATATGATGTGAGGCAACAGAAAAGCTTCATACTCTAATTGACAGACAAAGTACTAGCATGGCTGACCACCATGTCTAAAGAGGATGACCATGAGTGATAAAAAGTACAATGCCCAATAATTAGGAAATTGATAAGTTACATTGGCAAAAGCTTAATCTATTAGGGTAAATTTAATCATTTAACCATTATTCTATCATTACCCATAGACTACCCCTCAAGTGGGGCCCAACATATGTACTTTTTAAGTTTTAAATGGGGAGCTAGAGTAGATAGGGTTCAAACCAAGGACCACCTGCTCTGCCATATTAAACTACCACTTGTCTGTAAAGTTTAAATTAACAGGAAAGGTAAATTCAATCATTTAACCTTTATCACAATAGAGTCACATATCGAAGCTAGATTAATCCAATAAAAGCTCTGAGATTGTAGGTTATTTACATGGGACTCTTGAGACTTAGAATTTTACAAACCTTGTTCCCAACTGAACATCAACCTTTTTTAGATGAATTACATTTCTTTGATCTATTGTACATATATTAAAATGTATGACCTTTTTATCTAAAGCACGAGTCAGCTCAGAAAGAGCTCTTATATCAGCCTCCTTTGCTTGATTTTGGGGCAGCATACAAGGTTGACTATAAGCTGCTTGTTGTACACTACCAATATCGATAGCTGCCATCTTAGCTTGTGAAATGGTGTGATTTGTATCCACCTGGGAAAAATATTAGACGCAGTTGGATTATTTGAGACAAGATTTAATATTCTACAGTTCAAAATTTGGTAGTGAATACCTGAGACAGCAAAATAAGACAATAGCTTCAGTAAACACCATTCCTCCCACATAGTTAAGAATTAATGTCTTAATTTTACCTCTGATCTTATTTTGCAAAAGAAAACGACATTGGAACCATAAACATAGTACAACTAATTAAGGTACTTTTCAATCAATGCAGGACAAGGGACCATCATTTAAACTAGGTTGCAGAAAAAGTGCTGCACAAGACCCTGATAACCAATGAATCGGTTGGTCGAGTATATTGGGAGCTTCCCTCTTGACCTTACAGTAATAGGTCATGAGTTCAAGCTACCTTGTGATATGCAGGGAGGTAGGAGTGCAATTTATAAGTGCCAGAAAAAGCAAAAAAGTTTGTTGCCTGCTAACCAATTTTACTGTTAAAATTGAAGTCTAGTGCCTTCTTACATCCATCAATCTCCAAAGTCCAGCAGCATATATTTTGGTAACTAAACTTGGCAGGTAAAACATAATCACAACATGCTAAAATCTAAGCAACAGAAATAAAATATTGAAAATAAAATGGCAAACCAAAAAAATATAAAATATATTTATAGTTGATTGCGATGTAATGGGCATTAGAGTATTTTTGCAATTATCAAGAATAAATATATGCTTGTATTTGATAAGCACTCTCACCTTTCCTGGCTTTACAAAAGTATTCATGGGGCTTGAAACCTTGTCCAGATGCCCACTTGAAGCAAACATCATAGATCCTCCGAAATTTGGATGTCCATTCATTTGTGGCTCCTTGGATAGAAGAGAGAACTTGTCAATGGCAATGTTCTGTCTCTTAAGAGCTTCTGGCATATTATCCGATGGATTCAAAGGCATGCAATCAATATCCTGAAATGAATTTTCTTGTATCATTAGAGAGAATATATGGAAAATTCCATATCAATTCTACAATTCACTGGTGGCAGCAAGTTCTTTGCAAGGAAAAGAAGATTAAAGAAACAAAAGGCAAACCATCACTAGATGGTCAAATAGGAAGCCACCAAATTCAACAAAAGAACTGTAAACAACGGCAACTTCAATTAAATAATGTCACTATGTTATACCAAGAAATGTTCATCATTCAATCATAAAATTATAAAAAGTAAAAGATCCTGCTTTCTGTAATCCTCATGACACCATTCATTTCATTGTAGTTTGTAAGCTTAGAAGCAATCAAAACAAAGTAATTTTGAAGACAAGCAACTTACCACATATGGAGAATAAATAGCAGTGGATGGAGAAAATGTCTGAGCTTGAATAGCACAATAACATTTTATCATGACAATAAGATCAACTAATTCAATATTACAGACTTCAGATATTGTCAGCAATCAAATTTTGTGCTGTAAACGAATTAAGAGCACCAACAGATGGGCACATGAACCTCGTATGCAATATATGTACAAAAGAAAAACTGCCAAAAGACTATAGGACTCACCTACTGTAATAAAATTGTACCAATCTCTCTCACAACACACACAAACACGCGCGTGCACACACACAAGAGCAGGCACAAATGCAGTGACATTATGTCAAAGAATGCGATACCTTGACAAACCCAACTCCTATCTCAGGACGGTCAAACTGAACCCTGCACTTATCGTGATCAACTGTGAGCACACTTCCATCATAAAGTTCTCTAGTTTTCGGATGAAGAGCAATTACTCGTTGTCCAACTGATAGAGGTCTGGCTAAATCCGTTGGAAGTCCTTCCCTAATACCAGTACGAAGTTCAGTATAATGTTTTCTCACAGAATCCCGATACTGTTTAAGTTTATCCCTTTCTTCATGAAGAAAATGTTCAGAAAACCTTCGAGGCTTGCCAAGAGAGCTGCATTAATAAGCAAACATTATAAATGTGTCAACAGCTTTTTCAATAATCCCAAGTCATATGCCAAGCTGCATAGACATGTAACAGCAGTTAAAAACATACCTTCTTATAACGCCCCATTCAACACGAGTTAGTCTTGGGATGTGTCCCAGTCCAACATGATTTAAGTACTCCACAAACTCCCTTTTTGCGAACCAAGGGTAGTCAATTGCACTATAAAACCATTCAAAAGTGCACCATCTACGGACCAAATAAGACGAAAGGCAGCAAGGAAGCATGTTCTGCAATTTAAATGAAAAAACAAAAGAACAATGAGGCTCTAAGCTCTAGAAAGCTTAATACTTTAAAATTTAAGAGGAACGGACATAATTACTTTTGGATAGAGTGGTGTATCTGGTGATGAGGTGGAGTGTTTATTTCGATTTATCAACTTGATCGCATGAGATGTCACTTTCAAGAATGGTCTCGGTCGATCCATTTTACGTCTACTTTTTCGTTTATTTGGTAAACTAATATGATTTTCAGCAGGAATTTGTGTGGTTGATATTGATAGATCAGTCTCTGCTCTTTTCTGATCACTATCCAAGGAACCGTCTGACGATCTGGCTGATTTCCATTGCTTCAAAAGAGTAAAACTTTGACCAGTACGTTTACCTATGATCACTGACTTATTCTCTTCTTCAGCTAAAACCTAGAACACATGCATATGAAATGAAGAAAAACACATCACATTCATTACACACCAGAAAAAAAAAAGCTGACAATAATCTTCCCGTTATACTTAATCAACATCCAACATATAACTAGAGACTTCTCAAATACACGTACACCCAAATATATTACATGATCATGTGTGTGTGTGGGTATACATATCTATATATATGGCTAAACAGAAAACATTTTTTTCCTTGTTTTGTTGGGATAGCAGGATCGGTAATAACTTAGCCACCTATATGGGATTGAACCTGTGACCTTACCTCCATCCCCTATGGAGGAAGAGAAGCCATTTGACCCAATGACCATTGGCAACAAGTATTCCTACTTTTTTTTCTTTTATTGGTAATAAGTATTACTACTTTTAATATGACATGTTTACCAACAGTCACAGCTTGTTCTTGGAAAATTGGCTTCAAGACCAGGCAGGACCCCTACGGATTTATTTTATATATGGTCAAATCTACAATTGGGTAAGGAGTTCCCTTGGGTCTACATCAGGACAAAGGTAAGCAACCTCTGCACTACTCTCAATTTTATATATGACATCAAAATACTTGAGATCAGCTTAATTCATTTGCAAATGTAATTGTGTAGATCACCCAAACAGGAAGCAAAGTTGTTCTAACTATTTTTTTTTTTATAAGTGTTCTAACTATTATATAGCAATATAACCAGAAAATACTTATAAAAACTATACTAAGATAGTGTGACTTGTTAGAGAATTTACTATTACAATCAATCACAGAGACCATAAATATTTTCATAATGACAAAACAAGGCATTTGTTCTCATACCTCAGTCTTTAAAGGTTCACTTAGAAGAGAATCAGTATGCTGCAACTTGAACAAAATTGGCTTGTCATTAGAGATTCAAATGAAATGTTTAATATGTGTGTGCGAGAGTATTTATTCACCCACAGCATGACAATAATTCCCTATATTACCTTCGATACCATTGACTTGCGCTTTCTTTTTGATGCTTTATCAGCAAGCTGAAGCTGTTCTTTCACTTCAGAAGCAACATTAACATCAATAGCTGAGCCCCTCCCAAGTTTCGATTTTTTGGAGGTCGTACCATTAACTCCAGATAATGCATGCAGTGCCTTCTGTTTTGACCCCAAAAGTTTAATTTTGTCTCCAGAATGGCTTGTAGACATAGCTTCTGGTAAACTGGTCTTATCATCTGTATCAAGAGTTGTTCTTTCTTCCTTCAACTGGACAGATGATTCTAGATCCAGCACATAAACAATAAAAAATGACAGAAAACAAGAGATTAAATCATTTATAAGGCAAAAGGATAATTACAGAAAGAACAAGAATAGCAATAGCAACACCAATGTCATAAATCCTGAGAGCTAAGTTAAACAACAGCTTGAAGTGAAATTTTAATGCTAATATGAACTTCTAATTTTCAAGCAAAAAAATTACCAAGCCTTAGTCCCAAAATTTTGGAGTCAGTTATGGATCCTCAACAGACTAATTAGGGTGAGCCACATATATTCTAATTTTCAAAATTTTGAAGAAAAAAAATCCTTTAAAATTAAAAATGCCGATACAAGATGAATCAGCCAAAAATTCAAACTATAACATACCACCTTAACAAATATAAACCAAACATGCAAGTAAGCAAGGAGATGTCATGATGTTTATAGAAATTTCAAGAAGCGTTAAATGTTTCATTTTCTTCTTTCTCATGATTCCTAACATTGAGAGAGAGAAATAGCCACTATCATTCTATACACATGTATGGCCACACATGAATAAAAATAAGGAACCATAAGTCAGGTTCAACTCTCCTGGACTGCTGAGGAACCCATTTATGGGCGATTATGTTTATAGTATGATTAAAAAAATAAATAAATAAATAAATAAAAAAGGGAAAAACAATTGACTAGGACGATGGAGCACAAAGGTACACATTAACCATTGAGGTGGGATATACACAATATGGGAATGTTGTATATAATAATAGAGAATTCATTAAAATAGAAAGGATTTCATAATAAATTTAATTTCCTAGGAACAGATGACTTGGTTGCCAATCAACATTGTATTTTATTTCGGTAAATAGAGAAAATATTTTATCAAAACATCAAACTCTAATTCTGCACAATTCAATACGTAAATTATATCTTCTATCTTCAAAGAAATACAAATTCATCAATCTAATTAACATCACCCCCCCCCCCCCCCCCCCCCCCCCCCCCCACATGCTCATGCACAGCATCACACTCCAAAGCAAATATAATAAACACATAAATCACTTACCAGATTCCATTGTTGATGCAGGCATCATTAGAGACAAATCAGCCAGTGTCAGCAGAGCATCCAAACCAGTACTTTCATCTACCAAAAGAACAAACCACAGACTTTAGAATATCATTGATTCATTGTAGGAAGATTTGTCTATCTAAGTAACTGAACAAAAGCAAGCATTCAACCAACCAAAAGATGGTTTGTAATTGAAAAAAGAAGAAACAAAAAAAGATGCTATTAGAACAAATCCATCAAAAAAAGAAACCAAGTAATAATCCCAAATTTTTTATTATTATTAAATATCAGAGGTTAATTCACTCTACAGTATGTTTATCTGGACTGTCACTGAAAAATGCCTCTGAAACATTCAGAAACCTTCCCCAAGTTTTACATGTGGTATCAGTAAAAAACCCCACTATGAGGCTATTGTTCATACATAGCTGCATATATGTTTATCTGGCCTGTTTTGCAATATCAGTAAACTGAATATAAGGATCACATATCTAATAAATTTGAGCACACCTCCGCTTTTGCTTCCTATTTTATAATCAATTGCCGTATTTTTGAAGAAGTGGATCGTAATGCACAACAGCTTCATGAGTATGAATGGTCTCGTGCATGGGGTTTTACTAGCTCTAATTCTGTTATTACTTTCTTAGATTCTTTATGCCTTTCTCCTGACTCTTCTCTGCAATTATTACCACTCTTGTGTTCATACTTTAACTTTATGCACACAGAGGGGCCATTTTTCTTCAATAAAATTGATCTATTATTTATCAAAATTAAAAACAAAAAATAAAAATGATAAAATAAAGAGAGAAAGAGATGCTTTGAAAAACTTGGAAACCATTTTCTTTACGAAGATAATATCAACTTCATTCTACGACAGAAAGAAAAAGTTCGAACTTGCAATTTCAGAAACAACATAACACCTAGGGTTCCATTAGTGAGGATTTGAGTGCACAAATATTTGTAACATGAAAAACAAAAAAAATGAGCCATTGGCCCACCCTCAGCAACCAAACAGAGAACTAAATGAATAATTAAAAAATTCTTGGCATAACTAACCAATAATGTAATTACTAGTAAGAAAGGTACCCCCAGAGAAGAGTTTCTTGCTTCTCTTCTTTTGAACTTGAGGAGACAATCGCTCGGATTTTGAATTTGAAACCTCAATATCCAATTTTCCTTTAGGTACACCAAAGTTAAGTCCTTCTTCAGTGCCACTACAGGCTTCTCCACCATCATCATATTGATGGTTTCCAATGTCTTGAACTTTCTCTTTCTTTTTGTAAATCTTCTTCCCCTTTCGACGAACTTCAACAGTGCCTACACCTTCCATATCCATCAAGGAGCTGCTATCTCTTGCATAATCACCATTTTCGGCTCCCCTGCTTCCTATAGTACCTTCCAACCAATTTTCATCCATGGCAGCATCACGAAGCTTGGCCTGAGCTGTGTCAGATTGTCGACGCTAAATCACATCAAAGAAATAAAATAAATAAATCCTTCATTTCAAGTGAAAATAAAAGGAAGGCAAAAGTTAATTGCAGGACATGTAATGAATAGTTAAATACCATTTTTTCCCAGGTCCAAAGGGGTGAGGATTTGATGTGCTCTGTTCTTCTGTAGGGTATTCGAGAAACCTGGGGAGAGCCTCCTCTCTGTGAAGCCTCAGCTAATGCCAATGCAGCCACATGTGCAACTTCATCATCATTAGCATCAAACTCCGACTTTCGGCCTCTTCTATCCGGTGAAACATAAGTTTCTGTATCATCTTTCTTATGTGAATATGAAACGGGAAACCGAGGTGTCCTTTTCCCCTTTACACAAGGCTCGGTACCTATACAAGATTTGAATTTTGAAACAGTGAAATTTAAGCTTTAAACAAATTCAAGTTTCAAAAGGCGATCTCTCTGGTCATAAGAATAATGTTAAATACAATAAAATTTTACTGTACAAATCATTATGTACAGAATTATAACTAGTAAAGAACAAAAAGAAGCTAATGCAGGAAAACTCCAACCGCTTAATAACTATTTGCTTAATTTTAATAAATGGGAAATGAACCCTGACAATGATATCCTGCAGGAGGAGAAATGGCAAGTAGCATGTCCTGCCACTCTGAACCAAATTTCAGGATATAATTTGTCAAACTCCTTGACCGTTCTTTAAAGCAAATACTGTTATGCATTCTCCTTATCACTACCGCTTGCCTTCTATTTATGACATTAGTACATTTCAGGCAATTCACCCACCCTGACCCCCCCTTTTTTTTTTCTATTAATAATTTTCCCTTATTTATTTATTTAATAATCCCAAACGGATAGCACAATCGACTGGGAACCATGCCCCATAAAGCGGAGGTCACTAGTTTGAATTTCTGCTTCCCCTCCCCATGGGGCCAAAAACTTATAAGAAAAAATGTAATATTTCTTTTTTGATATGATGGACATCCCGATTTCCACAATATTAAAACTCAAAACAACTAAAAGCACCACTGTGTGCGCCATTTCTTTTATAAGATTTTACTGTGCATGTTCCTGTTTTACTTTCCATTCTCCATACAGCAAAACAACCATGACGATTTAATAGAGACAGGAATACATGAAATGCATGAAGCACCACAAAAATATATAACAAGTGTATTATGCAAAACGAAACACCAGCAAGAGTCCATCAACCAGACTCAAATAGCAATGTAATTAAATTATACCATCAAAGTGTCTCCTCTTCAATAGAGATAAATATCCATCACTTAATGCAATTGACTGAGACTGGCAAGGATCTTTCGAGACACTAAGCTGAACCTTGCCCCGTTTGCGTTTTAGAGGTTTTTGAGACGGCAAAGCATCATTGCTCTCTCGTTCACTATCACTCTCTTCCTGTTTTACGGTCCACAAAATTAGAATTCATATAAACCTAAGTAAAAAAATATGCAAAGACACGCATTTAGCACGAAAGACATGATGATTCACATCAAGACTAAATATTAGAAGGCCAAAACCAAGTAAAAAATATGGACTTTTGGTGCGGACACCAAATTTGACCTAGGTGATGCTTCCTAGGTTTTATTTTTCTGTTTTCATCACTTGGTGTTGATTGCAAGAAGCCCTACCTGCTGATTCCTTGGTCCAACCCCTTTTTTATTTTTCTTTTCTGTCCCAAACACAAGACCCCTTCTTAGAGTTTATTGTCCTGAATCAACTTTCCAAACATCTTCAAATTGATGAAAACAGCGACATCAAGGTTTATATTGCAAGTATGAAAGTTATCACTAGCATATAATAGCAAGATAGCAGTTGGGGAATAGGCTGCAACATTTATAAACAAACAAAAAGTAAGAATACTATTTTAAATTTAAACTAGGAATCAACAAATAACAACAACAAAGCCTTAGTATTTAGTTCTAGAACCTTGAGGTCAACTCAACAACTTTAATTGGTATTTAGTTCTCCACCATTCCATCGTATTCAAAATCATATTCTTGGTTCCCTCCTTAACTTTTTTTACTACTTTTAATACTGTTATTTTAGGTAGTCCTCTACCTCTTTTCGTTTCCTCAACTTGAATCAAATCTATCCCTCACAGGTACATTAAACATTCTCATTTACACATAATCAAACCATCTCAAGTGACTCTCACCCATCTTTTCATCAATAGGAGTCACCCCTATCTTTAAAAGAATTTTTTCAATTCATATCCTATCAATCCTTGTGTTTCCACTTATGCATCTTAACATTCTCATTTTAGATACACTTATTTTATGAACAATGTTACTTTTTGATATCCCAACATTCAGTACTATATATATATTTTGATAAGTAACATTCAGTACTATATAATATAGCAGTCTTGTAAAACTTTCCCTTTTACTCCTGATCTGTTTCTTCACTTCATCCACCCTACTCTTATCAAATGTTTCACATCCTCTTCAATCTCTCCAATCCTAATAAATCCAATTTGGCATTAACTCTACATCTGGTTTGATCCACTAAAGTTATATCGTCTGCAAAAAGCATACACTAAATGACTTCACATAAAATCGGTCTAGTAAGTAGTAAGTTCATTCATAACTAATGTAAAGCAATATGGACTTAAAAGCTAATCCTTGATGCAAAATTATTGTGACAGGAATCAACAAATAATCAACAACTAAAAACTTGGAAAAAAGAGGCAAATTTTATAAATAAAAATTACAGCAACTTACTTTTTGCCTAAGAGAACAGACTATAAAACATTCAAAACACAATCAACTATAGCTGAAAACATAAGTGCCTTCACCGGTCCAGAAACGACCAATTCATCTCATTTAAAATTATTAAGCTACTTAAATTGTATAGGACCTAGCGTGCCACACCAGCATCTATTTAAAGTCTATTCATAACTCATATGACAACCCAATCTTGGAACACAATGTTTGTCTTGTCCACCCAGTGCCGATGTTTTGTATAAACAACAAACTACTAACCACATCTCCTATTATTATACCAAAATAGGCCAAATTGCAGTTACAATTTCATTGACAGATATATCACAGGACCAGGTCCATATTAAAGCAGCCAAACTCAGTTGAACAGATGATATACTAAAGCCAATCTCACCAGGACATTATAGTAATCTGTCATCATTGCGACAAGGCCAAGCGCAGAAGCTAAACCATCTGGCAAGGATAAGTATGCCTGGAAATCAAGAGTAAGCCAAATTAATAATGCCAATAAGTCAAATACACTCAAACCATAAGAATCCATAAGGTAAGTCCTCAAGTAGAATTAAGAAACTTGCAGAAGAACATACATGTGGTCCATATTTCATTAGTGCACATGTATCGTATAACCTCTGTGGCCTGATGGCATCAAAATAACAGACCAAGAAATACAAAGACATTGAAAAAATTAAGGTGGGCCATAACCCCAACTGCATAATTGATCACCTAAAGGCCAAATGGAACAAAATTTCAACTTTCAAATTATTCATCCAAGTATCCCAAATTACTATTATAAACCAACCATCTTCATTTCTGAATATGTTATCAATTCTCATACAAATCTATTAACCTCATTTTAAATCAAGAACCTTTTTTTATATAAGTAGAAATTTCTCTCCCTCCAATATTGAACCCTATCCCTTCAAATGTCCAATTTCTCTCCCTCCAAATATGTCACATCAAACACAAGGGAAGCACATTCCAAGCACTATTTTGAAAAGAAATAGGCCTTCAACACCAACACTGAAACATTCCTCACACATCATTAGACATCACCCACTTAACTCCAATGCAGTAAAAATAACAATCCATTACTCTGTTGCCATCAGAAAGTGCAGGAGCAAGTGATCAACAGACTCCCTGTCCTGTTTGCACATAACACCCAGTTCACAATAAACATACCTCGTTTATGAGATTGTCTATTGTGAGAATCCTCCCCCAAAGTAGCCGTCCACCCAAATAATTATTAACTAATAACTGAATTACAATATACAATCAAACTGGCATAATAAAATAAATAAATAAAACTATTTGCTGCCAAAATTATTTGGCAGATTCAGTCATCCAATTTGCAACTAATAGAAGCAGTGTAACACAATGACTACAACAAAGCAGTGGCAAGTTTTTAAGAAATAACGAAAGGAACACAAAATCCAGGAGGCTAGATTGCAGAAGAAAGCTACAAAGAGATCTTCAGTTTAAAAAATAACGTGCATCAAAACAAAAATATTCACTTCTTATGCAAAGAAGGAAGAAGAAAAAGATTCATGTACAGAACCATTGGTACATAAACTCATAACCCTCCTAAATTTTTTTTTTTTTTTTTTTTGATCAGTAAATAAGAAATTTTATTGCAAAAGAGAAAGAAAAGTGGTACACAGGGAGTGTACAAAACAGAACAATACAACTCAAGCAATACAAAAGTTATAACCCTCCTAAATTAAAGAAAACTATAATTGACATTAACAGATTCAGCTTTTAAATCTAGCACTCATGGACAACACATACCCGGTTTGTAGTGTAAATAGCCTCCACCATTTCAGTGGATCTGTTACGCAGTACAGTAGCCACCTGGATATGCACAGAAGTCAATAATACCAAAGAGAGAGAGCACATTATAAATTCACTCATTAGAACAGAAAATTATATAGTAAACACTATTAGTTTTCGCAGCTTAGCCAAGTTAGACATCAATTTGCACCACATATTAGAAGATGATTAAAAATGGTACAAAATATGATGGCAAATTTAGCAAATTCCACAGCACACAGAATCACAAAATCAAAAAAAGGCATACCTTCTTCCAATCTGGCGCATACTCCCGATAGGCTTCATAAAAACGCTCAAGCTCCTCCTTGCTCCATCGAGGTCCTAATTTGTCAGAATATTTTTTCTTCTGGGCATAAAATAAAGCAGCCAAATATTAAAAAATATTTACATTTTCAGACTTCAAACACAACTCAACTAGCCTTAATCCCATTAAATTGGAGTCGGTTTATAGTTCTTCATCAAATACTAGGGTCCAACACATGTATACTTTTTTCTGCTATTCTATCATATCTAAATAATATATTCCCCCCAAGTGCAATGCTAGAGTCCATCACTTTTATTATCCTCAAAGATACAACAAAAAATTCTTCATATAAGGCCCACATTTATATTCTACCCTTTTCATAACAACAAAAACTGAACAACAAAAATTGATATTCAAAATAATTTCTTATAAAGAACAAAGTTACATGAAGCTAGGATAACATACAAAACCAAGACTTGATAGATATCATCCACAATACTCCATAACAAACCAAGATATAGAGAATCAAATACAGAACCAAAAAGAACTTAAGGACTACAGAAATGACTTTTTTTTTCAGTCCCAGAACATGAACAAGACTTACCCGTTGCTTACTTTTGCCCAAGTTCCTACCATCTTTCTCAGGAGATACGTCATTTACAGTAGAAAATCGCTTCACAGTTCTCGATTTTCTTGTCGGGGCCATTAAAAACTTTATATTTATCTATCTGAGGCACGCCAATAACAAAATTAGCAGATTATTAGTAACTACGAAATTACATCAACACCATAAAATAGCACATTCCATTTTTAAGAACATTTAACCCCAAAAAAGAGAGAAATCCTTTTCACTAAAAGTTATCCAGCTTTTTCCTTCCACAATTTTTATCACAGAACATCAAACAGGTACCTGGATGCTCAATATTCCACAATGATATATTATGCAAGGTCCACATTAAAGCAAAACATAAGAGCACAGATACAAGAACTTCACAGCAGCTTTTTTCAGTTTTTGTTGATTAAAAAAGAAACTACATTTGTGCTATAAGTTATTTCAAATCCACAACATAAAGAATTCTTACTTAATATCACTATAAGAAACCACTTCCAGAATTCACGAGTCAAATTCAAGATCTGATAACCCAAATGAATCAAACCGCAAGCACCAAAAACCTCATTTTCAGATTCACTACAAGAAACCAAAAGCACTAGTCCCAAAAAATAAAATTAATAAAAATATGCCTTTACAAAACCTCTTTCAAAAACACAATCAAAATTCAGAATTTCCTAACCAAAAAAAAATGTATATCGAATTCCTTCATTTTTAAGGCTTTTTTGGGGGTTGCTAGACTTCATTTTAGTCAATGCTAGCCGTAGACCCTAAAAAAAAAAAAAAAAAAAAATTTAAACTTTGTGAAATGCTCAAACTAAAACAACAAAAAACAAAAAATTATAAACCCCATTTCACACGTAGAATTTCGCAATCGAATTCAATTCAGCATTTACAACCCCAATGAACAGAATCACACACACAACCCCAAAACACTACGCAAAACGAAACCCAACAGTTTTTTTTTAGTAAAAAACAAAATCTGGGTTTCAAAACCACATTCAGAAAACAGTCAAAACACTTGGTGAAAACCAAAAATAAAATAAAATAAATTCAAACTTTCAACTATGAACTCGGAAAATCAAGCAAATCAAAACCAACCCATTTAACAAAAACCATATTTCTTCATCTTTTTTATTCAATGATTGCCAAAGATTCAAAATTTCCAACTCCCAGCTCAAAAATCAGAAAAACCAAATCCCCAAAAAAAAGTTGAAAAAGAAAGAAATCTTCAAAGTTGAACCCTAATTGACAGATCGGAGAGTGTAATCTCTCACCTGCTGTGAATCTCAGCCAATCCGAATGTCCAACCATATAGAGAGAGAAGGGGTTTTTAGAGAGAGAAGGTGTGAGAGTGTGAGGGGGAGAGAAAGAGAGAGAGAGTAAAAAAGGTTATGTTTTTATATAGAGAGAGAGGGGTTGCCGCGAAACTTGAATATAAGGAAGAGTGAGAGAGAGAGAGAGAGAGCCAATTGGAATTTTGGGAGTGATAAGGGCCGTACACGTGGATAAAGGAGGGGAGGGGATTTGAGTAGAGTGGAGGGTTATGAATTTAGTACTTATGCACGTGATCTTTTGTATTTGAATGTTTTTGGGGGAAGAAAACAAAAGTATATATAACAACGGAAATGTTTCTTTCACACCCTGTGTGAAAGTTACTGTTTCACACCCCCATTAAAAGACAAACCCGCTATCCCCGGTTTGCTATTCTAAGTTTCACTATCCGTGTAACCAAACACCCATTTTTTCTCATTTTTTCTGAAATTTTCTCTCTCCTCCCGATTGCTCTGCTCTCTCCTCCCGAATTTTCTGCTCCTCCTCTCCCCGATCTGTCCTCATGAAGCCATGGATCTCTCTCCCCCGAAGGTTTTTCATGTATTGAAGTTTGAAGTTTGAAAGATTTGGGGTTTGAAAGTGTTGATTTGACGTGATCTGATTTGGATTTTAAGATTTGATTTGGGTTTTATTTGGGTTTGGGAATAACGAAGTTTTGATGTTTGAAGTTGGGGTTTGATTGTATTTATGAGGGTTTGGATGATTTTGTTAGGGTTTGAAATAATAAAAGTTAAAGGTTTGGTCGGGTTCAATATTTTTTTGAGGGTTTGGTTGATTTTGGTTGAGATTGGAAATAATAAAGTTTGGTTTTTTGATTTTGAAGTGATTTTGGTTGGTTGAGATAAAAATTAATAAAATTGTTACAAAAATGCCAAGAAACATGTTTAATAGATGGCAAGAAACATGACCAATTCGTATGAACAAGTTTAAATGTTCATGTAATTTTCTGGAAAATGTGGACAAAAACATGGAATTATGGACAAAAACATGACATTGTGGACAAAAATTTCGAGTCTACTTATGAACACTTAAGTGAACCCAGAAATGTTCATACAATTTTCTGGAAAATGTGGACAAAAACATGAAATTATGGACAAAAAAAATGAAATTATGGACAAAAACATGAAATACACTTTCTGAGTTCACTTGAATGTTCATAAGTAGACTCGAAATGTTTGTCCACAATTTCATGTTTTTGTCCACATTTTCCAGAAAATTGTATGAACATTTCTGGGTTCACTTAAATGTTCATAAGTAGACTCGAAATTTTTGTCCACAATTTCATATTTTTGTCCATAATTTCATGTTTTTGTCCACATTTTCCAGAAAATTGTATGAGGTTCACTTTAATGTTCATAAGTAGATTCGAAATTTTTGTCCACAATGTCATGTTTTTGTCCATAATTTCATGTTTTTGTCCACATTTTCCAGAAAATTGTATGAACGTTTAAACATGTTCATATGAATTGGTCATGTTTCTTGGCATCTATTAAACATGTTTCTTAGCATCTTTGTAACAATTTTGTCATTTTCTATCTCAACCAACCAAAATCACTTCAAAATAAAAAAAACCAAATTTTATTATTTCCAATGTAGACATGGCAATAGTTTGCTCCTGGGTATTTGTTTGAACATATGTAGTTTCACCACAATTTGGGAAACATTTTTAGACATCCTTTTTTTATATCTTTCACAACAAGTAATGTGAAGATTCCAATGGCAATAGGTTGCTCCTGGTAACATTAAATATAAAAGAAACTCATGGGTAACCTAAAATATCCAACCAATTCCACCATTTCATTTATTTATTTACTCCATTTACAAAAAAAAAAAAAGATATTGTTTCTGTTCACTACCTTTAATAGAATCTCAAGTATAGGAAGAATAGAGTTTTAAATACAAAAAGTATAAACGTAAATACAAAAATAACAAATGTGTCAAAACATAACAACTATATGCCGGTAAAGAATTGGGCAGCCGCAAGCACAGTTTCAGCTTTGTACAGCTTTGGGCAGCAAGGAAGTGTAATACAATTCTAGGAGAATGCGTTCCCTTATTCTTGGGCAATCAGCCTACAAAACATAAAAGAGATTTAGAAATTATTGGTTAGTTGTTTTGACTTAAAATGAATGCATTAATGCATCATGAAATGAAGGTGTGGAAATCATACCTCTTTGAACTGGACTATCTTGTTTGAAAAAATCAAGGATTCCATGAATGTCAACATAAAAATGCCACAGTCGGAACTGGAAAAATTGAGGCAAAAGTACATAAAAATCAGCATTGATCAACATAATTTATGGAAATTATGTCTTTCCTTATTGCCAAGTTAGGCTATGAACCACTTTAAGCCAAAAAGTAATGTCCAGCAAAACCATTTCCAATTGTTTATATATACTATAAGATATTTCTTGTAGCTTGAGCAACTAACATGTTAAAATAAAGTTCAAAAAACCATGAAACACCATGAAACAGAAAGACAAAGCTTAAAGATAAGTGTTTTAATGCTCACCAACTGCCCTTGAACTCTCTCACTCTCTCTCTCTCTCTTATCCCACCTCTTAAGTCTCACTATTCTCAGCTTACAGGTTCAGCCCTAAAGACCCATTTCCTTTCTTTTTTGATTAAATTTATCTCTCTCTCTCTCTCAGAAAGGATGAGTAAACAAGATATCATGAAGATGCAGGTACACCCTAAAACTGTTTTCATGTTCCATGTTCTGAAATGAAGCTATTTAGGACTGTTTTTGGATTCTTGTACTGTTTCTCAATTGACACCAACATGTACCATAGAAACCAACATGTACCATAACATCCATAGAAACCAACATGTACCATAACATCCAACAAGCTATTTATATTTTTTTGTAACTATTTTTTCATAACATCCATAGAAACCAACATGTACCAACAACCTATGTAACATCCATAACATCCATAGAAAGTGTGGACAATTATCTTTAAGTTTGGACATTATTGTCCACATTTTCTGGTAAATGGTAATAACATTGAAGTGAACCCAGAACCAACATAGCAACAATTACATTTGAGGTCATGATAGATATTGGTACTTACGCATATTTATCTTGGGTTGGTATGTCATCCTTGTATTGTAGGAGCCATGTATGGACATCCGTATGCTTCAAGTTCTCCATGCATATCTGCTCCAAAGCTTTTCTCTATGATGCAAGCAGCAAAAAGTAGTATCAGTGGGATATAATACTGGGTTAGCAAGAAAACTGAAATGAAAAACAAGTGTTTACCAATGTTGGTGCCAAAGCTCTACGGGCTGCAGTAGGCAAAGAATCAAAAAAATAGAAAACTTTTTGTAGACAATCTACAACCATCATAACAAAATGGCCATTGTGCCATGCTGGGGCAAAAATCTGCATTAAGAAACACGAAAGGGTAGGTCATACACATGAAAATAGATATGTAACAACAGTTTTTGACAAAATGAAAGTTGGAGGTCTCTATAATTACCCGGTTGCAATTTGTCGGCATTGAGCGTACCCAACTAGGGCGGAACACGGCTTCTGGTTGAGGCTGGTCATCTTGGATGGGTTGTTTACCCTTTCTTGTTCTTTTCCCTCTTTGTGTTGAGGTTGATGGAGCCATACCCAAGATCGTAGTCTGCATAAATCATAGTTAGTTATTTGTTGAAAGAGCTCACTGTATTGACATCATGCATAGTGTAAAAGTATGAACAAGTATTGGCCAAGGTTGAAATTTTGTTATTTTACCCCGCCATGGACGCTTATTACGAAGTTGATGTACGGTGGAGGATGGCCGGTTTGGGTGAGTTTTTGCATAAGGACATCCCTAAAAGCGTCCACCACCTGCGTGTGTCACACTTGCTTAGTAAACGATGTGGAATTGTAAAACTCATGTCTCAAATATGCAATAAATAAAGGATCTAAAATGCAAAATGAATATGTAATTACCGCGGTGGATATCCACCTAGAACCATCGTCCTGAGCTTGATCAGCTAACAATGATGACACCTCTCGACCCGTGAGCTCATATGTGTCGGTCGAGATTGCCATCTCATTGCTATCAACCTCGTTGGGCCTAGAAAATTTTAAACGTGTTATAAACCAGTATGAGGTAATATTGATAATCACTTCATAAATCATTACATAATTGAAAGAAGAGATTGTTACAACCTTTTCCTAGTGCCCCGCCTTTTCGGAGCCCCCCATTTCTTCCTAAAATCAGCCAAGACAGCCTCATCAGCAGCTGTTGGCTGGTATAGGAAATGAGCATCCACCCACTGCTCATGATTTTTCAACATGGAGTACATTAAGTTATTTCATATGTGATTTTTAATCAAAAAAATAGTTAAAGCATGAGCATTTAACCCAACATAAAGTAAGCATGAGCATTTAACCCAACATAAAGTTAAATGACATATGAACCCAACATAAAGCAACAACATATGGAGTACATAAAGTTAGTTCACATGTGATTTTCATATGTCATTCATAGTGTTTCATATGTGATTTTCATATGGAGTACATAAATTAAGTTTATCATTACACAACACACGTACCTCATTTATAACTGGTTCCGAATGGGGGGCCACTATCATTAGATTCTTGTGGGCTCGTGTTTTCGCCCTTGTATACGTCACACTAGTAGCCCCCTTTGATGGTGAACTCACCAAATCCACCATAGCTGCAGCTGCCTCCCCTGCATTGTCTTGCTTTGATGGTGAGCTTGCCACGTCCACCACCGCCACCTTGGCCTTCTTTTTGGCAGCTTTGCCTCTCTTGGCAGCCTTGGACGGTGAACTTGGCAAGTCCACAATGGGGGCTTGAATGGGCAGCTGGCTTTGTGAGGGTGGGGGCTGGCTGTGTGAGGGTAAGGGTGGGGGCTGGCTTTGTGAGGGTGAGGGTGGGGGCTGGTTTGGTGAGGGTGGGGGCTGGTTTTGTGAGGGTGAGGGTGGGGGCTGGTTTGGTGAGGGTTGGGGCTGGTTTGGTGAGGGTTGGGGTGGTTTGAGGGTGAGGGTTGGGGCTGGTTTGGTGAGGGTTGGGGCTCGTTTGGTGAGGGTTGGGGCTCGTTTGGTGAGGGTTGGGGCTCGTTTGGTGAGGGTTGGGGCTGGTTTTGTGAGGGTGAGGGTGGGGGCTGGTTTTGTGAGGTTGCGGCCTGGTTTTGTTGAATAGTGGGGCTATTCTCTAGGACCGCGGCCACCAAACCCTTCACATGGTCAAGCTCGTCCTTTAAGCGCCGAACTTGTCGTGCTAGAGCTTCCCGTTCAGCCCTCTCAGCTTGGAGCTCTAGCTGCAATTCATTGGACGGCGTTTGAGGAATTGAGCTTGGTCCAGCCCCATCATCCCTTGACTATGATTGGGTGCGAGCTGCCATGGGTTTCTTGCAAGGTCTCCATGGCTTCTTCTACCACATTGAAGTCTTGCTCCCATGGCATTGCTACAAGCACGGACAGCACCTGCAAACAACAAGATATATGAATTAGAACGCTAAAATACTAACATATAAGATCTTTATAAGAATATTAACATGTTTATTAAACTAGTATGCAACTTTAGTGTAAGATACTTACATTGGCACTCTTACTAAAGGCCTCGCTTGCCTTCTTAGTATACATTCTTTGGTGCGTCCATGCTAAAAATCTTGGGAAAGGTTGGTTAATTTCAGCATTCTTCGAACCAACCCCCAAGTGCTCGCATGCCCATATCTGCAAAAATCATGACATCAATGGCAAGTTTAAGAATAAAACAAAATTTAGAATGGTTGTGGAGTAAACAATGAGGATAAAAAAAATTTTACCTGAAGCAAGGCAGTGCAACCTTGAATGTGCAAGTTGCCTCTACCTTTTTTCGCTTGCATCGATGAAGCTGCGCGGCTTAAACCACTAACCAAGAAGTCATACACTGCCTTCCCCCATGCATATGTACCTAGGTTGGCTCTATCATCAAGCAATGGTAGGAGGCTTGGGTTGACTTTTTTGGAGGTGGTGGGAAACAAAAAATAACTAAAGACTAGGGCAATGTACAACCTAACCCTATTTGGGACTTGTATGGAAGTTTTGGTGAGCAATGTCACCAATTTATTTCGGTCTGGTGAAGTTGTCTTCAAATGCCTATCTAACAATTTCTCCACCATAGACCCCCCAGAATGAGATTGGTTCCAAATCAATTGGCTCTCCCCTCACAGGCAACCCCAATATGAGGGCAATGTCATATAGGGTGAAAGGTATGAGCCTATCACCCACTTGGAATGCACGTGCATCGGCATTCCACCTTGTAGCCATCACTTCAAGGATCCGTCCACTTGCCTCGATGTTGCAGTGGAGATTCAAGCAACCACCCAAATGGAGTGGTTTGCAGCTGGCTCTTGCATTCTTCAGCTAAGGTGTTGTTAACCTCCATCAATTTGGTAACACTGCACTGATGGCGAATACGAGGTGCAGCTTCAATACTCGCCATTGCCTTGGCCACATGCAAAATGGAAATCCATAGAATTAGAATATCTCATAAAATCATTGATCATTAAAAGAAACAAGAAGATATAGAGGATAGATGCTAACAAGAATAAGCTCATCCAAAGACACTATGTCTTGAAGCCAGCATGTCACACAAAGATACCAATAGATTTATTGTAGGATTCACACTATTCATTATGTAGTAACATTATGTAGTAACATTCTTATTCTTTCTGTTTTTGGTTTCATGTGTTAGAACTTCAACAGCAAAGAGCAGACAAGAATGAACTAAAACAACAAAGTACTGCTTCAATACAGCATCACCCTTGGAGGATTCTTTCTGTTTTTGGCACTCTAATCATCTTTACCCTAGTAGTAATGCCAAGACAAGGATGCTGTATAAAATGTATGCCAATTGAAGCACTATTATACAGAAAATGTGAAAATTGTCCAGAATACCCTTAAATTGTCCAGAAAACCCTAACATTGTCCACATTTTAATCACAGTTTAAACTTGTGGCCATTCCAAACATATTTGTCACATTCAAGTCAACCTATGACCACACACACACAAAAAAAATAAAAAATAAAAAAACAATATCAGTCATCACTAGTACTATATTTACTATACAAGTACTTGGCACACATGGCTGGACAGGTATTCATTTGTCTTCTCTCTTAGTTAACTCATTTGGGTTTGTTTTTCTTTCCATGTTTCTCAGCTGGTTCTACAGTAATTTCCAACTCAATCAGATTGAGCTAACCCAACTTGCATAAACCAATTTTGGTTCTAATTTGACCCCCAAAGTCAAATCAGTGCCAGTCTCTTAACCCATATAAATGTTGTGTATGTTTATATATATAACCAATATAGACTAAATCCAACAATAAACCGCTTAATTCACACTAAATGCAATTTCAATTATATTTTCCTGCACCACATAAACAGAAGCTGTTTGATCATATAAGAAAGAGAAAACACATATTACAAATGATTGATCTTAGCTAATCCTGGTTATATATATAACCCATGTAGCAAAATCATTGCTTAAAAGAATTGGATATAACAGCAAAAATCATTACAGCAGAGAGGAACAGAAAGCCACAAGTGTAGATGTAAGGCTCTTGATAGTGTCTAAGATATCATAAAGATTAACATTAACAGTGTTGGTGAAAGTGTGAGGTGCAGTCAAGTGCAAAGTGCAAGTGCAAGTGCCTTCTAAAGGGAACATTAAGTGAAAATTGTCCAGAATACCCTTAAATTGTCCAGAATACCCTAACATTGTCCACATTTTAATCACAGTTTAAACATGTTTTGTTTTATTTATCTTCTTCATGGAACTCTCTTATTCCTTTATATATGCTCATACAACAATATCCATTAACTGAAATCAGTAAGAAACTTGCCACTGGCTAAGAAAGTAATAGCTTTTAACTAATTTCTGCTTCAATTCAATATGTAGGTCTGACCTGTGGCATGGTTTATACCACATCATTTACATCATCACAAAGAGAATATGCTCATCTCTTGAAGTGGAACTATAGACAGATCAAATCTCACCTTCATAAAAGATAGGATTTTTTGTTCTTTGGGTCTTGAAAGATAGAGATAATTAAGGTTGATTGTCTCTTTAGGGACATCCGATAAAGGTGGAACAGGACTGTACATTTTTTATTTCATGAGTAAGGTTGTAAATTTCATAGTCCAACCAAGAAATGCAATATTCTAAGCTAGGGCCTGCATTTAGATTTGAGTATTTTAATATTTAAAACCTTGTATGAATCATGTAAAGTCTAACTGTGCACATATATTAAGAATAAGATTTGAGTATTTGAATAGCAATTACTTGTATGAACCATGTAAAGCCAAACTGTGCACATATATTAAGAAAGACAAACAAATATCAAGGACAAGCTTAACAATTTCCAGCAAACAATGCAACACCAAGTTTGTCATGTTGACAGCAAGGCAGGAGACAGAAAAAAGTGATTGCAGAAAGAACAAGACTAAGCTATCATGTTCAGAAGTAAATTTTTTGGATGGATTTGAGCTTCAATAACATGTACATTTAAAATGATGATCTG
>OU015761.1:11394235-11410448 GCA_907173295.1 Fagus sylvatica
TCTGGCAATTTGACAATGTAACAAGAGATGATCCACGATCTCATCCGCATTTTTGCACATGCAACACTAGCCAACCATCACAATGCCCTTCTTTTTCAAGTTGTGTAAGAATCCTCCCCCAAGCCACTCCACATGGCAATAGACGCTCCAAGTTGAGATTTAGAAAAAGCTATGTCCCCCTCTACACCCCGAGGAGTATAATGGAGAAGGGAAAAGAAAGCCACCACCTTCCAGCTCCCAATCGTTAAAGCTCCTTTTTCTCAATATAACAAAAGGAGAAAAATAAAAATCATTTTCTTTGTATTTATTTTCTCCACATAACCAAGTTACTAGTGCAAAATTATCTAGGAAGCTCTTTATAACTAAATAAACTTTCATATGCCTATTTCGAATACTGCTTAAACCCAACATAGACTAATCCAAGTTTTTTGATCACATTATATGAGAACCAAGAAATATATAACAAGAATAATCTTACTCTATGGATGTGCAAGCAAGTCTTCTGAACCTCTGGTGTAGACCTATATATTGCTATACAGAAACCTCATTTGCTTTCCCACCTTAAAAAATTCAATAATCCAATTAGAGAAGAAAATTAAGAAAGGCCATACGATCCTACACAAACAAACAAGTCTTACATATAAAGAATCATTCAAAAAGTTTAGGGAAAAGTACACAAAACCCACCGGAACCACTTCCTGTTGTTTTGAATGTAAGACTTGACCTCTCTGTGGTATTGTTCTATATGTAAACCATTGAACATCCATGAAAATAACAATGAGTTGCTTATGTGATGACACATGTCCATATTTAGAGCTGCTTTTTTCACATAAAACAATACATACATTATTAACAAATTACATATAAAACAATACACAAGGAGATTAAGTGTTAAATTTAAAACTTCAATGGAATTTCATGTTTTATTGAGAAACCACATGGGGTTTTGTGTATTTTCCCCAAATGTTTGTTTGTTGCCAATGAGTTATAACTCAACTGACACTTCCTCCAACCATTATAATGGGATGAAGGGTGAGGTCATGGGTTCAAAACCCATTGAGTGTGTGTGTAACTCTTATCGATACTAATTCTTTTTAAAACACCATTAAGGATATAAATTTTGTACAATTCATTTTTATGAATAACATTTTCCTAACCAAGAAAATCAAGAAAAACAACATCCCAAAACTATCAAGGACAAAGTTTGGCTATCAAAGAGAGAGAGAGAGAGAGAGAGAGAGAGAGAGAGAGAGAGAGAGAGAGAGAGATATACGGGCATCGTTTGGAGTGTTAGTAGAGTACCTTGGAAGCAGATATCGAGGCCGGGATTGGCACGGCAATGTAGTAGTCCATTTGAATCTAACTGCGAATCTGCCATTGAATCTCTTTGAAAATTTGCTGTTGGGAATGAAAGAAGCAAGGTTATGAATTGTGGGCTTCTGAGGGAAAATAAAAAGTTTTTTATATTTGGCGCAAGGGAGAGAAGGAAGAAGCAAGGTTATGAATTGCAGTAACATAGTTAAATACAATATTGAGAATAGTATGCATGCTCATCCTATTGTACATTTAGGTAAAATTATTGCAATTATTGCAATTATTAATTATTTCATTAAACAAAAACTAGGTTTATCTTACTGCATAGTTATTTAGATACAGTAATTACAATAGCTATTAATTCAGAACAAGTGCACACGTGGGTAACTGTGCTAGCGTTTCTCAAGATAAAATAACAATATTTGTAAGCATCTTACAAACCACTAATTCATTTGGGAACAAAATTTTCATATTTATTAGACATCCCCCAAATACAAAATCCAATTCAATGATTCAAATGTAGGGACGTATTTACCATAAAGGGAATATGTGATTCATGGGGTTGTAAGCTTCTATCAAGAACTGCGCCACCTTGAAAAGTATTACTATTTTAAAAAAAGCATTCTCACATATCAGCAAAATGAAAATAAATAGAGGAATCTACATAAAAATCACCTAAGTCTTAATCAAAATTTAGAGGCAAGAAAGAAAGATCAACCAAACATAGGTGACAATGTCTGCAATAGTAAAATTAAGTGATGCATTTGAATGACGAACACTGAACATATCTAGAGATCTGTTTTAGCACCTTAACTAAGAAACGTAGATGCTTGGGTGACAAAAACTTCTACAAACAATACTTTCTTAATCTAACTTGCAAAAGCCATAGCAAATACCAATCAATTTGTTGCAACTTTTGAAAGGAGGGCAGTAATTAATATACATCACTCTCAAAATTCAAAAAAGAAAAGAGAGAGATGGAGAGTAATAACAAGGATCAAATTCTTTTTGAAAGTACTCCAAATCATGCGTAGGAACCATGAAGGATCACATCCTATATGCTTATTGACAAAAATCAACTACGACATGTCAACATAGACCTTAAGTGTACAACTATACCTTTTAAATAAACAACTCTGTAAAGAAATAAAATGCCATGATAGATTAGGAAAATAAAAACTAGGTTTATCTTACAGCACACAAGATATAATTATTACAATAACAATAAATTCGGAACAAGGGCATTTACCAGCTTATTCACTTATTTAGATTCTTCTTCACCTATGTAGCTTCACTCGAAAAGTTTTCATAAACCAGTCTGGCCCTTCTTGAGATCACAACATGTCCAATAAGAAGTCCAATTACCAATCCGCAAGCATATCCTATCACTACTGCTTTCCAATTAAATCCTTCTCCAAATGATGATTCATAGCTCAGGGTAGAAGTTGGTTGTCTCATTATTTTCACATTTCATTAACAACGGAGAACCACACAATCCCAAGTTTCCCTCAAAAGAGGAACTTTGAAATGTCGAAAATTGTCCACCTGCTGGAATAGGACCAGTAAGTTGGTTTTGGGAGAGGTTTAAATATGCAAGAAATGTGAGACTTATTAGTTGAGAAGGGATTTTTCCTAGGAACTTATTTTGAGAGAGATCCAAAGATTGGAGCTCAGTTAGGTTCCCAAAAGGATGATGGGATAGGGCCTGTGAAACTGTTGCTTGATAAGTTGAGTACAATTAATTCCTTGAGATTCCCCATGGTATTTGGAATTTCTCCGTAGAATCTGTTGTTAGAGAGATCAATAGCTATGAAGATGGTCAGGATCTTTACCAACTCCATTTCTAATCCCTTATTCATCACAGTTATTGAGTCTTCATAATAACCAGAGTCATCCCCCATGTACTCTGGTTTTGAATTAATTTTCCCATGGACCATTAGCATTGCATTCCAAGTTTTGAAGTATTCTGATGGTAACCTGCCAGTGAAATTGTTGTGAGAGAGATCGATAACATGCAACTTGGAAAAGCCAAAATTGGTATGAGAATCCCATATAGGACCCTGGAATCCATTTGCTCGCAAGATAAGAATTTGTAACTCTGGCAAAGACTCCAACCAAAAGGGGAAAATGTCATTCATGTTGTTATTTCCAAGATTCAGGACCTCTAACTGTCTACACTTTACCAATGATCGTGGAATCTTCCCTTCTATTCGATTGAGACTCAGGTCCAGTGTCCTCAAACTGCTTCCTTTTATGAATGTTTCAGGCAATATTCCTTGAAAGCTGTTGTTTCTCATATTCAATACTGAAAGAGAACTGCTAAAGTTACCTAAACATTGTGGAATCTGACCAATCAAGTGGTTGTTAGACAGATCAAGGACTTGGAGAGAATTTACCTTGCAAATCATTGAAGGGATTCTTCCGGTCAGATTATTGTTTGAGGCAAAAAAATATTTGGTAGACAATGGGGGAATTGGAAGTGATCCTTGCAACTTGTTGGAACGCAAGTCTAAATATTCCATATTTTTCCAAGGAAGAACTGTTAACGGTTGTTCAAAACCGCCTAAAAGGTTAAAAGACAGATTCAATCCATTCAATGTCTCTTTTCCAACATTCCAGAACCATTTGGGTACTTTGCCTTCAATTTTGTTATTGGAAAGGTCTAGATATTGTAATTCATTTTGGGCTTTCAAGAAAACTGGAAATTCACGTAAATTGCAAGAAGACAAATCTAGATCTTCAAATTTTGGGAGGGTGGAATTGATCTTTCCTTTTGAAATGAACAAATTGTTATTTGAAAGATAGAGACTTCTAATGTTTTTGAGCTCAAAGAAAATGTTTAACTCCATCATGCCTTTTACGCTGATTGAAGAAAGATCTAGATATTGAAGGTAAGTGAAATTAGCAACTGACCTTGGAATTGGTTCATATAATTTGTTTCCCCTCAAAGACAAGTGCACCAATTGAGATGAAGAGATATTTTGGAATTTGAGAGGGCCAATCAATTGATTTTGAGAGAGACGTAGTCTAGACAATGAAGTCATTGTAAACAAAAATGAAGGGATGGGCCCCGTGAGTGAGTTATAAGAAAGATCTAGCTCATGAAGGTAAGTGAAATTAGCAACTGACCTTGGAATTGGTTCATATAATTTGTTTCCGCTCAAAGACAAGCCCACCAGTTGAGATGAAGAGATATTTTGGAATTTGAGAGGACCAATCAATTGATTTTCATCGAGCCATAGTAAAGACAATGAAGTCATTGTAAACAAAGATGAAGGGATGGGCCCCGTGAGTGAGTTATAACTCAGGACAAGGTAGGACAAATGGGTTAATCTACTTATTTCAAATGGGATTGGGCCCGTGAGTGAGTTATAACTCAAGTCAAGGTAGGACAAATGGGGTAATCTACTTATTTCAAATGGGATTGGGCCCGTGAGTGAGTTAGACCTCAAGTTAAGGTAGGACAAATGGGGTAATCTACTTATTTCAAATGGGATTGGGCCTACCAACTGGTTTGCTGAGATATCTATTGTTTCGAGTTTAGTGAGGTTTGTTGGTGAAACTGGGAAGCTGCCATCAAAACTGTTATTCCGAAGATTTAAATATTCTAGTTGTGTAAGTTTCCGAAGGAAATTTTCCTAGGGAAGTATTGTATTTCCCATGGGAAACTGTGAAAAAGAGTGCAAGTTTTCCCCATGTGGATGGAAGTTGATTTCCTAGGGAAGATGATATTTTATGCTAAGATCCAGAGAAGTGAGCTTTGCAAGGTTTCCCCATGTGGATGGAAGTTGACCATGGAAATTGTTTGATGAGAGGTAAAGAGAAGTAAGCTGGGATAGATTTCCTAGGGAAGACGATATTTCTCCATGAAAAAGGTTATTGCTAAGATCCAGAGAAGTGAGCTTTGCAAGGTTTCCCCATGTGGATGGAAGTTGACCACGGAAATTGTTTGATGAGAGGTAAAGAGAAGTAAGCTGGGATAGATTTCCTAGGGAAGACGGTATTTCTCCATGAAAAAGGTTATAGCTAAGATCCAGAGAAGTGAGCTTTGCAAGGTTTCCCCATGTGGATGGAAGTTGACCACGGAAATTGTTTGATGAGAGGGAAAGAGAAGTAAGTTGGGATAGATTTCCTAGGGAAGACGGTATTTCTCCATGAAAAAGGTTATTGCTAAGATCCAGAGAAGTAAGCTTTGCAAGGTTTCCCCATGTGGATGGAAGTTGACCATGGAAATTGTTTGATGGGAGGGAAAGAGAAGTAAGATGAGATAGATTCCAGATAAAATGGGGAATTACCCCTAACAAATTTGTTGAACTGAGAGCCAAATGATTCAAGGACCTGAGGTAGCCGATTGAATTGGGAAATTCCCCAGAAAAGTTTGAGCTAGAAAGATCCAACCAAATCAAGGACTCAAGGTTTCCAATTGAGTTTGGTATTTTCCCAAAAAAGTTTGTTGAACCAAGAATCAAAATTTGTAAGGAACTGTCAGAATGAAATTCCGGAAGAAAACCACCGAGATCGAAGTTACCTGACAAATCAATTGTTTGTATCTTGGGCAACAGGAAGATATTTGAGGGAAATTCACCAAGCAAACGGCACAAAGACAGAGAAAGAGATGTCAAGGAAGACAAATTTGATAGGGATTGAGGTAGTGACCATAACATGTCCACCCAGTCTAGTCTAGATGAAGTTCTCTCTCAAATATGTCATGTTCTGGACAAGTGCTTCGAGATCAAGTCTGCTGACATTCAAATACTTATAATCATAATAACCAACTTGAAAATAATTGAAAGAGAGATCAAGTGAAACCAAATTGGATAGCCATGAAATTTCCGACGGGATAGGGCCAGATAAGAATGAACGAGAGAGGTTGAGATGGGTCAAACTTACAAGCTGGCCAAATTGAGATGGGATTGTGGAGGAAGAGAAGTCGTTGAGAGCAAGGTTGAGTTTCTGAAGGTGACGCAGGTTGAAGAGGCTGCTGTTAGACTTCAGAGTCCCACTAAGCCAGCTGTTGCTTAGGTTTAAGCCAACCACGTGACCATTCTCTGGATCGCATGTGATTCCATCCCAGGAACAACAATCCGTATCTGCCTTCCAAGACTTCATCTTTGGATATGAACCATTATAGTAATCATCGTAATCATCATACAATCTCTTTTCAACAAACTCTTGCCTTAGTTGCAGTAAAGCAGAGCTCTGGTCAGGGAGGCAATGATGTTGAGAGGAAGTATTAGAAGTAGTTTGAGAATGTGAATGAAGAACAAACAAGAGGCAAGGTATAACATGATCAGATAGTGATTCATTTTCCCCATCGTCATCATCTTAACAGAAAGAAGTTAATGGAGAATTGAGTGTGAAGAAGAATGAGCAGAAGATGATTTGATGATACGAGAGGAGGCTCATGCTATATATATAAGAGTGCGGATAATGGGGTCAAGTGAACATTCTTGGGGGAATTATCAAAGGACTTATTTGTTAATCGTGATTTTTGTTGGATTATTCACCTGTTAGTCCAATTGCGATTTGAGTCAATACAAAGAAAGCATAGACTTGCAGTCTACGAGATAAAATTGCAACATGAATGGCACTAACCAAAAGACAAGTTTTGGTCATTAGATTAAGACGAAAATAACATTACAGAGAAAGCACAGGTTATATTTGGCAGCTAAGAATGTCACTTATTGCTTTAAAAACATGATGATACAGAAGTTTCCTAATTGTTACTTTTGGCTTTTGATTCTAAATTAAATTACTATACATACAAAAAAAGTCTGTGCTTTGCAGCAGTGTTTGCGAAGCAGTTTGGTCTCTACGTAATTAGATTACAAGAGATCAAATTTGTGTGATTGTCGTGGAAGGAGACTTCCTGAGTTCTTTCCAAGAAATTTTGGTTTTCTTGTTACAAAACTTCCAATTTATTTATTTATGAAGAAACAAAGGTAAATTATTAATATTGTGAGTGGATGCAATTATAGGAAAAAAATTAATTAATTAATGTTTGCATAATGAATCACCTAATATTTGTCTGCAAGACAGAACATTCTTGGGGGAATTATCAAATTGGATTTTTATTTGTTAATCGTGATTTTGTTGTGATTATATCACCTGTTAGTCCAATATGCGAGTTAATAGCAATACAAAGAAAGATTTTTTTTTTTTTGATAATAGCAATACAAAGAAAGCATAGACTATGCATGTCTACTTGATAAAATTGCAACATGAATGGCACTAACCAAAAGAAACAAGTTTTGGTCATTAGATTAAGAATTTTTTTTTATATGCAGAAAATAACAATACAGAGAAAGCAAGGGTTATATATGTGGCAGCTAAGAATGTCACTAATTGCTTTCTAAAAAACATGAAATGATAGAGACTTTTGCTCTCATTGTTACTTGTTAGCTTCCTTGCACTTAGGCAAAAAGTGTTCTTACAATGGCATTCCAATGCTCATGGTTTGATGTCAAAGCCACATCTCATATTGGTTTTTCTTACAATAGAACTCTACTCTGTTTGGTATCAATTTTTATTTTATTTATTTTTAGCTTAATGACTCGCTATATTTTAAACAACTTTTAACAAATAAGCTTTTAACAAAAACAGCCCTGCTCACCTTGTGAGACACGGGCCAATTATTGAAAAAAAAAAAAAAAGTGTAAAATAAGAAAATATAAATCATGTTATGAAAGTGCTCGGTTGTGTTGACTAGCTTTTTTTCTACATAGACAATTACAATAAATTGATTAAAATGACGTGTTCAGTGTTGACTATCTTTTTCTACTAAAGACTTCTAAACAAAATTTAACACGATGTATTTCTAACCCTACATTCTTTTCTTTTACTAGTTGTCATGTCCATTCTTTTCAGTGCCTTAAATCTTGACAAACAATATATTGACTTTAAAGACTATTAACTAGCTTTTCTGCCTGCAAAGTCATCTTGGGAAAAGTTTTAAAGACTATTAAGTTCTTCCCCCTATCAATTTTCATCCTCCCTCTTTGTCATATCCATAACTCCAGTGACAACCTCCTTCGGTCCTTCCTCTTTAAAAGATTCTTTTGCTGTCCCAATTGGTGGGGTTTGGAGGAGCCATGAATGGCTTAGAATTAGTCACCTTGAAGTGTAGGAGATGGAATATTGAGTCATAATTTCCACATTATTGTTAGCAGATAATTACAAGAGAAGCATAACATTCAAGCAATAATGGTCCCTCAGATATTCTATGAGAGGACCTAATCAAAACAAATTAGATTACAAGAGATCGAATTTGTGTGATTGTCAAATGAGTTCTTTGAAATTTTGGTTTTCTTGTTTATTTATTTATTAAATTATTAATATTGCGAGTGGACGCAATTATAGGCAAAAAAGAAAAAAGGAAAAGGGATCAATACATTATACATATAAATTAATTAATGTTTGTGTAATGAATCACCTAATATTTGTCTGCAAGACAGAACATTCTTGGGGGAATTATCAAATTGGATTTTTATTTGTTAATCGTGATTTTGTTGTGATTATATCACCTGTTAGTCCAATATGCGAGTTAATAGTGAGTAACAATACAAAGAAAGCATAGACTATGCATGTCTACGAGATAAAATTGCAACATGAATGGCACTAACCAAAAGAAACAAGTTTTGGTCATTAGATTAAGAATTTTTTTTTATATGCAGAAAATAACAATACAGAGAAAGCACGGGTTATATATGTGGCAGCTAAGAATGTCACTTATTGCTTTCTAAAAACATGAATTGATACAGAAGTTTGCCCATACTAATTGTTACTTGTTAGCTTGCACTTAGGATATGATTCTAAATTAAATTACTATACATAAACCAAAAAAAGTTCTTATAATGGCATTCCAATGCCCATCTCATTTGGTTTTTCTACCAATATATATATATAGGAACTCTACTATGTTTGGTATCAATTCTTTTTATATATTTTAAAATTAAAACTTTCAACAAATAAGCTTTTAACAAAAACGGTTCACCATGCTCGATTACCGTGTGATACACGGGCTAATTATTGAAAAAAAGTGTAAAACAAGAAAATATAAATCATGTTATGAAAGTGCTAGGTTGTATTCACTAGCTTTTTTTCTATGTCTTATATGTGATAGGCAATTACAATACATTGATTAAAATGACGTGTTGACTATCTTTTTCTACTAAAGACTTCAAGACAAAATTTAAGATGATGTATTTCTAACACTATATTATTTTTTTGACAAGTTGTCATGTCCATTTGTGACAGACTAGCTAATTTTAAAACATATAATACACCATGCATTACGTACGAAAATTTCACTCCAACAAAGACAAACAACGAATTTGTTCATAATTTATCTTCAACCAATCTCATCATTTCATCTAAAAAGAAAAAAATAGTGAGGTGTAAGATAATATTGGAAGTAACACAAACAACAATACACAAAAATAATAGCAGTTTTTGGTCAACAATCATAGGTAAAATCAGTCCAATGCTATCTCTATCTATGATTTTCAGTGTCTAAAATATTGACAAACAATATATTGACTAGCTTTTCTACAAAGTCCTCTTGAGAAAAGTTTTGAGGATGTAATGTAACCCCGCTTAATCTTCTTGGCAAGTGCTTCCCCCTATCAATTTTCATCCTCCCTTTGCCTTATCTATACCTCCAGTGTCAAGCTCCTTCCTCTTTAGAAAATTCTTTTGTTGTCCCAATTGGTGGGGTTTGGAGGGACCATATATGGGCTGGAATTAGTCACCTTGAAGTGTAGGAGATGGAAAATTAAGCAACGTATCAATTTCCAAATTATTGTTGTGGTCGATAATTACAAGAGACGCAGAACATTCAAGCTTGTGAGATAGTAAGTGCTTGTCATAATATGATTCCTATTTTCATTCTTTCATTTGTAACTATTGAAATAGTCATTGTTGATTATCACAATATCTAACCAATTCACTAGAGTTTGGAGAAATGCAAAATAGATGTGGCCCCGTGGAAGGAGCCACTTCCTGGCAAAATACTTTTCCAAGAGACTTTTAGTTTGTAATGACTGTGATTTCATTGTTACAAAACTTCTAATAAGTTAAAATGTTACTAATTTTCTTTCCAAGTTGAAGAAAAAAAGGTATACTATTGGTTTGTAAACTTGTAATTGATTCTTCTACTACCAGCAATTTCTGGCCATGATAACACATAGAAGGTTTGTCCATCGATCATATGTAGATTCATTCAACCACATCGCTTTGTTGGACTTAATGGTACAAATACAGATGGGACAAAAAAGCTACATTGGAAATAGATGAAAGTTATAGGATTCAATTGAAAAAATTGAAACAATAAGGATGAAAATAAAAACAAGCCAAACTTCAAAAGATATAATTTATAATTTAGCCAAAAAATAAGAGAAAAGAGAGCTTCTAAATTCATAACATCATTCATTTTTGTGTAGAAGCTCAATTTCTACTTTTTATCTTTTAAATTACAATTATAACATCTATAATTTATTTTTTAAAATCATGAATGAAAATGAAAATGTTGTACACAAAAAGTTTACATTATGATTTTGAATGCTGACTAAATAGAAAATATGTGGTGTTTTCAAGATTGAAGATTTCTAGGAAAAAAATAGTTAAAGGAGGAGAGATTTGAACCTTGGATGTTTCCATTTAAGAACACCAGAAGGTGTCAACCAGTTAAGTTATAAGGCTCTTGGCCATGTAGAATATTCAAAACCAACAAATACAGTGATAATGACGACATATTATTTTCTCCGTGTAGCTCCAATTACCTCACTTAAACTTATTGACCGAAATATAATTGTTATCTCAAAATATATAAAACTTTAATCAAAGATATAAATTCCTATATTACTTCATAATTTCTAAAAATGTAATTAAGATTATTATAAAAAGATAATGCTATTGCTAGCCCTAATATAAAGTAAATATCATAGGTCATAGTGCCGAAACACTTTTATACTTCTGTTATATCCTACTTTTCTTCAAATTTATCATTAACCAATCTCATCATTTCATCTAAAAAGAAAAAATAGTGAGGTGTAAGATAATATTGGAAGTAACGTGAACAACAATACACAAAAATAATGTAGTTTTTGATCAACAATCATAGGTAAAATCAGTCCAATGCTATCTCTATCTATGATTTTCAGTGTCTAAAATGTTGACAAACAATATATTGACTAGCTTTTCTACAAAGTACGCTTGAGAAAAGTTTTGAGGATGTAATGTAACCCCGCTTAATCTTCTTGGCAAGTGCTTCCCCCTATCAATTTTCATCCTCCCTTGGCCTTATTTATACCTCCAGTGTCAAGCTCCTTCCTCTTTAGAAAATTCTTTTGTTGTCCCAATTGGTGGGGTTTGGAGGGACCATATATGGGCTGGAATTAGTCACCTTGAAGTGTAGGAGATGGAAAATTGAGCAACGTATCAATTTCCAAATTATTGTTATGGTCGATAATTACAAGAGAAGCAGAACATTCAAGCTTGTGGGATAGTGAGTGCTTGTCATAATATGATTCCTATTTTCATTCTTTCATTTGTAGCTATTGAAATAGTCATTGTTGATTATCACAAAATCTAACCAATTCACTAGAGTTTGGAGAAATGCAAAATAGATGTGGCCCCGTGGAAGGAGCCACTTCTTGGCAAAATACTTTTCCAAGAGACTTTTAGTTTGTAATGACTGTGATTTCATTGTTACAAAACTTCCAATAAGTTAAAATGTTACTAATTTTCTTTCCAAGTTGAAGAAACAAAGGTATACTACTGGTTTGTAAACTTGTAATTGATTCTTCTACTACCAGCAATTTCTGGCCATGATAACACTTAGAAGGTTTGTCCATCGATCATATGTAGATTCATTCAACCACGTCGCTTTGTTGGACTTAATGGTACAAATACAGATTGGACAGAAAAGCTACATTGGAAATAGATGAAAGTTAAAGGACTCAATTGAAAAAATTGAAACAATAAGGATGAAAATAAAAACAAGCCAAACTTCAAAAGATATAATTTATAATTTAGCCAAAAAATAAGAGAAAAGAGAGCTTCTAAATTCATAACATCAATCATTTTTGTGTAGAAGCTCAATTTCTACTTTTTATCTTTTAAATTGCAATTATAACATTTATAATTTATTTTTTAAAATCATGAATGAAAATGAAAATGTTGTACACAAAAATTTTACATTATGATTTTGAATGCTGACTAAATAGAAAATATTTGGCGTTTTCAGGATTGAGGATTTCTAGGAAGAAAATAGTTAAAGGAGGAGAGATTTGAACCCAGGATGTTTCCATTTGAGAATACTAGAAGGTGCCAACCAGTTAAGCTATAAGGCTCTTGGCCATGTAGAATATTCAAAACCAACAAATACAGTGATAATGACGACATATTATTTTCTCCATATAGGTCCAATTACCTCACTTAAACTTATTGACCGAAATATAATCGTTATCTCAAAATATATAAAACTTTAAGCAAAGATATAAATTCCTATATTACTTCATAATTTCTAAAAATGTAATTAAGATTATTATAAAAAGATAATGCTATTGCTAACCCTAATATAAAGTAAAAATCATAGGTCATAGTGCCGAACCAGTTTTATATTTCTGTTAGATCCTACTTTTCTTCAAATTTATCTTCAACCAATCTCATCATTTCATCTAAAAAGAAAAAAATAGTGAGGTGTAAGATAATATTGGAAGTAACACGAACAACAATACACAAAAATAATAGCAGTTTTTGGTCAACAATCATAGGTAAAATCAGTCCAGTGCTATCTCTATCTATGATTTTCAGTGTCTAAAATATTGACAAACAATATATTGACTAGCTTTTCTACAAAGTCCTTTTGAGAAAAGTTTTGAGGATGTAATGTAACCCCGCTTAATCTTCTTGGCAAGTGCTTCCCCCTATCAATTTTCATCCTCCCTTTGCCTTATCTATACCTCCAATGTCAAGCTCCTTCCTCTTTAGAAAATTCTTTTGTTGTCCCAATTGGTGGGGTTTGGAGGGACCATATATGGGCTGGAATTAGTCACCTTGAAGTGTAGGAGATGGAAAATTAAGCAACGTATCAATTTCCAAATTATTGTTGTGGTCGATAATTACAAGAGACGCAGAACATTCAAGCTTGTGAGATAGTAAGTGCTTGTCATAATATGATTCCTATTTTCATTCTTTCATTTGTAACTATTGAAATAGTCATTGTTGATTATCACAATATCTAACCAATTCACTAGAGTTTGGAGAAATGCAAAATAGATGTGGCCCCGTGGAAGGAGCCACTTCCTGGCAAAATACTTTTCCAAGAGACTTTTAGTTTGTAATGACTGTGATTTCATTGTTACAAAACTTCTAATAAGTTAAAATGTTACTAATTTTCTTTCCAAGTTGAAGAAACAAAGGTATACTACTGGTTTGTAAACTTGTAATTGATTCTTCTACTACCAGCAATTTCTGGCCATGATAACACATAGAAGGTTTGTCCATCGATCATATGTAGATTCATTCAACCACATCGCTTTGTTGGACTTAATGGTACAAATACAGATGGGACAGAAAAGCTACATTGGAAATAGATGAAAGTTAAAGGACTCAATTGAAAAAATTGAAACAATAAGGATGAAAATAAAAACAAGCCAAACTTCAAAAGATATAATTTATAATTTAGCCAAAAAATAAGAGAAAAGAGAGCTTCTAAATTCATAACATCATTCATTTTTGTGTAGAAGCTCAATTTCTACTTTTTATCTTTTAAATTACAATTATAACATCTATAATTTATTTTTTAAAATCATGAATGAAAATGAAAATGTTGTACACAAAAAGTTTACATTATGATTTTGAATGCTGACTAAATAGAAAATATGTGGCGTTTTCAAGATTGAGGATTTCTAGGAAGAAAATAGTTAAAGGAGGAGAGATTTGAACCCAGGATGTTTCCATTTGAGAACACCAGAAGGTGCCAACTAGTTAAGTTATAAGACTCTTGGCCATGTAGAATATTCAAAACCAACAAATACAGTGATAATGACGACATATTATTTTCTCCGTGTAGGTCCAATTACCTCACTTAAACTTATTGACCGAAATATAATCGTTATCTCAAAATATATAAAACTTTAAGCAAAGATATAAATTCCTATATTACTTCATAATTTCTAAAAATGTAATTAAGATTATTATAAAAAGATAATGCTATTGCTAGCCCTAATATAAAGTAAATATCATAGGTCATAGTGCCGAACCAGTTTTATATTTTTGTTAGATCCTACTTTTCTTCAAATTTATCATTAACCAATCTCATCATTTCATCTAAAAAGAAAAAATAGTGAGGTGTAAGATAATATTGGAAGTAACGTGAACAACAATACACAAAAATAATGTAGTTTTTGGTCAACAAGCATACGTAAAATCAGTCCAATGCTATCTCTATCTATGATTTTTAGTGTCTAAAATGTTGACAAACAATATATTGACTAGCTTTTCTACAAAGTACGCTTGAGAAAAGTTTTGAGGATGTAATGTAACCCTGCTTAATCTTCTTGGCAAGTGCTTCCCCCTATCAATTTTCATCCTCTCTTGGCCTTCTATACCTCCAGTGTCAAGCTCCTTCCTCTTTAGAAAATTCTTTTGTTGTCCCAATTGGTGGGGTTTGGAGGGACCATATATGGGCTGGAATTAGTCACCTTGAAGTGTAGGAGATGGAAAATTGAGCAACGTACCAATTTCCAAATTATTGTTGTGGTCGATAATTACAAGAGAAGCAGAACATTCAAGCTTGTGAGATAGTAAGTGCTTGTCATAATATGATTCCTATTTTCATTCTTTCATTTGTAGCTATTGAAATAGTCGTTGTTGATTATCACAATATCTAACCAATTCACTAGAGTTTGGAGAAATGCAAAATAGATGTGGCCCTGTGGAAGGAGCCACTTCCTGGCAAAATACTTTTCCAAGAGACTTTTAACTTGTAATGACTGTGATTTCATTGTTACAAAACTTCCAATAAGTTAAAATGTTACTAATTTTCTTTCCAAGTTGAAGAAACAAAGGTATACTACTGGTTTGTAAACTTGTAATTGATTCTTCTACTACCAGCAATTTCTGGCCATGATATCACATAGAAGGTTTGTCCATCGATCATATGTAGATTCATTCAACCATGTCACTTTGTTGGACTTAATGGTACAAATACAGACTGGAAAGAAAAGCTACATTGGAAATAGATGAAAGTTAAAGGACTCAATTGAAAAAATTGAAACAATAAGGATGAAAATAAAAACAAACCAAACTTCAAAAGATATAATTTATAATTTAGCCAAAAAATAAGAGAAAAGAGAGCTTCTAAATTCATAACATCATTCATTTTTTTGTAGAAGCTCAATTTCTACTTTTTATCTTTTAAATTACAATTATAACATCTAAAATTTATTTTTTAAAATCATGAATGAAAATGAAAATGTTGTACACAAAAAGTTTACATTATGATTTTGAATGCTGACTAAATAGAAAATATGTGGTGTTTTCAAGATTGAGGATTTCTAGGAAGAAAATAGTTAAAGGAGGAGAGATTTGAACCCTGGATGTTTCTATTTGAGAACACCAGAAGGTGCCAACCAATTAAGTTATAAGGCTCTTGGCCATGTAGAATATTCAAAACCAACAAATACAGCGATAATGATGACATATTATTTTCTCCGTGTAGGTCCAATTACCTCACTTAAACTTATTGACCGAAATATAATCGTTATCTCAAAATATATAAAACTTTAAGCAAAGATATAAATTCCTATATTACTTCATAATTTCTAAAAATGTAATTAAGATTATTATAAAAAGATAATGCTATTGCTAGCCCTAATATAAAGTAAATATCATA
>OU015761.1:11410548-11424643 GCA_907173295.1 Fagus sylvatica
CTCTTAGGTTGATATTTGGGTAACAATTGGTATCAGAGCCAAGGCTCTACATATAGATTTAACAATCTTAGAGTTAAGATCATGGCAAACACATTTAGACCTCAAATGGTTGAAGGTCAATCTACAAATAGACCACCCTTGTTCAATAGTAGTGATTATAGTTATTGGAAAACTAGAATGACTACGTACATTAAAGGTCAAGATTATCTCATATGGAAAATCATTGTAAATGGTCCTCATGTTCCTACTAAAATAGTAGAAGAACAAGAAATACCCAAACAAGAAACTGAATGGGATGAAAATGATGTCAAACTCATTGAATTAAATTATAAAGCTATGAATTGTTTATATTGTGCGTTTGACTCAAAGGAATTTGATGAAATTTCAAGTTGTAATTGATTTCAAGTTGTAATTCAGTAATTCTAAAGAAATTTGGGAAAGACTTGAAGCTACATATGAAGAAGCAAGTCAAGAATCAAAGATGAGCATGCTTGTTCATGATCACAAATTGCCTCAAATAGAGAAAGATGAATGTACAAGCATTAGCCCTCAAACATCCAACGATGAAGAAGATTCTACCGAAGCTTTTTGCTTAATGGCATATGAAGATGAGGTAACTTCTAAACTTAATTCTTTAGAAGATGAATCTTATAGCTATGATGAATTACAAAATGCTTTTGAAGAATTGGTTGAAGAATTTGAGAAGAATGTTTTGAAAAATAAAGTTTTTAAAAAGAAAGTCACATCTCTTTCAAACGAATTAGATGATTTCAAAAGCAAAAATGAAATTTTAGAAAAACAAATTATTTCTTTAAATGATAAAAATCTATCTTTAGAAAAAGAAATAATTAAGTTGAAAATTGAATCACAAAGCTTCATTGAGAAAATGAAAGCAAAAGATGTGGAAACATCATCACAAATAGCTTATGATTCAAATCTCTTAGTAAATGAAAATAAAGAATTAAAACTCAAAGTTGAAAACTTAAACAAAATTTTGACTAACTTTACAAATGGAAAGAAAAATTTGGATAATTTGTTAGGTAGTCAAAGATGTGTTTTTGACAAAGCGGGTATTGGATATAACCCGAAAATAAAAGAAAAACACTATCAAAAATTTTTCATTAATGAAAACTTCTTGAAATCTCCCATATGTAAACATTGTGGAAAATTAGGGCATAATATTCATACATGTCCCATGAAAAATATGATTTGGGTAGTCAAAGGAACTACTCCTCCAAAAGCTAACCCTAGTGGACCCAAGAAAATTTGGGTACCAAAGAAGGTTATTTGAAGTTGTTTTGTAGGTATGCTTGATATCCAAATCTACCAAGGATAAGTGGTTTCTTGACAGTGGATGTTCAAGGCATATGACAGGTGACAAAAACAAGTTCACTTCTCTTACTCTAAAAGATGGAGGAAATGTCAAATTCGGTGATAACTCAAAAGGAAAGATCATCGGTATAGGTAATATTGGTAAAACACATTCTCTTGTTATTGAAGATGTTCTCTTGGTTGATGGTTTGAAACATAACTTGCTAAGTATTAGCCAATTGTGTGATAAAGGCTATAATGTAATATTTAAATCAATCATGTGCATTATAGTAAATGAAATTGATAATCAAGTTTTATTTGTGGCATTTAGAAATGAAAATGTCTACACTATTGATTTTGATAATATGACTTCAAAAGAATCAATTTGCCTTGCTGCCATAAATGAAAATAGTTGGTTGTGGCATAGAAGATTAGGACATGCCAATATGGAATTACTCTCAAAATTGTCTAAACTTGATTTAGTAAAAGGTTTGCCGGTTACTAAATTTGTTAAAGATAAAATATGTGATGCATGTCAACTAGGTAAACAAACTAAATCATCTTTTAAGAAAAAGAAAGTTATTTCTACTTCAAGACCTCTAGAATTATTGCATATGGATTTATTTGGTCCTATTAGAACCGCTAGCTTAAGTGGCAAATTGTATGCATTTGTAATTGTTGATGATTACTCTCGCTATACATGGGTATTATTTCTTGCTCACAAAAATGAAGCTCATAAAGCATTTGTTAAACATTGTAGAAGAATTCAAAATGAAAAAGGTTATACAATTAACAATGTTAGAAGTGATAGAGGTAGAGAATTTGATAATCAAGATATTGAACTATATTGTGATCAAAATGGTTTTGGACACAATTTCTCGGCACCTCGTACTCCTCAACAAAATGGAGTAGTAGAACGTAAAAATAGATCACTTCAAGAAATGTCTAGAACTATGCTTAATGAACATAATTTACCTCAATACTTTTGGGCTGAAGCTGTTAACACCGCTTGCTATGTTATAAATAGAACCATCATTAGAAACACTTTAAATAAAACTCCTTATGAACTATGGAATAATCGAAAACCTAACATTGGATATTTCAAAGTTTTTGGATGTAAGTGCTTTGTATTGAATGATAGAGATAATCTTGGTAAATTCGATGCTAAATCCGATGAAGGTATATTCCTTGGTTATTCTACAAATAGTAAAGCATATAGAGTGTTCAATAAACGAACTATGGTTGTTGATGAATCTATGCATGTTGTTTTTGATGAAACTAATCCATTCCATATAAAAAATAATTGTGATGATGAGCCAATTTCTCTTGAAAATAAAGCTAGTTCATCTAATCCAAGTTGATTTAAGTGAAAAAGTCAAAGATCAAGTAGATGAACCAAAAGATGAAGAAAAAGCGCTTCCTCCAACCAACAATGAAGAATTACCAAAAAGTTGGAACGTAGTCCATAGTCATCCTAAAGAATTGATCATTGGTGAAGTTGAACGTGGAGTAAGCACAAGATCAAAGCTCAAGAACATCTGCAACAACATGGCGTTTCTCTCACAGAATTGAACCAAAGAACATAAATGAAGCTATTGAAGATGAATCATGGATCTTGGCCAATGCAAGAAGAGCTAAACCAATTTGAAAGAAACAAGGTATGGACTCTTGCACCTAGACCCAAGGACCACTCCGTCATTGGTACAAAATGGGTATTCCGAAACAAAAAGGATGAAGAAGGTATAATAGTAAGGAACAAAGCAAGGTTAGTCGCTCAAGGTTATAATCAAGAGGAAGGTATTGATTATGGAGAGACTTATGCTCCAGTTGCTAGATTAGAAGCTATACGCATGTTACTTGCTTTTGCATGTTTTAAAAATTTTAAATTATTTCAAATGGATGTCAAAAGTGCCTTTTTAAATGGTTTTATTGCCGAAGAAGTTTATGTAGAACAACCTCCTGGATTTGAAAATCATGAATTTCCAAACCACGTTTTTAAATTATCAAAAGCTTTATATGGTTTAAAACAAGCTCCAAGAGCTTGGTATGAACGACTAAGTGGTTTCCTTATTGAAAAGGGTTTTACACGTGGAAAACTTGACACAACATTATTTCTAATGTTTGATGGAAAAGACATGCTTATTGTGCAAATCTATGTTGATGATATTATATTTGGTTCTACTAATGAAAACTTGTGCAAAGAATTCTCTAAGACTATGCAGGATGAATTCGAAATGAGTATGATGGGTGAGCTAAAATTCTTTCTCGGACTTCAAATAAAGCAAACCGAAGATGGGATATTCTTAAATCAATCCAAATATGTCATAGACTTACTAAAAAGATTTGGATTGACAAATGCTAAAGCATATGGAACTCCCATGAGTCCTTCAACAAAGCTTGACAAAGATGAGAAAGGTAAACCGGTGGACGTTAAGCTATATCGAGGTATGATTGGTAGTTTACTTTATTTAACCGCAAGTAGACCCGATATAATGTTTAGTGTATGTCTTTGCGCTCGATTTCAATCTTGTCCTAAAGAATCACACTTAATTGCAGTCAAACGAATATTTCGATATTTGCTTGGAACCATTGATTTAGGATTATGGTACCCTAAGTCAAATTCATTTGACTTAATAAGCTACACGGATGCGGATTTTGCTGGTTGCAAAATTGATCGCAAAAGCACTAGTGGTACTTGTCACTTTCTAGGACACTCACTAGTATCATGGTTTAGTAAAAAGCAAAATTCTGTGGCCTTATCAACGGCGGAAGCCGAATATGTAGCGGCCGGTAGTTGTTGTGCTCAATCTCTCTACATAAAACAACAACTAGAGGATTTTAAAATTCTTTTTGATCATATTCCCATAAGGTGTGATAACACAAGTGCCATAAGTTTAAGTAAAAATCCTATCCAACACTCTCGCACAAAGCACATTGAAATTAGATACCATTTTATAAGAGATCATGTGCAAAAAGGGGACATTGAACTTGAATTTGTAAGCACCGATAGTCAATGGGCGGATATTCTCACGAAACCTCTCATTGAAGAACGATTTTGCACAATTCGACGTGAAATAGGTATGGCTAGATACGTTGATATCAAATAAGCTTAAATTTATTATCCTTCTCTTTGATTCAACTATGTTAAATCTATATATACCTTAAGAATTGAATATAAAATGATTTTATGCATATCATGTTCATAAAATTGTTCATTTTATATCTTCCTAGTTATATTGTTTGAACATTAAATTATATGTCCAGTTCTATGTATATTTGCGTATATGTTCATGCATAAAATAAGAAATAAAACTCATCATTTAAACAAACTTGAGTTTATTAAAAAGAAAGCCATAAAGGAGAAGTCACCACAAAAGGAAAAACCACTACACTTCCCACTACATTTATTTGGGGATAGAGCGAGAAGTCAATTCCTTCACCTCAGCTAGTAGCTTCTCGTACTGCTTCTGCAGCTTATTAGTGGTCTTGCTCTGCTCTGTGGACCGGATTACCAAATCATCGGCATAAGAATCCACGAGCGCCTTCAGCCTTTTGTTCTCCTCCTTGACCTCCCCTACTTTCTTCTTACTCTCCTTCAGCAACCTTTGTAAAATGGTGACTTGAGAACGCAGCGCTTTCACTTCCATATTCCTAACATGAAGACGACGTCCCATGTTAGAAACAGTGGCAGTACACTGAATCGTGAGTGCCAATGATTCATTTATTATTTGTGGGTCAGTCCTCCCAGCTAAAACCTTTGCATCCTCCGGAGTACAAAGACCGGCAGCTACTGCGGTGGCAGTCTCACCATTCAATATCACTGAATCAGTTACTGATACAGGGCCATTAATTGAAAGGAAGTAAGGACGCCAGACTTCTGGCATCACACTAGGCGTATCATTTAGATTAATTGTTTCTGGTTTGTTTTGAGAAGAAGAGGAAGCCATTCTAGAAAATCTAATAAGAGATTAAGCTAAGAGTTTGAAAATGATGAAGTTCATCGAAAATTAGTGTGTGTTAAATAAACCTCAGATTTTTGAACAACCAGCCTGTACCTATCACCCGACTCCCGAGATTTTTCTTCAAAATTCAACGTTCAAATCTCGAGATTTAACGTATACGGAAATATCACTGACTCAGAACTCGATGCGTCGACAAGATCTGTTTTCTGAAAAAGCAGAAATTTTTTTTCAAACTTCCTGATTTATCGGTGTCTATGGCGTGCGTAATTGGATAAGTCTGACACATAGCAAAATCTGAACCATTCATTCACACTTACGACACGTAGCAAAATCTGAACCATTCATTCACACTTATGACACATAGCAAAATCTGAACCATTCATTCACACTTATGACACGTAGCAAAATCTGAACCATTCTTTCAAACAGCGCGTCTGTCCTATAAATTCGCTTCACCTCTCCACTACATACTCACACCTCTCAGATAATATTTTCTCTCATTCTTTAGATAACACTCTAAGAGGATGCAGCATCATTTAGAGATTCATAAAATCAAATACTTGATCTTCTCAGATAGAAGCAAAATTATTATTGATCAAGTTTCCACGAAGCAAGATTATTATTGATCATGCTTCTCGGTTGAAGTACCTCTCTCATACACCAGGTTGATGGGAAGATCTTTAGCATACACTCCAAATATATCTTCCTCATCCGAATCATCCCGTTCATACAACTGTTGATACACCTGAAGCTTTGTATGACAGAAGAGAGAGAGTACGTAATATATGGGCATCATCCCATGTCCTTTCCAGATTGCTTAAATCATCAGCATTTTAGGCATATGGCAAGGGACATCATATCCTTTCTTGAAGCATCTTCAACCGAACCCTCAATCCAACCGAAACCACTAGGATGAAGAATCTTACAAATATGAATGTATTTGTTTTATTTCTTTGTACCAAATAGGAGAAAAATATGTTATATTAGTTGGGGTATGAAACCAAATCAGGGAGAAATATATTTTTTGTTCAATTTTGGTTGTTTAAAATGTTGAGTGATGTTTGGAGATATTGAATATAATATTTATTTTTTGATGATGCCAAGGGGGAGAAAGATATGACATTTTTTTGTATCTATTAGTGAATTATCATATCTTGCAATAATTAGCATCTTGCAATAATTAACAAAAATGCGCATATATATTGATTGCTTGATAATGCTTAAATGAAAAATTGATCTATGCATAAAGATAGGGGGAGATTTAAAAATCTCTAATATAAAGATATGCATTATTTTAGGGGGAGCTTTTCAAGAAAAGCTTCAAAATCATAAATCGTATAAAAATATCATATCATATGTGTCATCATCAAAAAGGGGGAGATTGTTAGCCTCAAGGTTTCAATAATTATTAATTGGCTAATTAATCCAAGGACATTCATGTAGTTTTGATGATAACCATGATTTTAAGTTGTTCATTAATGATATTTTCATATGAACTAATGATTTATGTTTTAAAGCTTAATTTTGACTATTGATTTAATTGGACCAAGATGGCCAATTCAAATATCAAGCAAATGCAAAGTTGATAAGTTGCAAATTCATTGAAGATCAAAGTCATCAAGACTCAAGACAAAGAAATCAAGCTCAAAGACAATGATCCGAGACATATGAGAAGTAAGAGTTAGGTTTTGTAAAGTTTATTAAGATTTGATCTTTAAGGCTCAACTTTAAAACCAACTTCAATTGAAAAATCTCTTAAAGTTTTCAAAGACAAACTTGATTGGTTGAAATTCAAATATAAGACAACCATATCAATTGAAAAATCTCTTAAAGTTTTCAAAGACAAACTTGATTGGTTGAAATTCAAATATAAGACAACCATATCAATTGAAAAATCTCTTAAAGTTTTCAAAGACAACTTGATTGGTTGAAATTCAAATATAAGACAACCATATCAATTGAAAAATCTCTTAAAGTTTTCAAAGACAACTTGATTGGTTGAAATTCAAATATAAGACAACCATATCAATTGAAAAATCTCTTAAAGTCTTCAAAGACAAATTTGATTGGTTGAAATTCAAATATAAGACAACCATATCAATTGAAAAATCTCTTAAAGTCTTCAAAGACAAATTTGATTGGTTGAAATTCAAATATAAGACAACCATATCAATTGAAAAATCTCTTAAAGTTTTCAAAGACAACTTGATTGGTTGAAATTCAAATATAAGACAACCATATCAATTGAAAAATCTCTTAAAGTCTTCAAAGACAAACTTGATTGATTGAAATTCACATGCAAGACAATCCATATCAATTATGGTTGAAAAATCTTAAGAAGAAAAGTTTTCAAAGAAAACAAATTGATTGATTGAAAATCAAGAAGAATGCAAGACAACATGATGGCTATAAATACTACCCTTTCTTCATTTCTAAACATCAAGCATACAAGAGAAATCAAAGATAGAAAAGATAACATCTTATACATCAATCCATCCTTCTCAAGCTTATATTTTCATATCATTCAAAATCCTTGATTGAAAATTTCTCTAAACACTTTTTGAGCCATATTGATCAAATCCTTGATATACTATTAGAGTGAGCATATTGTGTACAATTACTCTTTGAGAGAGCCTTATCTTGTACAACAAATACTTTGTTGAAACCATTGAGTGTTTTTGTTAGGGTTTTGGTATAAATCCTAAGTAGTGAAAAGGATTTTTCACTGGGTGGTTACTCTTCACCTTGTAAGGAAGATTTGTGGGTCTTGGTATAAATCCTAAGAGTGAAAAGGATTTTTCACTCGGTGGTTACTCTTCACCGTGTAAAGAAGATTTGTAACGGTTTTGATCTTCACCCGAAAGAAGATTGTCAAATTAGTGAATTTGGGAATCCTCGAGAAGTGATCTTGAGGCGGGGACGTAGGCAGGGAAGCCGAACCTCGATAACAATCACTGTGTTTGATTTTCTCTATCTCTATCTCTTACTTATTCAATTGCTTATATATGCTTGTGTTTGATTTTCTATCATATCTTATTGCAATTGAATTGTGTTCTTAAATTTGTTTTTGCTAATTGAAAATAGTTTTTAATTCCGCATTTAAATCGAAAAAGTTTGCCTCAACCTAAATCACCCCCCCTCTTAGGTTGATATTTGGGTAACACTCTGTACTAACACTTTTCTCCCATATTTTTGTGTAGGAGCCTCATTCTAAGGGCACTGGTCGAGGCGGATGGTCGGACTTTCACAAGCTTCTAGCGAATGCTCATCCTGAGTATCGTGCTTTTCTAGTGGAGTTGGGTTTTGGTCCATTTCTTAGCATCCCATATATGTCTCTGAGTCATCCCTTGGTGAGGTGCTGGGTGGAGAGATTTTTTCACCATACTGGGACCTTCCATATTAGCAATTGTGAGATGGGAGTGCTCCCACTAGATTGGAGCGCCATTTTGGGTATACGCTTCGAGGGTAGGGTACCTCCTAGTGAGCGCATATCTGGCCGTGAGGCCTTGGCCATTCTGGGCCTTAATGATCCTGCGGCTCTTCAAGGTACCACCAGCATAGTCTTGAGGGTGAAATATCTAAAGAAGCTTTTGGAGGAAGAGAAAAACAAGCCTCCCAACGAGTTGCGATATCGTCAGTGGGCAGCGTACTTCATTTTCAGCTGCTTCCTAGGTGATGATAAGACAACCGTCCCCACTCCTATTGTTGGTATGTTTCGAGATGTTGATGCACTGAAGGAGTATGATTGGGGAGCCCTAACATATGGCTTCTATATCCGAGGTCTGCGCCGTTTCTCTCGTCGGGAGACTAGTAGTTTCTTGGGCTTCTGGCAGTTTACGGTGTTTTGGGCTTTTGAGCATTTTCCTACTTTCCGCCCTAGTAGGCTGCGTAGCGCACCTGTTACTGTATTCCCCTTGGCTCGGCGCTGGGACTCGACTCAAATCGAGCGACTGACCACCCGTACTCTCCTCGAGCACCGCACTGAGGTGGATTGCATAAGGAATAAGGATATTCTCTTCCAGCCTTACACTCTCACTTTGATCGGGCGCCCTGAGTTGGTTCGAGCTTTCCAGCTTTCCCGACAAAGGGTATGGATTCGGACTACGAAATCCTGGGAGCTTTTTGTGGGTGAGAGGACAGTGCGGCAACTTAGTCTTGAGGTCGTTGTTCCGGTGGATCCACCTTCATTGATGACCATCGAGGACTACATCCCGGTTACTCCTAGGGATGCTTACTTGGAGGGAGTAGATCACTTCCCAGACCTGATCCGTATTGGAGTGCCTTATCAGGAGTGGTTCGCACAAAACTCTTTGGGATCCTTGATGGCTCTTCATGAGGTTGAGGGGGGTCGGGTCTTGGGTGGAGTAGCTCAGGATAGCTTCCAGCTGCAATTTTCAGGGGAGATGCAGAGACTTCAGGCTGAGGTTAGGCGCCTCCAGCTTGAGTTGTTAGTCTCTGATGGTAGATTCACGGCTGCTCATGCCCAGTGGCAGGAGGAGAGAGCTACCTACATGATGAATGTCCAGAGACTGGAAGATCAGCTTTTGAGCACGGGCGTATCGCCTGTTACCAGGGCCGAGACATCCGACCAAGGCCATACTTCGACTTCTTCTTCGACATCTTTCGCCGGTATTCCCCAAGATTGGTTCTTCGCTCCTCGTCCTCTTGCTCCATGACATATGTATACTTTTCTTCTTTTTTAGGGTCGTGTATCTTGGCCTACTGCATTTCTTCTTTTGTACCCGTATTTAGGATGATTTATGTACAAACAATTGATTTTGGACAGTTTTTATGGATGTATTGTATTCATAGATTGTGCTTATGGATTTGTTTATGGATATTGGGTTGTGTTTATGGGTTTTGTTTATGGATTGTGTTTATGGATGTGATGTATGGATATTGGGTCTTAATCCTTCGTGAGACCTAATTTAGCAAATGTTGGGACTTATTCCTTCACGAGGCCCAATTTCTGCAAATGTCCAAAATTTTCAATTTCCTCGAAAAAATAGAAAAATTTTGCCCTAATATGGAATATTAAAACAAATTTTTCTAACTTCTTAAAGATGGAAAAATTTTGCCCTAGTATGAAATGTCAAAACATATTTTTCTAGCTTGTTAAAAATGAAAAAATTTTGTCACAGTATGAAATTATGTCAGCCAGCACAGATTTCCAAATTTCTACGCGTGTAGCTCTTGGCATGAACTGAGACGCGACCATCCAAGTGCCAAACTGGTTTTCTCCCACAATTTTTCGATTTGTTGAAAAAATTTCCCCAGTGTGTTGTCAATTTGAGACTTTTTGACCTTTTCTTGACTTTTCTAGTTCTCAAGTCGGTTCTCGATTTTGAGGCCGGTTCTCGGGCTTCTAGGCCAAAATTTCCAATCGTTGGACTGCTATCATCTTTCCCCTGACTGATTCATCATAAAGTAATCTTCAATTGGTCCAAAACCAGCCTTTGGAGGCGAACGGATAGGGCAAAACAAACGGACAGGAATTTCGAAATCTTAAAATTCCTAACGGGTCTCATGCAACATCATGCTGCGTGTCGCAGCATGAGGCTGTGTGATACCTGTCTTTATAAGATGGGACAACCCCCTTACGAACCAGCAGCTATCTTATGTCTCTTTCTCTCCCATTTGACCAAAATCTCTCGTTTTTCTTACTTTCCAAGCTTTTTGTGCCATGGCCTTTTCGAGTGGTGGCTCCCGTCCTTTAGTGGCTCTCAATTTTCATGACTTTCGTGCCGAACGGATGAGACAATGGTGGGATCTTCTTGAGGGAGCAGATCGTGCCCAAATCAAAAGTGTCTTCGGCAAGTTCTCTTCACTCATGCGTCTTCGGATAGACCAAGGCTTATGCGAGGCCCTCACCTTTTTTTGGGACCTGATCCACTGTTGTTTTTCCATCAAAGAGATGGATTTAGTTCCCACTTTGGAGGAGTATGCCGAGCTCCTTCAACTAGATAGTTCTTTCAACGTGAAGTCTTTCATGCCTTCCCCGGGGCACTCGATCAAATTGAATCTTGGAGAAGTTCTTGGGTCTGACTTCCGAAGTCCTTCGAGAGAAGATTCGTCGAGTAAACGAGACTTGGCGGAAGGCTAGCATTTCTTTAGATTTTCTAACGAAGTATTTCTCGTGGTGTCATTTCCCGAAGGACCTCATAGAAGACTTTTCCGCATGCAAAAATGGGTGACAGAAGTTTCGGAACAACGCCTTCAAAATCGCCTTTGCAGATATTTTCCTTTTTCCTACTTCTACCAATAGGAATAGATTTAAGGGTTATTCCTCTAGTTCTTAACGAGGGCAAATTTGTTATACCTGCTATAATGTGTGAAACCGTGCGGTCATTATCTTACTGCCAGGACCAGAGGGAGGGGGTTCTGATGTTCTGCACACAGCTTCTCCAGCTGTGGTTTTGCAGCCATTTGCAATACTTTCATGATCGCTAGACTGCTTACTACTTCGACTGACACATCGTAAGGCAAACTGTCGACACGGCTCTTCCTTTCATAGACGTAGGCAATGACTGGGCGTTGTATCTTCTCAACTTGCCTATGAGCGAGTGGTCCTGGAAGGTCATATGAAGGCCTGCAGAATGGAAGCCCTGGACTCATTGCAGTCTCTTTAATGGCATCCCTCTTCCTGGGGTATGGGGTTGTACTGGCTATTATCCCAGTCTTGCTCTTCATCAGTTCGGAGGTCTCCAGTATCTACCCCGTCTGGGTGACTTAAGCCTAGTGACTTTTGATTACGTTGCTGGCAGCAGTATGTGGAAGCTCCTCTCAACAATCAAGGACTTCTGGGAACGCCACTTTTCTGAGATGGATTTCGTTGAGGACGGTCTCCCTGCTGACAACTTAGTTACTTATGAGTTTGTCAAGTGGAGGGAGGAGTCGAGTCCTTCTTGCATCCCCAGGTTTACCATGCAGCCAGGCGCGTTGTATTTCTCAGCGCCTCCTTCTCTTCGGGCTTCGGCTCCTAACAGTTGTTTAGGAAGGGTTGCTAACTTGAGAGGGAGCTTAGTGATGTGCATGCGGAGTTAGCAGTGCTACATGTCGTCAGGGTGACTCAGAGGGGGTCTGCAACTCGCGTAGAGTCCATACGGGAGTTAGATGAGAGTGAGATGGCACTCTCAGTAGCGCGTACTTCTCTAGGGACCATGCAGGTTCAGATCAGCGTTCTTCAGGCCAACAATGTGATCCTGTTGACTGAGATGGACTGTGTGCAAGAGTACTGTGTGTCTAGTCCTTCCCTGCCTAGTAGAGAGAGCCTTGCCTTGGCTAGAGCTCTTCTCCGAGTTATTTGAGTGGTGGAGTCTTTGGGTGCTGAAGCCAATACCGTTCTGGAGGAATATGACGAGGGAGATCCGATCCTCTCTACCGCCTTGGGGAGATTTTGCAGTGAGACGTCTATACATTTCAGTCACTTATGAGTATCATTTTAGTATATTTCTTGTAACAATAAGTAGTCAGTAGTTTTTGTATTTAGATGGAGAGTCCTTCATAAATCCGAGTCGGATTATGCGTGACTCCCATTTTTAATTTCCCAATTATATGTTTAATTATGCTTTTAAGACATCATGAAAAATTAATACTTTCTCGTCTTTTTTTGGCAGTGGTACTATATTAGCCACCCAGTCTAAGTAGGTCACTGTGCTAAGGATGCCTCACGGGCTTGCAGTCTAATTTTAGTGGAATCTGGTGGACCACTATGTCTATATCTAAACCCAGCATGTCTTGATAAGACCAGGTAAAGATTTCACGAAATTCCCTTAACAGTGCGAGGAGTTCGCCTTTCTGCTTGATGGCGAAATGGGTTCCGATCTTCACTTCTTTTGGTTCTTCACTTTCTTATGCCAGATTCACAACTTCCAATTCCTCTATGTTGGGCTTGGATCCTTCATCCTGTTTTTCTAATGCTTCGAGAATGTCATTTGGCAATTCGATCTCTTCGTTCGAATTATTTATGTTATCTAATGAGCAATTCGTATTGTTGTCTATTTCGAAGACATGGGGATCGTTTGGGGTTTTGCGTTTAATCTTGGAACGGATGACGAATGGAGAAAAATAAGGAAACGAAAGGAAGACATTCATTTGTATGATGGCATATTGAAATGTTTAAAACACATTGAAGTATATAAATGAAGGAATTCATAAGATAAATACATAGTGACATATTACTGAAATATATGGAATGGAGTTAGTACAATAATTTAAATGATGATTATGGGATGATGTCTTAAAGCATAAAAAGCACATAAAACTTAGAAATTGTTAATACAAAAATCCTCCAAGCCGTTTATAAGTTCAAAACCCGAACTATCAAATGACTGAGGTACTTCTTACTCATTGCTACTAAAAATACGCTGTAGCAATGGAGTATTGGTCTATGCTCCTGCATTCTTTCTCGGTTGGCAAAGACGGACAGGTGATGTGATGGAATCTCCCTTGGTGGTGGTGGCATTGATGCTCAGATCTTCCGCAGGTAGGGGGTCGGGCTTCTCAGCATGCCCATCTTTTTCTATACTAGGTTCGGCGGGTGTTGGTAAGACTGGTGCATCCGTCATTTCTTCGATCTTCACGATCACTTCATTTTCTCCAATGGGGATTGGGTCAGGAATGAGATATTGTTCCTCCTCATCTCCCAGCTCCAGATAATCGAGTATCGCCTTGGGGTTAAAACAGTATTGGGTAAAAAAGGCTTTTGCTAAATCTTCCCAGCAAGTGATATTGTCTAAGTGAAAAAACCAAACAGTCGCACGCCTAGAAAGGCTTTCCCGAAACATCATAACCATTAAAAGTTCATTCTCAGCGTACTGGGC
>OU015761.1:11424743-11474799 GCA_907173295.1 Fagus sylvatica
AAAAATTGTTATGTTATTATTATTTTTGCTAAATTACATTATATTACTTGTATAAGTTAAGAATACTTTCTAAAGTTCCATTTTAATTGAAGTTAACATTTTATCATTTATAAATGAAAAAAGTTATATATTGTAATGAAGAAATTCATAAATTAGTTAACAACAAATATTGATCTAACATATTCAACCATGATTATTACAATTTCTGAATCTAACATACACAAAATACATTATTGTACCTTTTTTTCAAATTATTTTTTCATTTTCTATTCTGAATACATTTTTTTTCACGTATTTTAAAATTACAACTTCTGAACCTAACTTATACATACTTTTTGAAGTCACATTTTCTTAATTTATTTTTTACATTTGATGTCAATAATTATTAACTGTATTATTTGCAATCTTTTTATTAATAATAATATTTGAATGAATATTTACAATTTTTCTCAATAATTATTAAATGTTACAAATTTCTGCGAAATCTTTATAACAAATTTAATGCAACTTTTGTCAATAATTATTAAATGTATCTTCTACTAATGTTCTTTTTATAATACTAACATAAAATTGTGTTTATAACCACAAAAGCAAACCATATAAAATGTTTTCATAATTCTTGTATGAACTGTATTAATACCAGCAAAGTTTTTTAAACAATTTGTTTGTTAAGATTAAATTTTATAAATAAATAAAATACATTTTTAAACATATAAAATGTATTCATAATTCTTGTATGACTTGAATGGTTAAGATTAAAAGTTTCAACATTCACTTTTAATCTTATCCATTAAATTTTATAAATAAATAAAATATTAAATCAACACACAATACTAAATCTAAATGCAAATTTGCATTGCAATTGAACTAGCAATTTGTTTGTTATTAGAGCATTCCCAATGGACGTGCTAAAAGGTAAAACAAACTCAAATATAGCCCACAACCACAAAAAAGGCCTCCCAACGGACATGCTTCACGTGAGCTAAAATAAGTTTTTGCTATAGTTGCAAGGCATTTATGCCTTGCACTGTTCATTTGCCATTTCTATTTTTTATTATTTTATCTTCTGTTCCGCTCCTTTCTCTCTCTTCCTTTTTTCCCTTGTTTTTTTTCCTTTGTTCTGTTCCGCTCCTCTCTCCCGTGGCTGTCAAGCTCTTTTTTCCTTTCTTCTTTTTGTCAAGATATATATATATATAAGATATATATATATATATATATATATTTTTGTCTTGGACCTCATTAATAATACATGTATTGCTACAATGAATGTTGCAACTTCATTTTTTCTTTCACAATGAATGCTATGGGTAGTTACTCATTCATGAAAAAATTAAAAATTTATCAAATGAGACTTATTAAAAAAATATTTAATATATATTATACTATAGAAAATATAGATTATAAAATTTAATAAACTAGTTTTATTAATGATTATATATGGGCATATATATATGACTTTTAGAGGAAATAATAAAAAATAAATAAATAATGAATATTTAATTGAAATAGAGTTGAGAACAGAGAATCGGATGTGAGTGTTTTTTAAAATGGTAAGTTAAAATAGAAAAAGTAGGGTTTTAAACTAAATTTTAGCTTAAATTTTAGCATGTCCATTGAGAATGCTCTTACACGGCAGATACTTCCAAGGAACTTTGGACCAGACTTTTTACACAGCACACGTTGTTTTCATGTGATTTTCTGAGCAGAAGATGTGATCTTCTGAACACAAGGACACATCAATGTGGGTCCATTAAATAAAAAAAACATTAAATCAACTTCTCTCATGGGACACGGCATGGATATACTTCTCCTAACTAAAGACTTGAACAGTATCACTCTAACAGCCAGCCAGCCCAATCTTAGCTGGTTAAAGACGGGCTGATGTGATCTCTTCTAAACACACTTTGTGCCAATCCCATCACCTGAACTGTCCTCTCCTTCGAGCTGCACGTCCCTGCTGCAGTGTTCTTCGGCTAGAAGGTAGAGTCCTCAAGTTGTTTCAGCTACAAAAACCCCCTCAAGTTGTTTCAGCTACAAAACCCGAACTTCCTTCTTCTTCTTAGCTGTCTGCCTCTATGTTTTCTTAATCTTTCTTCCATTCTCTTTTCGGGTTTGCTGTCTTTGGGTTGGCAGAGAGCATTAAATGCTTACAAGACTTCTCAATCTCACTCCATCTTCAGACTTCTCAATCTCACTCCATCTTCACTGCGTGTTAGGTGTCTGAACAGTGGGATGTGATTTTGTTACTGGGCTGTGACCAAATTTTACTGGGTTGTGACCGAAATTTGGTGGGGGTGCTGGTTGTTTTCAATTTTCCTCTTTTGTTCAATCAACTTTGTGAATACGGTATGCTCTCTCTCTCTCTCTCTCTCTCTTTGTTATTAATTTCATTTCTCAAATTTAAGATTAATATTCAAAACCCTAATTACATCATATTCTATTCAAATTAAATCATATTGACAATTTTAATATTTAAAACCCTAATTATGTTTTATTCAACTTAAATAATATTTTTATCAAAAAAAAAAAAACTTAAATTCAAACCCTTAATATTACCCTAAGCTTTTTGACATAAACTAATATATTATATGATTTTTTAATAACCTAATAATATAAATTCATATTTTAATACCTTTGCAGCAAACATGTCTTCCTCATCAGTAAATAGTGCAATTAGAGATGGGCTGAGATTTAGAAATTTAGACTGTGTTTGTGGCAAAAGAGCATCAGTTAGGATTTCAGAATCAAGTTTAAACAAAAACAAATTGTATTATTGTTGTGCTGCCAACCGATGCGGTTTCTTTTCTTGGTGTTTGCCCATCAACCAACGAGCTGGCTGTGAAAGAATGGAAGAGATATCACAAGCAACCAGTTCTAAATCCATGGTTGATGCATCACAATTGCTTGATGCATCACAACTGTTACTGGACTTGCATCAACTTCAGTCAGAGATGCGTGGCATGCGTGATATGGTCCAACCAGTACATCGTGATGACATCCAATCGTTGAAGAAGTTGTTAACAATAGGACTTGCTGTAATTGTGGGCCTTATTGTTGTATTATGGTATCAAATTCAATAAATGTGTAGTGTAGTCATTACCACTTTTTGTAATTAGACAATATTTGGTTGAATGAATGAGGAAGCTTATTTGAATGAATGTGAATGAATGAATGTAGTGAAATGTATTCAATGAAATGTGTTGTGTACCAGAAAAATGTTTATTTTAAATGTTAAGTCTGCCCAGAAATTGTGGACAATTTGCATCAATGTGTGGACATTAATGTCTATATTTTCTTGCAATGGCCATGCAAATTCATGCAATTTGATGCACGTTAGAACACTAAACAGTCACGTGAACAGTAAAATTCATCCCCAGAAAGTGTGGACAATTTGATAAAAGTGTGGACAATTTGATAAAAGTGTGGACAAGTTTGTCCACACTTTCTGTCAGATACGTAAACAGTGAACTCTTTCTGATAAAAGTGTGGACAATTTGAACAAAGTGTGGACAATTTTGTCCACACTTTCTGTGAGATACGTAAACAGTATTTTATGTGAACAGTAAACTCTTCACAAAAAAGTGTGGACAATTTGAACAAAGTGTGGACAAAATTGTCCACACTTGAAGAGCATGGTAAACAGCATACGTGAACAGTACACGTCAGCAGTAACGTGAACAGTGTTCATATTGGTCTGAAAGTGTGGACAATTTTGTTAAAGTGTGGACAAAATTGTCCACACTTGAACAGCATGGTAAACAGCATACGTGAACAGTACACGTCAGCAGTAACGTGAACAGTGTTCATATTGGTCTTCAAGTGTGGACAATTTTGTTAAAGTGTGGACAAAATTGTCCACACTTGAAGAGCATGTAAACAGTATACGTGAACAGTCTACGTGAACAGTATTCATATTGGCCTGAAAGTGTGGACAATTTTGTGAAAGTGTGGACAATTTTGTTAAAGTGTGGACAAAATTGTCCACACTTTCTACAAACTTGGTGCATGGTACCATATTACCCAGAAACCTGCCTTTACCCAGAAACCAACCCAGAAACCTGTTTTAACTTAGCCAATTTCTGCAAACTTGGTTCAAAGTATACCACTAACATAACTTTCATAAAATTACTATATTCATGAAATTCACCATGACCTGAATACATAAAAAACTTAGAATAACCCACTAGCAATCACTCAAATACGTATGCACTTCCATTATCATTGATTGGAACGACAAAATACATTAATTATCCACTCTAGCTAAAAACAATACAATCAATGGGTGTATGTTAATGAAATGAAAGGAGCCTACACTTTCTCTTTCCTCTTGCAAAAACAACAACGCTGAGGATATACAAGATTGAGACGGATCCTTCCATGATACAAAAAAACTAACTACCAACGCATCCTTCCGTAATACAAAAAAAGGAGGATCGTTTAACAAAAAAAAATATATATATATTTACATATATCTAATCAAGGAAGGTTTAAGGCTTGGTCTTCGTTTCCATGAGCTTGAGTCTGTGACATTGACTGTAAAAGAAAACATGGTACAATAAGTATGCAATAACTAGGATTTAATAACCAATTTTTCCACATTACAAATATCTTTACCTCAGACACAAAACTCTGGGAAGGCATTGGATTTGTTAAGTGTATAACTCCATCATGTGAATGTGGCATGGACACTGGATATTCCTACAATACAAAAAAAATATATATATATATATATATATTCAACCATAAGCCCCAAAATAACATCTTTGCTACATATGAATAATAACAGTGCAAATCACCTATACTTACCATGTTTGATGTAGAGCAATCTCCATAAGCACTACCTCCAACCTAGGCCATCCAAATCACAATTAAACCAAAATTAATAAACAATAATAGACTAGGATATTAAAAGAAGTGTGGTCTTTTAATTATGTACCCCAGTAGTTGATGTTGAATGAGCAAGATTCCTAGCAACGGCATTGTTCCTTTTCTTCTTTGGTTTTGAAACCGCTTCCTCCATTGATGACTTTAGCCGTTTCATCCTAGGTCGACCCTTACGCTTCACAACCGTAGGACTCCTTACAACTTCAGTCCTAACAACATCAGGAGCAGCTCCAACACTATTCTTTCTCTGAGACGAGGGTTGTTTACCACATGAACGAGAAAAGTTGTCTTTCAAATCAATTAACAACTTTTCTAGAACATTAAAATTCTCTACAGACTCAGCCCCTATCTCAAGCACACCGACTGCTAGTCTATGTAACTTCTCGTACCTTTCCAAGACAGGGTTATGTTGTACATCATCTGTACAAGTGGAGACGTAAGTGTGTTTTCTTTTGATATTCTTTCTCCACCTGTCTAGTATATACCTGTCAGGAAGTATAGTCACACGTTGCTGGGAAAGCACAAATAAGGCATGCCTACATAATATCCCCCTAAACTCAAACATGCGACATACACAGCCAACCAAGCATTCAGAGCTATTGAATCTCACTTCAAAAAGCTTCCCTGGGCATGCTTCATCTTCAATCTTGTATTTGACTTCATCACTACCTCTAACAAGCTCATTTACTATACAACCTTGTCTCCCAGCAAATTCTAGTCGCACCCGCTTAAAAATCTCATGGGTGTAAGCTTCTTGGAACTGTTTCTCCATAGGAGATGATGATGAACACTCCAGCTTGCCTTTGAAACACTCAAAATCTGATAAAATCTCTTTTTCAACCTTATTCCGCATTGCTTTCTCGAATTGCTCCACAAATACTTTCAAAGTTGTAGAGCTATGTACATAACCATCAAAAAAGGCATTCATTGATTCCGAACGTTGGGTTGACGACATTCCCGCAAAGAAATTGGAATTGAGAAATGCGGGAACCCATCGCTCCCGTTCCTCATATAACTTGGCCAACCACTCATTCTCCTCAAGATGATGTAAAGTGATGGTATGATTCCATTTTTCTTCAAACTCTTCCACTGTCATTGAATCATGCACGGCTTTAAGCAAATAATGCTTTATATCTTGATAAGCTTCCAATCCAGCAAGCTTCACTGGCAACTTCATCGTAATATGCCAAATACACCAACGATGAACAGTTTCCGGAAAAACTATTTCAATGGCCCCGCCGCATTGCTTGGCATTGGTCTGTGATAATGGCTTTTGGAGCAATGTCACACATACTTTGCAACCATTGCCTAAATACCCACACAAACGAATCCGTGTCTTCACTTGACAATAACCCACAACCAAGTATAATAGATTCACCATGATGATTAATTCCAATAAAAGGGGCGAATGGCATATCATACTTGTTTGTTAGATATGTGGTGTCGAACGTGATCACATCATTAAACGATTCGTATGCTGCCCTACTCCTCGCATCAACCCAAAATACATTTCGCACACGTAACTCATCATCCAAATCCAATGCATGGTAGAAGTTAGAATTTTTAGCTTGCATTCTAACGAAGTAATCGTGCAAGGCTTGTCCGTCACCCTCCTTACACTTTAAACGACGTTCCTTTTCAAGAAAGTTGCGAACATCTCTTTGATTATACGTCATATTTTCATAACCCCCTGCTTCAACGACGGAAGCCTTAATACTACTATTTATCCTAACACCGGCATTGTCATTAATCAAGAGTCTCCTTCTTGTATCCGTGCTTATATGCCGAAAAGCAGCAAAATGCCTAGATTTACTAGGACTCAACTCATGGTTATGATCCTCAATAAAACTCAATATCCTCCATTTTTTATCCGGTAATATCCATCGAAGCTTTGATCCCAGCTTCACACGCATTTTTTATCGTCGACCTCTTCTTGGAAGGATCATCAACCGAACTACTGTATTTTCCCTCTCGGTTACACTTCAAGTTTACATAAGAAGTCTCACTAAAGCCCTTCTTTTTTCTTGAATTCCTTGTCATTGTTGCAAATCCTTTCGAATAAGCATAATGCTTATAAAATTCAATGACTTGTTGAAGTGAATCAAACTCCATTCCAACCCTTGGTTCAATCACTGAATTCCTCACACTCTCAGGTGTATCCTCCTGCATGTTTCCCTCAACAGGCTGTGGTAAATCCTCCACAAAACTATTACTCGCACCAAAGGATCTAACACCATCCATCTCTTGTGTACTCATGACTGCAACAACCTATAAGCCAAATACCAAAGTTAATTATAACATGTAGTGTAAATTCTACCAAATAATTTATCATGTACCAATAATGATATACAACCTAAACCTAAAGTATTACATTGTGACTAGTATCAATAACAAAAAACATTCAAACACACCAACACACACTCACTAAAATTATCATTAAAAAATAACATGAAAAAACCCATTAAACATCTATAGCCATAATACAATAATCATGAATATTTTGCTACACCTAAAACAAGCATAATTTTTTTTTGTTTTTTTTCATTTTTTATTACACAAAAAAATATGTACAGATTATCACTAAAAATAAACTTAAATAATATACACAACTAACAAAAAAGAAAAAGAGCAAAAAAAAAAAAACATACCACGTGAACAGTGCAGTCAATGCACCAGTGCAATGGACCTCCAAAACTCCAAAACTCACGTTAAATGCTGCTCCAAATCTCAAATGTTGGTCTCTGTCTCTGCTCCAAATGGTGACTTTGTTTCAAGCTCAAGCTCAAGCTCAAGCTACAATGGCAGCAACACTGTTTTACAGAAAAAAGGTTTCTATGTTTAAGATTACTGTTTCATTATTATTGGCAAGAAATAATAAGCACCAAAACTTCAAAAATCCAACCTTAGAACTGGCTTGATCTTCTCGGCTAAGTTGTCTTTTTTTTTTTTTACTTTCTGCTTGCTATGGACGTGTGTTTCAGTTCAGGGAGTCAAAGTCATGCTGAAGAAGAAGAAGAAGACAGGCGGGAAAAAAAAGGGCGTTGCTGTGGGGCTGTTAGGTGTTAGTTGTGGGCCTCTCTCACGTGCTTTGCCATGCCCCATTTTTAGCCAAAATTTTAGTGTGTTTGGCAACAAAGATAGTGCATTCTTCATTAAAATAGCTGATTTTGCACCTATGGGACCCGCAGCACTGCTTGCTGCCGTGGCCCAATTATATGCTGCCACAACCATGGTGTGAAAACACTGTTTCACACCATGGTGTGAAAGCAGCAGCGCCCATATAACAATGGCTTTGTAGTTTATACTTTGAATTGGAAATCTAAGTAATGTGTAATGATTAAATTTTAGGCAATTATTCGTATAAATAGTGGGTTGGAGGAGGATTTCTCTAAATTGGATTGGAGGAAAACTATTTCCTTCGGACAAAGAATGGTCTATTTATGAAATAATTTAACCTTCAACTCAGTTTGGAGGAACAACTCGGTTTGGAGGAATCTTCCTCCAAACTATTACGTGGCAATTAAATAGACAATACACGTGTATTTTTAGTCACATGACATTTTTAATGAGTCATGTGATTTTTTAAAATTATACATGTGGATAATTTATTTAATTGACACGTAGTGTATTGATAGAAAATCCATCTAAACAGGGTTGGATGTAAACTTTATCTGTCTATTTAATTGCCACCTAGTGGGTTGGAGAAATATTCTTCCAAACTGAATTGAATGCAAACTATTTCCCATTCATTCTTGCTACAACTTATTACGTGGCGGCTAATAAGATCATCCACTTGTACTTTTAGTCACATGACTTATTTAATGAGTCATGTGATTTGTTTAAATAATACATGTGGATAGTCTTATGAGTTGTCATGTAATGAGTTGTAACAAGTTAGTTAAAAAATGGTTTGTAGTCAAACTTTGTTCTTCTTAGTCCCTCTATTTTGGAATGTTTTCCTTTTAGTCATTGTATTTTGAAAAGTTTTATTTTAGTCTTTTTATCGTAATGTAATCTCACCTATATAATTTGATGGCGTGATCCACAAAATGCTAAAAAAAAATACATAACTAATAACATAACGTGACCATAGTCCTCTATTTTGAGATTTTTTTCCTTTTTAGTTGGTGTACTTTTAAATATTATAATTTGCTAATGGGACTCACAAATGTTAATAAAAAAAAACATGAATAACTAACAAGATGACATGGCCAAAGGTGGTAAACCAGATTGCGTTGCGTTATATACTCTAATTTTTTCTAGCAAATGAACAAGCAAAGAAAAAATTTCGTATGTGAGATGAAGATAATAACTAAAATGAAATATTTTTAAAAATTGAACGACTAAAATGGAAAATCACAAAGACCAAAAAGAAAACCATAAAAAAAATATAGGGTCCAAAAATGAATTTTTGCCTAAATTTTAATAGTCCTTACCTCCTTGAGGGTGTGTGGGTTGAAGTGAAATGAAGTCCGGATATTTTTCAACCTAATTCAATTTTTTAGGTTCATAAATATTTAATCTAACACAACTCAATTGATGATGGTTCTAAAAATCAATCAAATCCAACCCATAAAATATCATGTTAAGTTTTTGGGTTGGGTTTTTTGGTTAGGGCTAATAAAAGTATTGAATTATCATTTATTTATTTAAACTTAGTATTCAATGAATATTTATATCACTTACATAATTGGGTTTGATATTCCTATTTCATCAAAACCTAACCTAAGATTTCAAAACAAATCAATCTAACAAATTTAAACTAAGTCTCAAAATAAAAAAAAAAAAAAAAAAAAAAAAAAAAAAAAAAAAATTCAAGTTATTGTGAGAACCACGACCCTTAACCCATAAAGGTCTAAACATGATTCTCAAAAATGGTTACTTACACTGTTTTCCATCCTAATTTTTAGGGGAATTTACAAATGGAGTTGATACCTAACTTTTGGGAAATAAACAAATTACATGATTTTGCCTTAGATACAATCTAAGGAAAAATAAAATTTCAAGGCTTTGTGTCCTAAATACAATCTAGAAAACAAAAGTAAAAGGATACATAAACTAATCTAACTTCCCCTAAAATTAGGGTTTGGGGGCTAGGGGATTGGATGAGAAGGTGTTAGGCACCTATCCAACCTGACCTAAATCAGTCTCTTAAGAACCTTTAATTTATAGTTCATGACTTGATGCATACAAACCAGACTCGCATTGATGTGACAATATATATAGTACATGCAAAACAAAATGAATAAATGTGATTAATCACCCAGCAATAGAAAGTATTCATCCTTAACCATACATCTTGACAACCGAACATAACATGTTAAGATTAAAACCAATCGGAAACAAATATGACAGAATCAATAGGAAAACATTTTCTGTACAAAACCATATAAATTTTAATAAAACCCAGATCGATTCTTAGATGGAACCAATTGGGCCTCTACTAGTGTCGATCGGTGCCCAAACTGACCAATTCAGTACCTAGGTAAAATTTGGGACCCAATCGGTGCTGAGATAAAAACCTAGGACCCGATCAATTTTAATCCGAGAGTTCAGTTGTTGAATCTCATGGAAACCGATTTATCCATTGTTTTTAACATTTTTAAAGTTATGGTTTTCATCCTAACATGCTCCTAAGTCATATTACAATTTATCAAATAAAGAAAAACACTTGGGAACAAACAAGAATAACATAATTTTAAAATAAAATAAGTAATCTAATAGTCATACATCCATTGAAAAACCGAAAGGTTGCGAACAAGGAAAGAAGTACTTGCATATGTTTGTGGAAGGAAGCTTCTTGATCTGAGTTGAATAGATCAACCTGAAAATTGATTCTTTAGAGAAAAAAATAAATAAATAAAAAACATTAAATTTGGTTAAAAGAGATTAAAAAATGGAATTAAAATACTGGAATTAAGATTACAAGAGGTGGCCTCTTATAATCTCTAGGGTTATAAGAATAACTTGTATTCTTATTCGAAACCCTAATCCCTCACAAATATTATTTTGAACTTTGTTTGGGATTATGAACGAAGAAAATTTCAACCCCCTATTGAAATGAGAATATTTTCTATTTATATGACAGCCCTAAAATGAACCTACCCACGTTTTGGACTTCATGGGAGTGCATTAAGGTTTTGGAAATTGGATAGACTTCATGAAAATCCCAAAATTCTAATTGATTTTTAGGCTCTAATTGTGGGCCTGTTTTGACCCTCTAATGTTCGAATTTGGAGATGGTCATTAGACACATATTTGTAGCCCATCATGTTAGCTTTCCAGACCATTTTGAATCAACTCAATAGGATAATTAAGTCAAACATTATAGTCAAAATACTGATCAATGTACACGCTAGAATCCAAATCTAAATTGGGCTTTGGACAATTCTAGTGTTTTCACCTTTGGTCAACTTCTAGTGGATTTAGAAGTCATTTTTTGGCTGAATTCGAGATTTCTTGATTTTCATCAATTTATTAATAATTAATATGATAATTATTGGTCAAAATAATTATTCCATTAGTTAAAAATAAATCAATTTAAGAATTTTCCTTTGATGAATATCTTGTGCATGAATACTTACCATTTTAAAGTGTTCTAAACCAATAGGAATTATTTATTAATTGATTTTTAATTTTTAATTTAATCCTTTAGAAAACCAATCAAATTAATTAACAAGTAATCCTATGCATGTGAACTTATGGTAAATATTATTTCAACCAATCAAATTTATTTTCTTAGTAAAATCTTGGTTTTTTATCTGATTTCCAATATGAAAAATGCATTCTTATTCTTAATTTAATTTTGATCAGTTAAAATATGATTTTAAATTTAAGGACCAATTTTGAATTTTCAAGCTTATGAAATTACCATTTTACCCTTTATGCACTAAAGTGTAAAAAAGTAAATTTGATGGTTGCAAAATGGGGTGTCAACAATTGCCCATCATTGGTGGAATTTATGCAATAAATAAACACCAATGCAAGTACAACATCTCATTTTGTGACCATTAATTTATTCACGTGGAGATATAATGTCCTCAGACATTGTCATAACCCTATTTTTACCCCCGGGATTTCCTCGAGAGTTGGTAAGCAAAACGAGGCAGCTGGACTAAATTCGAGTGAGACCTGAGAGTAGCCCAAATGCATCAAAAAGTCCTCAGAACATGGACAGGAGCACATTTCGTGAGGTTTGGAAAGGTTTGACCAAGTTTGACCAAAGTTGACCGAAGTTAACCAAGTTTGACCAAGACCATGACCAGGCCAAAAGCAAGATTTGATTGAGCACTTTCTAACCATTGAGAAGAGCACATCAAGACCTTCGATTCAATACTTCACAGGTCGAAAATGGATGAGAAACGAGATAGTTATGGGCAAAACCATAAAAATTGGTCCGACACTTCCAAATTTGGCTAAGTGTTATTGACAAAAACAGGCTCATTATGAGGCGGCATCCGTGCACAAAATCTTCTCAGCTCGCTACGAGTTAACCTGCAAGTTTGAAACTTTAAGGAAAAGGGTAAGTTTAGCTGCAACATGTAACTCTCAGATCACCAAAAGCTTCCTCGATCAGGCCAGAATGTCGATCGAAAAATAACTCCTCATCATGAAAAAACACTCCGAGAGCCTCTGTTCACAAGGCTGTAGCTCATGGGCCCAAGTCTGACTCCTCACAGGATTTCTAACACTTTGAATAAGAAATCATAAGCTTTCCAAAGACACCAAGATCGTAAAAAACCGACACTGGGAGCCACGTCAACCGTGCACGGGAAAATTGACAAAAGTAAGGAAATTGTGTTGGAAATCCGACACATTTTTCCACCCGGGAGACCGCCTTCGCACGTAGAGTCTTCCCAACTCACTACGAGTTGGTCCAAAAGTCAGGAACTTTAAGAAAGATGGTGACTTCAGCTATGACGTGCAACTCTCGGCTCGCCGGCAACATTTCTGGTTTGGCCGGAATCCTCGCCGGAAAAACACAGAAAAACTACTCAGACACCCCTACTTCCAGGAGCCATAACTTCTCTGTTTGAGCTCCTATTTGCGCAAACTTGATATTGTTGGAAAGTAGACTTCTCAAGATTTCCAACGGTACCACGCATGACCCATTTTAAACACTAGAAAGCTTCTAAAAGCTACCTAAAAAAAGAAAGTAAAAAGCTGTCCAAAGTTCTGCAGGGGGCAGGTGGCAAATAGGAATGCCAGGATGTCACACAGCATCATTCTGCTTGATCCTTGGCTATAAATATAACCCCCAACCCCTTTTATTTAATAAGCTTTTCTCGAGTGTTTTAGGCAGAAAGTTGGGTTTTGAGGTAGAAACTCGAGAAAAAGGGTTCTCTCTCTAATTTAAGCTAATTGTTGGGTTAGAAATCAAGGGTTTTACTTAGGTAATCCCTCTCTCTACCTCTCAAAGCTCTTCTCATCCCTCCCATCTCTTCACTCATACACTCTCCCATACTCATTCTCTTTTGTTTATGAATGGAGATGATATGTGATGATCCCACAATGGGAAAGGATTCACAATGATCCATGGGTTTCCTATTTATTACTTTCACTATGTGTTTATAGCTTTCACTATGTGTTCATTGCTTTCACTATGTCTTTAATGCTTTTACTATGTGGTTATATGAGGATCCTACAATAGGAAATGACTCATGATGTTTATCCCCTCCCCCTTTCTCTTTGATTCTATATAAATCCTAATTGGTTTTGGAGGTTTATGTAAGATTTTCAATAACATTAACCTCCATGTAATCCCATAAGGTATTGAACCTTCGAGAATTCCCCATGTTTTAATTTCATTATTCCCCTAATTTGAGAATATAAATCTTAATTGGTCTTAGAGGTTTATGTAAGACTTTCAATAGCATTAACCTCCATGTAATCCCATAAGGTATTAGACCCTTGAGAATCCCCCTTGCTTTAATTTCATTATTCCCCTCTCTTTGATGATTTCTCATAATTTGGGCTTATGAACCCTAATTGGTTTTGGAGGTTTATGTAAGACTTTCAATAGCATTAAGCTCCATGTAATCACATAAGGTATTAGATCCTTGAGAATCCCTCATGTTTTAATTTCATTATTACCCCATCTTTGATGATTTTCCCCTAATTTGGGCATAAAAATCTTAATTGGTCTTGGAGGTTTATGTAAGACTTTCAATAGTATTAACTTCCATGTAATCTCATAAGGTATTGGACCCTTGAGAATCCTCCATACTTTAATTTCATTATTACCCCCTCTTTGATGATTTTCCCTAATTTGGGTATATAAACCCTAATTGGTCTTGGAGGTTTATGTAAAACTTTCAATAGCATTAATCTTCATGTAATCCCATAAGGTATTGGACTCTTGAGAATCCCCCTTGCTTTAATTTCATTATAACCCCTTCTTTGTTGATTTCCCCTAATTTGGGCATGTAAACCCTAATTGGTCTTAAAGGTTTATATAAGACTTTCAATAGCATTAACCTCCATATAATCCCATAAGGTATTGGACCCTTGAGATTCTCCTTTATTATTTAATTGATTTTTCCCTTTTGATTAATCTTGACTATTTGTTTATTCATGTAAATCCTAATTGGTCTTGGAGGATTAGGTAAGTCTTTCAATAGCACTAATCCTTCATATAATCTCATAAGATATTGAACTCCTCTCTACACTTATTTCTTTTATTCATGTAAATCCTAATTAGTCTTGAAGGATTAGGTAAGTCTTTCAATAGCACTAATCATTCATATAATCTCATAAGGTATTGAACTCCTCTTTATACTTCTTTCTTTTATTCATGTAAACCCTAAGGTGGTATTGGGGATCATGTAAGCATTTCGATAGCATTAATCTTCAATCCCATGAGGTATTGACCCTTTCCCTAATCCACCTCATATTGTCATTATTATTCCATACTTGCCATTTTGATTAAGCACTTTAATTATGTCATAAACTATACTTTGTCATTTGATTAAGTGTTGCATTTATGTCATAATTATTCCATAATTGTCATCTTGATTGTTTCTATTATGTCATAATCATCCATACTTGTCATTTTGATTAAGTGTTGTAATTATGTCATATTCATCCCATACTTGTTCTTTGTGATTAAAGTATCGCAAACATGCCATGATCACATGCTTTGAGTGCTTACTTGCTTTAATATAAATGTGGTTAGAATATGTACATTTTGCCATGAAAACTTTAAAAAGAGAAAACATGATAATGTGGGCTTTACAAACAAGATTGGTCCATCTTAAGTTCTATGGCTTGACCTAGTCTTAGGACATTATGATATGAGTCTTTTATGTGTCGAAATGGCTTGCCGTTGACACATTATAAGGGATTCTACACAGTATGATACCCATAATATCATAGCATAAAAATTCCCAAAGAGAAAATTAATCATCAAAAGCCCGCTATTCGACGGACCACTTTACTCTTGGAAATCAAGGGTAAAGAGATCCCGAATATAGTACCAAAAATATAATTGTTTGTCCTCGGAATTCAATGTTAGGATTTCAAGTACATCCTACCATTGAATTTCCCAGAACCCTAATAAATACAAAAGATAAAGAAAAGTGAAACAAAAAGTCTAAACAAAACCAAATAAAATCAAATTGCATATACCATTCTTGGTATATTGCTTGACGAAAAATTGGGACATTTATGTCTAATTTAAAACCAACATCCATGCTAAGCAAACATAAAGGAACACTTGAAGGGAGGTAATCGTTTTTAACGGATGTCGTAGGGTGTCTAACACCTTCCCCATGCATGATTTAACCCTCGAACCCATATATGTTTTTAGATCATTTTTATATGTCTAAGCAAGATAAAATCCATTAGACATAGGTGCCCAATCACACCTCAATTTCCCATGATTAGTGGCGACTCCAAATTTGTGCTCACTCGCACACACACACACACACGTGTTTCCCCTCACACCCACACACACATTGCATACAAAAATTCGCCAATGAGGGTCGAAATAGGATTATTTCCATTTTAATCACGTTAGGTCATATCATGCTAACCTCCCCAATGCGGCGGTAAGCGCATCTCATGTGAAGAGAAAGGAAATTCTCCGGTGTCGACAACTTGACGACTCCACTGGGGACTTAGAGGGTTTAAGCCTATAGTCTTTTAGTGTTTTGTTTGCTAAGCATGTGTTTATGCATTTGTTGGTATTTGTTAGAGAGTTTACTCTCTTTGTTTCACCTTGTATAGTGTTTTGATTTTAGCATATCTATATTTTTGTACATATATACTGCAAACATAAGATAGAGATTTATTTGTGCAACATATACTATATATTGTGCCTTGTGAAAAGTCCTTTTCCTTTTGTTTTAAAAAATCATGACATTACCCTCATTGACTTATGGGTTGAACTCGGACTCGGTGGTTATCTGGCTGGTACGGATGCACCACATACCCTTTATATCTAGGACCTAGAGTCACGAAAATACGCATCCCTTCCTGCACACCTGTAGGGATAGAGGGTTTGTGGAAAGTGATTCCCTTCTGATCCAATACCCTTTGGCTTTCTTCGAGAAGTCAATGTTGGAATGATCATTGGCCTCTTTAGGAAACAGAATTTTGAAAACCAGTCCATACCATGTCTCATATAGTAAAGTTATAGAGTAGATGACTACCTGTGAGGGTTCTGGTAAAGGTCAACCGAGTGAACATCCAACCTAAGATAGGATACTCGAAAATAAGACTTGTCTTTTCAAAATGAGTCAAGAGAAAAGTGTCATGCTGTTTTCCAGGTGATGAAAAAAGTGGAGTCAAGCCAAGTTCTATCTATTCAAACATTTGTTTACGTGTCTTTGTTTGGTAAAGGGGAAAGGATAACCATGTTGTCCATAACCATGTAAACCATCTGAGCCCTAAGAGTTTCCAACTCTGTATGGGGATGTATATATTCATCCATCTTGTCATCTTCAACAAAAAGTATGACCCTCACATCAACCAATGTCGGCTCCCCCAATTTTTTTTTTTTTTTTCAAAATAGGAACCGTGAGCCGAAAGGCTTGTCAAATTTTGGTATTCCGATGTGAGAGTCCATCTACTTGTTGATGCATGTTGCATCCATGCCCATATGTATATACACATGTAAGTCATTCAAACCCTAAAAGTTTCCAGTTTTGTATGGGATGTAGATATTCATCTATCTTGGCATCTTCAACAAGAAGTATGACCCTCACATTAACCAATGTTGGTTCCCCAAAAATTTCCAAAAAATATAAATAGGAATCGTGAGCCGAAAGGCTCATCAAATTTTGGTAGTCCAATGTGAGAGTTCATCTACTTGTTGATGCATGTTACATCCATGCATATCATGTACATACCCATACCCAATCAAGGTTTACCCACGAAGTAAGCCAGGGTCATGATTCTAATTGTGATTTCAGAATCTAACTTGATACCGTTTCTTTGTAGGATTTTATCTAGATACCGTTCATACATCAATGGCGGGAGAAACGAGTGGGCCTAGCAAATACGAGATTTGAATGGTTGCCTTAGAACAAAAATTTGACGATCTTTTAACTTTCGTGCACCTTATGGTGAGACGGGACACTGAAAACGAAAACCGAAAGAAAGACGGCAACAAGAACACAAATGATGAAATACCAGGATATCCCCACACCAAAATAGGTCCGCCACCAAGGCCACCGACACCACTAAAACCTAAAGAAAGAGATTCCAGCTGGATAGCAAGATTTACGGTTTGGAAGAGAAAATCCGACTCATGCAAGGCCTAAACTCCTTTGGGAACACGGACTTCTCTAGCATGTCTTGGTTTCCCAACATGTCCGTGCCTTACAAATTCAAAGTCCCGGAGTTCGAGAAGTACAATTGGAGGGACGACCCTATGATCCACTTGCAAATGTACTGTCGGAAAATGGCTCAGTACGCAAACAACGAACCATTATTAATCCAAACTTTCCAAGATACCTTGACGGGACACGCAGCTGAGTGTTATTCACAACTGAAGAAGATCTCTTATTGGAAGGAATTGGCAGACACATTCTTGGCCTAGTATGGAGAGAATGGAGAAGAAGAGTGACGAAACTTTCAGAGAGTATGCCTAACGATGGAGAGAAATGGCAACCCGAGCACACCCTCCTTTGGATGAAAAAAAGATGATCAAAATCTTCATTGACATTCTGAAAAACCCATACTTTGATCGGGTGATAGGACTGTAGTTACAATTCTTTGTGGACTTAATTCCAGTTGGAGAGAGAATTGAGGATGTGGTGAAGACCGAGAAGATAGTGGACATGTCAGCCCTGATGGCACTAGCTGAACATACTGAAAAGAAAGCTCCTGTGAAGAAGAAAGAATGAGAGGTACAAATGATCGGCAGGAATAATGGGAAGCCAAGACAGACTCTTCCAACCTTCACAATGCAGCCTGTGCAGAATCAACCAAGAATAGCTCTGGCTCTAACTCTAGCTTCGGCTCCAACTCCGGCCCTCGCCCCTCAAATGCCTCCAAGGCCAATGGGAAATTAGGCCAACGATAATCGGCTAGTTAGGAGAGAGCCAAGACAATTCACTCCAGTGCCCATGCCTTTGACACAACTCTACCCTAGCTTGGTTAAGAAAAACTTGATTTCATCCATGGTTCCAGGGCCCTACAAAGGCCCACCATTGAGAGATTTCGATCAAAAGCTGACCTGTGATTTTCATTATGGGGAAGTGGGACATGCTATGGAAAATTGCAGACATCTAAGACACCGAGTCCATTATTTAATTGATCATGGAGTTCTGAAGTTCGAAGGACTGCCTAACATCACTACCAACCCTCTACCCAATCATCCAAAGGGAAATGTGGATATGATCGTAGTGGGAGAAGAAGACGACAAGTTCGACCTGGCCATCAGTCAAGTCTCATGGAAACATTTGTTCCATGCCATGAAGGGGCAAGATTACCTCTATTAGAAGCACCAGAGGGACCTTCAGAGGGAGACATATGCTAGTATCATTCTGGAGCCCGAGGGTATAGTCTAGAATGCTGCAAAAAGTTCAAAAAGGAAGTTGCCAGTCTAGCGGAAAGAGGATTGATAAGGAAAGGAGAAGTGCAACCAAAAGGAAGTTGGGTTTCGACTGACCTATCCGAGTTTAACCAATATGAAGAGATTAAGCTTGATGGCGTAATGGATGAGGACAGTTTTGAGAAATACTGCAAGAAGGAAGAGATAATGTCCAATACAAATACCTATGGGAGTATTGATTTCTCCGACCTGTCCTGGTTTCCACACCTGATAGTACCATGTGGGTTTGAGGCTCCGAAATTTGAAAAGTTTGATGAATACGGAGACCCGAAGCTTCGCCTACATAAGTATTGTGAAAAGATGGCCCAGTACGCTGAGAATGAACTTTTAATGGTTATGATGTTTCGGGAAAGCCTTTCTAGGCGTGCGACTGTTTGGTTTTTTCACTTAGACAATATCACTTGCTGGGAAGATTTAGCAAAAGCCTTTTTTACCCAATACTGTTTTAACCCCAAGGCGATACTCGATTATCTGGAGCTGGGAGATGAGGAGGAACAATATCTCATTCCTGACCCAATCCCCATTGGAGAAAATGAAGTGATCGTGAAGATCGAAGAAATGACGGATGCACCAGTCTTACCAACACCCGCCGAACCTAGTATAGAAAAAGATGGGCATGCTGAGAAGCCCGACCCCCTACCTGCGGAAGATCTGAGCATCAATGCCACCACCACCAAGGGAGATTCCATCACATCACCTGTCCGTCTTTGCCAACCGAGAAAGAATGCAGGAGCATAGACCAATACTCCATTGCTACAGCGTATTTTTAGTAGCAATGAGTAAGAAGTACCTCAGTCATTTGATAGTTCGGGTTTTGAACTTATAAACGGCTTGGAGGATTTTTGTATTAACAATTTCTAAGTTTTATGTGCTTTTTATGCTTTAAGACATCATCCCATAATCATCATTTAAATTATTGTACTAACTCCATTCCATATATTTCAGTAATATGTCACTATGTATTTATCTTATGAATTCCTTCATTTATATACTTCAATGTGTTTTAAACATTTCAATATGCCATCATACAAATGAATGTCTTCCTTTCGTTTCCTTATTTTTCTCCATTCGTCATCCGTTCCAAGATTAAACGCAAAACCCCAAACGATCCCCATGTCTTCGAAATAGACAACAATACGAATTGCTCATTAGATAACATAAATAATTCGAACGAAGAGATCGAATTGCCAAATGACATTCTCGAAGCATTAGAAAAACAGGATGAAGGATCCAAGCCCAACATAGAGGAATTGGAAGTTGTGAATCTGGCATAAGAAAGTGAAGAACCAAAAGAAGTGAAGATCGGAACCCATTTCGCCATCAAGCAGAAAGGCGAACTCCTCGCACTGTTAAGGGAATTTCGTGAAATCTTTACCTGGTCTTATCAAGACATGCTGGGTTTAGATATAGACATAGTGGTCCACCAGATTCCACTAAAATTAGACTGCAAGCCCGTGAGGCATCCTTAGCACAGTGACCTACTTAGACTGGGTGGCTAATATAGTACCACTGCCAAAAAAAGACGAGAAAGTATTAATTTTTCATGATGTCTTAAAAGCATAATTAAACATATAATTGGGAAATTAAAAATGGGAGTCACGCATAATCCGACTCGGATTTATGAAGGACTCTCCATCTAAATACAAAAACTACTGACTACTTATTGTTACAAGAAATATACTAAAATGATACTCATAAGTGACTGAAATGTATAGACGTCTCACTGCAAAATCTCCCCAAGGCGGTAGAGAGGATCGGATCTCCCTCGTCATATTCCTCCAGAACGGTATTGGCTTCAGCACCCAAAGACTCCACCACTCAAATAACTCGGAGAAGAGCTCTAGCCAAGGCAAGGCTCTCTCTACTAGGCAGGGAAGGACTAGACACACAGTACTCTTGCACACAGTCCATCTCAGTCAACAGGATCACATTGTTGGCCTGAAGAACGCTGATCTGAACCTGCATGGTCCCTAGAGAAGTACGCGCTACTGAGAGTGCCATCTCACTCTCATCTAACTCCCGTATGGACTCTACGCGAGTTGCAGACCCCCTCTGAGTCACCCTGACGACATGTAGCACTGCTAACTCCGCATGCACATCACTAAGCTCCCTCTCAAGTTAGCAACCCTTCCTAAACAACTGTTAGGAGCCGAAGCCCGAAGAGAAGGAGGCGCTGAGAAATACAACGCGCCTGGCTGCATGGTAAACCTGGGGATGCAAGAAGGACTCGACTCCTCCCTCCACTTGACAAACTCATAAGTAACTAAGTTGTCAGCAGGGAGACCGTCCTCAACGAAATCCATCTCAGAAAAGTGGCGTTCCCAGAAGTCCTTGATTGTTGAGAGGAGCTTCCACATACTGCTGCCAGCAACGTAATCAAAAGTCACTAGGCTTAAGTCACCCAGACGGGGTAGATACTGGAGACCTCCGAACTGATGAAGAGCAAGACTGGGATAATAGCCAGTACAACCCCATACCCCAGGAAGAGGGATGCCATTAAAGAGACTGCAATGAGTCCAGGGCTTCCATTCTGCAGGCCTTCATATGACCTTCCAGGACCACTCGCTCATAGGCAAGTTGAGAAGATACAACGCCTAGTCATTGCTTACGTCTATGAAGGGAAGAGCTGTGTCGACAGTTTGCCTTACGATGTGTCAGTCGAAGTAGTAAGCAATCTAGCGATCATGAAAGTATTGCAAATGGCTGCAAAACCACAGCTGGAGAAGCTGTGTGCAGAACATCAGAACCCCCTCCCTCTGGTCCTGGCAGTAAGATAATGACCGCACGGTTTCACACATTATAGCAGGTATAACAAATTTGCCCTCGTTAAGAACTAGAGGAATAACCCTTAAATCTATCCTATTGGTAGAAGTAGGAAAAAGGAAAATATCTGCAAAGGCGATTTTGAAGGCGTTGTTCCGAAACTTCTGTCACCCATTTTTGCATGCGGAAAAGTCTTCTATGAGGTCCTTCGGGAAATGACACCACGAGAAATACTTCGTTAGAAAATCTAAAGAAATGCTAGCCTTCCGCCAAGTCTCGTTTACTCGACGAATCTTCTCTCGAAGGACTTCGGAAGTCAGACCCAAGAACTTCTCCAAGATTCAATTTGATCGAGTGCCCCGGGGAAGGCATGAAAGACTTCACGTTGAAAGAACTATCTAGTTGAAGGAGCTCGGCATACTCCTCCAAAGTGGGAACTAAATCCATCTCTTTGATGGAAAAACAACAGTGGATCAGGTCCCAAAAAAAGGTGAGGGCCTCGCATAAGCCTTGGTCTATCCGAAGACGCATGAGTGAAGAGAACTTGCCGAAGACACTTTTGATTTGGGCACGATCTGCTCCCTCAAGAAGATCCCACCATTGTCTCATCCGTTCGGCACGAAAGTCATGAAAATTGAGAGCCACTAAAGGACGGGAGCCACCACTCGAAAAGGCCATGGCACAAAAAGCTTGGAAAGTAAGAAAAACGAGAGATTTTGGTCAAATGGGAGAGAAAGAGACATAAGATAGCTGCTGGTTCGTAAGGGGGTTGTCCCATCTTATAAAGACAGGTATCACACAGCCTCATGCTGCGACACGCAGCATGATGTTGCATGAGACCCGTTAGGAATTTTAAGATTTCGAAATTCCTGTCCGTTTGTTTTGCCCTATCCGTTCGCCTCCAAAGGCTGGTTTTGGACCAATTGAAGATTACTTTATGATGAATCAGTCAGGGGAAAGATGATAGCAGTCCAACGATTGGAAATTTTGGCCTAGAAGCCCGAGAACCGGCTCAAAATCGAGAACCGACTTGAGAACTAGAAAAGTCAAGAAAAGGTCAAAAAGTCTCAAATTGACAACACACTGGGGAAATTTTTTCAACAAATCGAAAAATTGTGGGAGAAAACCAGTTTGGCACTTGGATGGTCGCGTCTCAGTTCATGCCAAGAGCTACACGCGTAGAAATTTGGAAATCTGTGCTGGCTGACATAATTTCATACTGTGACAAAATTTTTTCATTTTTAACAAGCTAGAAAAATATGTTTTGACATTTCATACTAGGGCAAAATTTTTCCATCTTTAAGAAGTTAGAAAAATTTGTTTTAATATTCCATATTAGGGCAAAATTTTTCTATTTTTTCGAGGAAATTGAAAATTTTGGACATTTGCAGAAATTGGGCCTCGTGAAGGAATAAGTCCCAACATTTGCTAAATTAGGTCTCACGAAGGATTAAGACCCAATATCCATACATCACATCCATAAACACAATCCATAAACAAAACCCATAAACACAACCCAATATCCATAAACAAATCCATAAGCACAATCTATGAATACAATACATCCATAAAAACTGTCCAAAATCAATTGTTTGTACATAAATCATCCTAAATACGGGTACAAAAGAAGAAATGCAGTAGGCCAAGATACACGACCCTAAAAAAGAAGAAAAGTATACATATGTCATGGAGCAAGAGGACGAGGAGCGAAGAACCAATCTTGGGGAATACCGGCGAAAGATGTCGAAGAAGAAGTCGAAGTATGGCCTTGGTCGGATGTCTCGGCCCTGGTAACAGGCGATACGCCCGTGCTCAAAAGCTGATCTTCCAGTCTCTGGACATTCATCATGTAGGTAGCTCTCTCCTCCTGCCACTGGGCATGAGCAGCCGTGAATCTACCATCAGAGACTAACAACTCAAGCTGGAGGCGCCTAACCTCAGCCTGAAGTCTCTGCATCTCCCCTGAAAATTGCAGCTGGAAGCTATCCTGAGCTACTCCACCCAAGACCCGACCCCCCTCAACCTCATGAAGAGCCATCAAGGATCCCAAAGAGTTTTGTGCGAACCACTCCTGATAAGGCACTCCAATACGGATCAGGTCTGGGAAGTGATCTACTCCCTCCAAGTAAGCATCCCTAGGAGTAACCGGGATGTAGTCCTCGATGGTCATCAATGAAGGTGGATCCACCGGAACAACGACCTCAAGACTAAGTTGCCGCACTGTCCTCTCACCCACAAAAAGCTCCCAGGATTTCGTAGTCCGAATCCATACCCTTTGTCGGGAAAGCTGGAAAGCTCGAACCAACTCAGGGCGCCCGATCAAAGTGAGAGTGTAAGGCTGGAAGAGAATATCCTTATTCCTTATGCAATCCACCTCAGTGCGGTGCTCGAGGAGAGTACGGGTGGTCAGTCGCTCGATTTGAGTCGAGTCCCAGCGCCGAGCCAAGGGGAATACAGTAACAGGTGCGCTACGCAGCCTACTAGGGCGGAAAGTAGGAAAATGCTCAAAAGCCCAAAACACCGTAAACTGCCAGAAGCCCAAGAAACTACTAGTCTCCCGACGAGAGAAACGGCGCAGACCTCGGATATAGAAGCCATATGTTAGGGCTCCCCAATCATACTCCTTCAGTGCATCAACATCTCGAAACATACCAACAATAGGAGTGGGGACGGTTGTCTTATCATCACCTAGGAAGCAGCTGAAAATGAAGTACGCTGCCCACTGACGATATCGCAACTCGTTGGGAGGCTTGTTTTTCTCTTCCTCCAAAAGCTTCTTTAGATATTTCACCCTCAAGACTATGCTGGTGGTACCTTGAAGAGCCGCAGGATCATTAAGGCCCAGAATGGCCAAGGCCTCACGGCCAGATATGCGCTCACTAGGAGGTACCCTACCCTCGAAGCGTATACCCAAAATGGCGCTCCAATCTAGTGGGAGCACTCCCATCTCACAATTGCTAATATGGAAGGTCCCAGTATGGTGAAAAAATCTCTCCACCCAGCACCTCACCAAGGGATGACTCAGAGACATATACGGGATGCTAAGAAATGGACCAAAACCCAACTCCACTAGAAAAGCACGATACTCAGGATGAGCATTCGCTAGAAGCTTGTGAAAGTCCGACCATCCGCCTCGACCAGTGCCCTTAGAATGAGGCTCCTACACAAAAATATGGGAGAAAAGTGTTAGTACAGAGAAATCATACAAGAGATCATATAAGAAATCATGCAAGAATGTGCAAATACCTCACAACGACGAACTGACGTCGACGGATGGTTAACCAGGTTCGTCAAAAGTGGTGTGTCAACCAGCGGAACGGAAACCACGTTTCGAGGTCGGATGCCACCCTGAGGAGGATACCTAATCCCTGGCATGACAAACTCCAAATCCATGGGATTAGCAAAGGGTGGAGTCCGGGTAGCTTTCGGCCTCTTTGATGATGTCCTCGCAGAAGGAACATCAACCGATGCCCCTGAAGAACGATGAGGTATACCAGACGGGCTAGCATTACCACCAATGGTGATGCCAGGGCTAGAAGTGGGCAAGACCTCTTCAACAATATCATCGCTCTTAGCATTGAAGAATCGCCGCAAGTTCTCGATTACTACGGGATCAGCACGAGTACAAGGGTTCTCCATAACATCGTACTCGTCATCAGTATCGGGAGAACTGTCCTGAACATATGCCACGACCTTACCTTCCGCAAGGTGAGAAGATCGACGATGGCCTCTGTTACTACTACCTCGATGAGACATCTGCGAAAGGAAAAACAAGCAGTCTAAGAGTCAGAAAAGCAGATAAAATTCATACTCTAAAGAAAAGAAATCAATGATCAAAATTTATTTGAAATTAAAAAAAAAAAAAAATCAATCAATCAATTTTCCCCGACCTATTTGGAAAGACTCCAAATCAGGTCAGATACCCTCATTGATTTGTGTAAACCTCAAATCCATTTTTCCCCGACTATTTGGAAAGACTCCAAATTGGGTCAGATACCCCCATTGAGATTTGTGTAAGTTCCGAATTCCAATTTTTCTCCGACTATTTGGAAAGACTCCAAATCAGGTCAGATACCCCCATTAAGATTTGTGTAAATCCCAAATCCAATTTTCCCCGACTATTTGGAAAGACTCTAAATCGGGTCAGATTACCCCCCAATTGAGATTTGTGTAAATTCCAAATCTCAATTTTCTCCGACTATTTGGAAAGATTCCAAATCAGGTCAAATTAACCTTTTTCCGGGATTCACCGGAACCCATATTTAATTAATGTATTTCCTAAATTTGTGTAATCCCAAATTTAGCCTATAATTTTCAAAGAAATTCTAGCCTTACTAAATAAAAATATACATGGCGACGTGTATAAAAAAATAAAATAATAATAATAATAATAATAATACACGGCAATGTGTATCAAAAAAATTTGCCCATTTATTTCCTAAACATATATGTATATTCATGTGCATACGAATACCTATTTGTGTGTGTACATATTTTTATATGTAAATGCATTTTGTGTACTAACGTGTTTGCTAAAGTGTGCAGATAATTCAAAATATGTACAATAGCATGTGAAAGCAAAGAAAAGAAAAAGAAAAACAAACAAAAAAAGTGATAAAGAACAAAAAGACAAAAAGAAAAGGGAAGGGTACAACACATTCCAAACGTTTAAAAGCGAAAAAAAAAAAAAAATGGAAAGAGCCTTACTTGTTTGACGCGTTGGCACAAATGGACCTCCGGATCGCGAGATTTGAGCAAAAAGAGAAGTGAAAAACGGAGAGAACTTGAGAGAAACTGGAAAAAATGGAGGGAAAATGAAGTTTTGGAAGAGAGAGAAGCCGGAGCCGGTTTTGTAAAAAAGCAACGGGCTTCACACAGCCTCATGCTGCGTGAGCCTGCTTTTTTGACAAGTGGCATCCTCATGATACATGCTGACAATTTTGAACCCCATTTGACCATTTTGACCCTTATGCTATTGGTTCAGGAGCCGACGAAGAGTGACACGGAAATCAAGAGAGATTTCGCAATGCTTTTAAAGTGAGCACGAAAATCGAGAAAATTTGAGTAGACAAAAATTGAGTCATTTATTCTTTGTTCGACACTCTTTGTGTCAAACAACGCCAAACAAAGAAAGAGCAACTGTCATAACACTATTTTTACCCTCGAGAGTGGCCCAAATGCATAAAAAAGTCTCAGAAATACAAAGACATTGAAAAAATTAAGGTGGGCCATAACCCCAACTGCATAATTGATCACCTAAAGGCCAAATGTAACAAAATTTCAACTTTCAAATTATTCATCCAAGTTTCCCAAATTACTATTATAAACCAACCATCTTCATTTCTGAATATATTATCAATTCTCATACAAATCTATTAACCTCATTTTAAATCATTTTAAATCAAGAACCTTTTTTTATATAAGTAGAATTTATTGTATTTAACTAATAAGACAAACAGGACAAAAGGGGCAACATAAGGAATACCCGTTGTATTCCCATAGGAATCCCTAAAGATTAGCAGTACAATGAGTCCATACAATCACAAAAAATTCGTAGGCCTCCTCCATCCAAAGACACCCAAAAGAATAAGGACACAACAAATTTGGATTTTAGCCACTCAATATTGAACCCCATCCCTTCAAATGTCCAATTTCTCTCCCTCCAAGTATGTCACATCAAACACAAGGGAAGCACATTCCAAGCACTATTTTGAAAAAAAATAGGCCTTCAACACCAACACTGAAACATTCCTCGCACATCATTAGACATCACCCACTTAACTCCAATGCAGTAAAAATAACAATCCATTACTCTGTTGCCATCAGACAGTGCAGGAGCAAGTGATCAACAGACTTCCTGTCCTGTTTGCACATAACACACCAGTTCACAATAAACATACCTCGTTTATGAGGTCGTCTATTGTGAGAATCCTCCCCCAAAGTAGCCGTCCACCCAAATAATTATTAACTAATAACTGAATTACAATAAACAATCAAGCTGGCATAAAAAAATAAAATAAATAAAATAAAAAAACCTATTTGCTGCCAAAATTATTTAGCAGATTCATTCATCCAACTTGCACTAATAAAAGCAGTATAACACAATGACTTCAACAAAGCTGTGGCAAGTTTTTAAGAAATAACGAAAGCAATTTAAGAAATGAATTTTTTTTTTTTTTCAGTCCCAGAACATGAACAAGACTTACCCGTTTCTTACTTTTGCCCAAGTTCCTACCATCTTTCTCAGGAGATACGTCATTTACAGTAGAAAATCGCTTCACACTTCTTGATTTTCTTGTCGGGGCCATTAAAAACTTTATATTTATCTATCTGAGGCACGCCAATAACAAAATTAGCAGATAATTAGTATCTACTAAATTACAACAACACCATAATATAGCACATTCAATTTTTTAAGAACATTTAAACCCCCAAAAAGAGAGAAATCCTTTTCACTAAAAGTTATCCAGCTTTTTCCTTCCACAATTTTTATCACAGAACATCAAACAGGTACCTGGATACTCAATATTCCACAATGATATATTATGCAAGGTCCATTAAAGCAAAACATACGAGCACAGATACAATAACTTCAGCAGCTTTTTTGTTGTTTAAAAAATAAACTACATTTGTGCTATAAGTTATTTCAAATCCACAATATAAAGAATTCTTACTTAATATCACTACAAGAAACCACTTCAAGAATTCACAAATCAAATTCAAGATCTGATTACCCAGATGAATCCAACCGCAAGCACCAAAAACCTCATTTTCAGATTCACTACAAGAAACCAAAAGCACCAGTCCCAAAAAAATAAAAAAAAGCATTCCAAAACCACTTTCAGAAATACAATCAAAATTCAGAATTTCCTAACCCAAAAAATAAAAAAAATCAAATTCCTTCATTTTTAAGGCTTTTTTGGGGGTTGCTAGACTTCATTTTAGTCAATGCTAGCCGTAGACCCTTAAAAAAAAAAACAAGTAAAAAAATTACACTTTACGAAATGCTCAAACTAAAACAAAAAAACAAAAAAAATCATAAACCCCATTTCACATATAGTATTTAGCAATCGAATTCAATTCAACATTTACAACCCCAATGAACAGAATCACACACACAACCCCAAAACACTACGCAAAACGAAACCCAACAGTTTTTTTTTAGTAAAAAACAAAATCTGGGTTTCAAAACCACATTCAGAAAACAGTCAAAACACTTGGTGAAAACCAAAAATAAAATAAAATAAATTCAAACTTTCAACTATGAACTCGGAAAATCAAGCAAATCAAAACCAACCCATTTAACAAAAACCATATTTCTTCATCTTTTTTATTCAATGATTGCCAAAGATTCAAAATTTCCAACTCCCAGCTCAAAAATCAGAAAAAAAAAAAAAAAAAAAAAAAAAAAAAAAAAAAAAAAAAAAAAATCCCCAAAAAAAAGTTGAAAAAGAAAGAAATCTTCAAAGTTGAACCCTAATTGACAGAGCGGAGAGTGTAATCTCTCACCTGCTGTGAATCTCAGCCAATCCGAATGTGTAACCATATAGAGAGAGAAGGTGTGAGAGTGTGAGAGAGAGAGTAACAAAGGTTTATATTTTTATATAGAGAGAGAGAGAGGTTGCCGCGAAACTTGAATAGAGAGAGAGAGAGAGAGAGAGAGAGAGCCAATTGGAATTTTGGGAGTGATAAGGGCCGTACACGTGGATAAAGGAGGGGAGGGGATTTGAGTAGAGTGGAGGGTTATGAATTTGGTACTTATGCACGTGATCTTTTGTACTTGAATGTTTTTGGGAGAAGAAAATAAAAGGGTTATATATCACAAGGGGTTTGTAGTTTGCACTTCTTGAATTGAAAATCAAAGTAATGTGTAACGTTTAAATTTTAGCCAATTATTCATTAGGACAGAGGATGGTGTATTTATGAAATAATTTACCTTTAATCTAATTTGGAGGAATTTTCCTCCACACCATTACGTGGTAATTAAATAATTCACGTGTATTTTTAGTTAAGGTAAAACTTATGTACAGTTCTTTAGGTTAGGTACATTAGGTTTCCCAATTGAATTCAAACACATGATTTCTTTAATTAATAAAAAATAAACAATGTTATATTTTTCAAGAATATTTAAATTCAATGTAAAATGTTTGAATTTAATTAAGGAACCTAATGTACCTAAACTAAGAAACTGTACCTAAGTTTTACCTTTTTAGTTATATAATATTTTTAATAACTCATGTGACTTTTTAAAATAATACATGTGGATACTAGATGGATCTATTTAATTGACACGTAGTGGGTTAAAATAAAATTCCTTCCAAAAAGGGTTGGAGGTAAACTCTATCGGTCTATTTAATTGCCACCTAGTGGGTTGGAGGAGGATTCTTCCAAACCGAGTTGGAGGCAAACTATTTCCCATTCATTCTTAATCGGACAGGGTTTAAATATTAAGAACATCCACTTCGTACTTTTAGTCGCATGACCTATTTAATGAGTCATGTGAATTCGTTTAAATAATACATGTAGATAGTCTTATGAGTTATCACGTAGTGAATTGTAACAAGCTGGCTACAAACTAGTTTGTAACTAAATTTTGTTCTTCTTAGTCCCTCTATTTTAGGATGTTTTCCTTTTAGTCATTGTATTTTGAAATGTTTTATTTTAGTTTTTATCTTAATGTAATCTTACTTGTATAATTGGATGGTGTGGTCCACAAAATGCTAAAAAAAAAATACATAACTAATAAAATAACGTGACCATAGTCCTCTATTTTGAGATTTTTTTCCTTTTTAGTCCGTGTACTTTTAAATGTTATAATTTGATAATGTGACTTACAAAATGTTGAAAAAACACGAAAAACTAACAAGATGACAAGGCCAAGGTGGTAAACCAGATTGAGTTGCATTATATAACTCTAAATTTTTTCTAGCAAATGAACAAGCAAAGAAAAAAAATTAGTATGTGAGATGAGTGTAATAACCAAAATGAAATATTTTTAAAAACTGAATTATTAAAATGAAGAATTTAAAAACCACAAATAACCAAAAAGAAAACCACCAAAAAATATAGGGACCAAGAATGAATTTTTGTCAATATTTTAATAGTACTTTCCTCCTTGAGTGTGTGCGGGTTGAATTGGAATGAAGTTGGGATATTTTTCAACCTAATTCAATTTGTTAGGTTCATAAATTAAATCCTTAATCTAACACAACTCAATTGATGATGATAGCTCTAACAATCAATCCAATCAAACCCATAAAATATCCTGTTAGGTCTTTGGGTTGGGTTTTTTGGTTAGGGCTAGTAAAATTATTGAATTATCATTTATTTATTTAAACTTATTATTCAATGAACATTTATATCACTTACATAATTGGCTTTGATATTCCTATTTCATCAAAACCAACCTAAGGTTCTCAAAACAAATTAATCTAACAAATTTAAAATAAGTCTCAAAATCCAGAAGGAAAAAGCACAAATTTTTTCAAATTATTAATAGCTTGAGTCGAGTCAGATTATTTTAGTTAAAATTTTACCAACTCGAGTTTCAAACAAATTTAAGAATAAATTCAAACTATCAACTCAACACACACACACACACACACACACACACACACACACAAAAACAAACAAAAAATATGGTCAAGTTAGGTTGGGGCGGGTTCATCGAATTGATGTGTTGAAGGCATACTCCTATGTGTGTGTGTGTGTGTGTGTTTTATTTTCTTTATTTTCTTTTAATTATTGAAACTTTCAACAACAAAAAAGGGTTTTAATTATTGGCCAAAATATTGTTTTCGTCCCTAAATTATACACGAGTTTTATTTTTTGTCCCTGAATTTTGAAAAGTTTGTTTTTTGTCCTTGAACTTTGAAAATGTTCATTTTTTCACTTGAATTTCGTTATTTTATAAAAAAGTCTAGAGACGAAATTCATGTGTAAAAGTGAACTTTTTCAAAGTTCAGGGACGAAAAACAAACTTTTCAAAGTTTAGGATGAAAAACGAAACTCACGTATAGTTTTGAGACGAAAACAATAGTTTTGTTTTGTATTTTTTTTTCCTTTCTAAAACTAAAAAATAAGGAAATTGTGTCATGTCTAATTTTAAGTAAAATAGCAAAGTAAGAAAAACAAAAAATATGTGTCGAGTTAGGTTGGGGTAGGTTCATCAAATTGGTATGTTGAAGGCATACTTCTACGTGTTTTTATGTTTATTTAAATTTAGACTTTCAACAACAAAAATAGTTTTTAATTATTATTATTATTATTTTTTCTTTTCTTTTCTTTTTAAAACTAAAAAAATTAGATCAATAAGGAAATTGTGTCATGTCTAATTTTAAGTAAAATAGCATTCTAAGAAGATTATCATAATTTTTCTTTGTGGCAACCATAAAAAAAAAGGGGGGGGGGGGGTGGGTAGCCACATGTTTTTTTTTTTTTTTTTCCATGTTTGAGTTTAAAAATAATAATTTCTTATATTTTAAAAATTAGTTGAAATAGTTTTCTTGATTTTCTTTTTAACAATTACACGGTCATAAGGTTCATGGATGAAATTAAACAAAAACAAATTTTAAAGACCAAATTTAAAGCATACCAAAGTTAGGAGGTGTAATCTATTATAACCCAAAACTAAATAACACTATATTAAAGCTTGTATCATCAACATAGCCATATTTTTGCCTTTTCATTAATTTTCCTGCCATTTTTAATCTTGCCACAGAGAGAGAGAGAGAGTGTGTGTGTGTTACATTTTTGGCCCAACTTTGATCCACTTATCATTTCACTACTTGGAGCTCCCCACATTAATCCACAGCCCATTATCTTCACTAGACTCAAGACTCAAAGTCTCAACCTATCATCAATTGCTGATTGAATCAAGCTTTTTCCGAATCTCTACACAAGAAAAATCCTAATTCCATGTTTTTGTTTATGTTATTTAACTAACTTTGACTTTAAAAAAAATAAAAGACTATAATTCAATTTAGTTCCTTAACTTTTATTTCAACTGTCAAATTAGATCCCAAGCTCTAATTTATATCAATTCAGTCAATCGGATCCTTTTGTACAAATCTGTTAGCAAATAACGTCATATAAACATGAATTATTTATTAAAAGTTTAACTAAAATAAATTAATAAGATGTGCCATTTGAAAGATTTTATTGTTTGATGAGTATTTTTTGCATGTAAAAAGTTTAAGTGACTCCATTTGTTAATAGATTTGGATGAAAGGACCAAATTAACTCATTTTAACAAAGTGAGGACTAAATTAACAAAAAGATAGATCTCAAAGACCTAATTTGACAATTGAAGTAAACATAAAAAATAAAAACTAAATAGATTTTAAACCAAATTAAAATCATCAATTCAGTTCAGCACCTCAACCTATGGATACCTCAAATGAGTTTCAGAGAGTTTTCATGATCCACAAGACAATTAATTTTGATACAACAATTAGATATTCCTTTTTCTTAAAATTAAAGCTTATGTTTGTTGCAAGGGTCAATTTGCAAGGGTCAATTTGTACATGCTGGACAAATTAAGATCTCCCTAGTGAATAGTGATTTTTAAGGGTTAAAGCTAAGGCCATGCTTTTTTGCTTGTTCAATGACAAAGCTTCTAGGAATCAAATGTTCATACTTGACTATGATGCTTTAAGCATTCTTAACCCAATTTAAAACTATTTTATTTAGCAAAAAAAAAAAAAAAAACTCCAATATATTCAAAACTCCTCTTTGAGACCTGGTTTGAGTATACTATAGACAAATAATTCAAGACATAAATTTTCTTCCATAAAGATTTTGCATTTTGTAGCTTTTCTCATCATGTCATTATTAGTATTTATTTTTTATTTTTTATTTTATGACCAGAAATCTCACTACGGACCTAGATATCTAGATATCTAAATATATATTTTTTTTAAATAGTAAACCTAGATATCTTTTCTCATGTCATTAGATAAGCTAATAAGTGTTTAGCCCATTGGGGGTCTTCTTGTGATCTTCTTGAGCCCATTTCCATGTCCTTTCTTCCCCCTTGTGTTAATGGGCACCATGGTGATATCCCAGGCCTTTTTTGTAATCTTCTTTATGCACAAAAAAATAAAATACACATGCAAATTTCATGAAGTCATCCCATTCCAATCTTTATAGGCACCATTATTTTTGTTGAAAACCATGTTCAACAACACCATCTCAATCTCAAGATTCAAACTAAGGATAAAGATATTGATTGTAACTATAATTCTAGTTTGTTGCTGTTGGGGAACTTCTTGTGATCAGAAAATAAATATGACTTTGAGGTGTGAAAACATTTTCTTTAAAGTGATAATTGCCCCCACTCAAAAGAGTTTTGCTTAAGGTTTATGACAATTCACCTATAGGATACAACAAAGTCACTAATTACAGAAAACAAATTTCTTTAATTTTTTTAAAGAATTTTTTACAAAATTTTGCATTTGACAATGAATTAGGTCCTTTAATTTATAGACAATGAAGAGTTATAACTCTTCATTTAATTGACACAATTCTAAAACAATATAACCTTTCAAAATATAATTTACATGATCCAGTGTTTCTCATTTTATTTTAATAAATAAAATAACACCTGTTTGATCTAAAATCATACGTGCACGTGCTACGTGTCTAAGTGCCATGTGCACCACAAAGGACGTTACTAAAAGCCTTCAATCACAAACCCACTTCTATATCACTATATAAAACAAATTTACAACAGTTACAATCCTTAGTTATCTACTTATTTCAATTAAGTACTTGTAACACTCTTCTATAAATATTCAATACATACACACACTCTCGGCATTCAAGAGAGACAAATTATTCTCTTGTGTTATCACAGAAGCATACTCTTTCTTGGTTTTAAAATTAGACTAAGCTTGTTCTTTTTCATAATCCATAGACCAGCTTAAAACAACTTGGATATCCATATAGTCACTTAAGACACTTTTTTTCATGAGTACACCTACGTGGTGTAGTAGTTTAAAACAACTAAGTTATGGTGAGTGCATTAAACCCAAACGAAAAGTTGTGAGTTCAAGTGCAAGTTCAAGAATTAACCCTTGAACTCTATTAAATTTGGAAGTAAAATTTGTCTACTAATCATCTTTCTTAAATCTTACAAAAGTGAAAGCCTTATGAGTTGGATTCGACTTTTTTTTTTTCTAATGTCATAAAAGAAAGATTAGCATGACTTTAATTGCAATGATTTGTGTGTATGTTTAGGGCCTTCAAGTCACTTTTCTTCTATATGGCCACGTGTCAATTTGTGGTTTGCCAATAAGTGCCCACTAGTGGTTCGTCAGCATAGCATAAATATTAGGCTAAATAAATGCAAAACCACATAACCCAAGCTTTTTATTACTCTCCTCTCTTTTGTTTTGTTTTTGGTATTGAGTGCTGCAATAACTACCTACATGGTTTGTTCTCCAACAACTCATGGTCCAACAAAGCCACCATTTAACTGTTGACATGTGGCAATCAACAAAAAAGGGACCAAACAAAATTATTGTTCCTCATATTTATATTCCATTGTATTAATCGATTAAAGGAAGTAGTATAGTACATCATTCAATGTATATGATAGGGGCAATATTCTTCTTAACACCGTTCACCATTCAATTTTCTGTTTGGTTCATTTTTTTTAGGTGCAATAGGTAAGAGTAATGGCATTTGCAGCCATTAATTGCATGGAATGAAAGGTATTATGAATTATGTTTGTCCTTCAAGGACAATTTTGTTGAACAAAAATATAATGATATTTGTAATATTTTTTTAACTTTTGTTATGAGTTTTGGTATCAAAAGCTAGATAAAAACCAATAATTAAATAAAGAAAAATTGTGGGTGGCAAAAACTATATATATTGAACATAAAAAGCTTATTATTTTGCTAATTACATAAAAAGCTTATTAAGTAAAAGAAACAGTTCATGCTTACATAAAATAAGATATATAATTGGCCAGCTTATAGTAGCCTCACACTATTCTCACATGCATTTCACATAAGTGTACCACCATTCCATCATTCACTTCATTGACTACTTATAGTAGCTATTTTTATTTTATATAAATATATAATAACCAAACTAATCACTTCTCTAGTTGACTAACTACTTCATAAGCAACACATTATTCATCCAAGCTTGTTCACAAATTGCTTAATTGGGGGCCTGCATAGAAGAAATAAACAAAATGAATTTACCAACATAGAAACTATTAAATTCTCTTTGATATATATATTAATGTGAATTTAATGAATCTAAATTACCTTTTGAATAAGTAAGCTTAATCTTCCTCCACCTTCTCCAGTCTCATACAAAGCCCAACAATCAATTACATCCTCAGCAGCAAATCCATTCCGATCAGCAACAATAACCCATCCACTTTTTTTCACCCTGAAGTTATTGTTTACAATTGGACCAGAACTGATTTCCACATGTAAGTTGCAAATTGGGGTGTAACACATTGTAGCAAGTCCGAATGAATTAACTTGGTCTCGCATTGCTTGAGGAAGGTTTCGTAGGTAATCGTTTGATTTTCGAATGAGTATTAAACCAGTCTGCATGTCAGATGGAGTAATTTTTTTCCTAAACAAATAACACAATTCCCCACTTGGAAAGTTTGGAATTTGGTTTGGTTGAGGAGGATGAGTGGCCATATTTTTATATATGTCTTACTTTTTCTTGAGATGCAATTAACTAGTGAGATTGGCCTTGCATTTTGATAGAACATTCATTCTAATATACATATTGAAATAAAACATATTGTACATGAGTCAACTTATACGGTTATACCAAATTAACCAACATATATTACGTGACTCATGCAAAAGAATAGAAAGAATTTTGTAAGAACAATTGTAATGACACATGAAAAACGTATTTAATGGCTAGCTAATCATGTGATTTTATCTACTATTATGATCACAATTAGCATATGATAAAAAAGTAGACTTTGAATCAATTTCCTTGAGCCAATGTGGTCACAATGGTTAAAGGTAAGTTAATTTGGCAACAATATCATTCAGAGTAGCAAAATCACAGGACCAACCATTAATTTGGCTCATTTAATAGATCATACGTGTTATCCATGAAATAGAAAAAGAGAGGAGGCCATGTGAAGAAAGATTTAGGCCAATAAAAAAAAACACTTCTTTTGAATGTAGTGATAGGATAAAGAGAGATTGAGAGTCTGCATTCAACCCACCAATCCAATGAACCCCACTTTCTTGGATTGGTTTTTCATGAGCTAATGGTTGTGTTGGGTTCTAAAATTTGTTTGAAGTTTGGGTTTGGTTGGGTTCTCGGACAAAATTTTCTACTAAAATAACATAACCAAACTCACATTATTAATAGTTTAAAAAAATATATGTACTTTTAGGATTTAAGACTTTATTTAATTTTTTTAGTTTGATCTATTTTAATATGTTAAGACATAGTTTTGGTGAAGCTGAAATATTAAATAACAATCATTTATTGAACAATGACCTTAAATGGTTGAAGGAAAGTCTAATAAAATGGTCCTAATAAGATCCGATCCGATCCAATCCAACACAATCCTTATCGTTTAGGGATTTCTCAATCCGATGAAGTTGGGTTGGGTTGAAAAACCTGACCCAACCCAAGCCATGCACACCTCTATGCGAGGCAATTGTTAATGTTCTTGTGAAACCTGAATGTGAAGCTCATGTTATTGGATCCAATAATGACTTAGTATCCAAACTATTTGATCTTCAAAGAACAATTGAGACAATGGACCAATAAAAGGAAAGCAATAATTCCAAATCCTTTTGGTCGTGATGTTACAAGGAACAATACTTTATCAAATTAATGAAAGCTTAATTAAAAAAAATTTCTTGAATATTAATATCTACTTTTGATTATAAAGACTAAAGAGAAACAACTAAAAAGGATTAACAGCAAAAGGAGTCCTGAACTTGGAAAGGGTCTTTGCTGGAACCCTTTATAAGTACAGCTATCATAAGATCAGATGGGGCATATAAAAACCTTTTTCTCTGTTTGAAATTTTGTTCTAAGTCATTTTATGTTCACTATCCTCTGTGACAATCTCCATGCTTTAGCTGCTCTTTGTGTTTTTTGCTAATAGTCAGGACTCCTTATGCTGCTAATCCTTTCTGGTAGTTGAATGGGTCAAGTGGGTAATTAAGCTTTGCTCATGAGTGCCTACCAACACAAAAATGTTATTGTTGTTCCCATGTAAGGCACGGTAACTGTTGGCAGCAAAGCAACATTACCCTAATTCTTCATTCACCATCATCTATATCACAGTTATTATTACATGCAGAATTAATTGGTTAATGAATGCTACTTGCCACTGACTAAGGAGTAAGGAGGGCTTCTTTTTGGAGAGTTTTCAGGTCTAATACCTACCCATAATACCAAGAATGACACAAGTCCAACACCTAGTACTAGGAATTCAGTCAGCACAAAATTGTAAATTCCTGTGAAGAGCAAAATTGTGAATTAGTCCAACACAAGGTGGAGCAAGAGAGTGAAAAAGATTAACTATATCACTATTTTATCCCAAAAAATATTCAAAAATTGCCAATAAAACCTACAGAACTTGACATTGAGATTTACAAAAGCAGTACCCCTTGCAGTGAGACAATGCTCGTTTAATTGATCGAACATCTGAGCAGTTCAGAACAAAATTGAATTCAAGCCAAAAAAAAGAAAAAAAGATCTTGCATGGATTGATGTATTGTATTAAGCTTCTGCTGGCAAATGTAGCAGACTTGGAAGGCAAAGATGGGTCCGATACCTGTGCCTGTTTAAAAAGAATCACAAATATCCATGAATTTGCTTCAAATAGTGTTGGCAGATTGGTAGCTAAGCATGTTTCCCTTCCTAACCTCTTAAATGGTCTTTTTCATGAATATGAATCTTCATAACCATTCCCTATGGGAACCAACTGCAAACTATGAGAGGCTAGATAACTAATTAGTAAGATTATAGTTATCGCGTGGCTCGGATCTATCTTTCTATAACGCGCTTACTGTTTTTAAAGTCAACAAAATCCCTGCCCACGTCCCTATCATATTCATTAAACCTTTCATGTTGCTGCTTCCCAAAACTATCTCCTCTTCTACGCCCCTTAAAGTTCTGCATATCACCTCCTCTGTCATTCTTTCTCCACCCATCACGAGGAGTCCTTTGAGATCCTATCTTGTTACCTCGAGACCCTTTTGATGGTTCATCAAAATCATCATTGAAAGAGCTCATTCGAGATCCTCTCTTATTACCTCGGAACCCTTGTGATGGTTCATCAAAATCATCATTGAAAGAGTTCCTTCGAGATCCTCTCTTATTACCTCGAGACCCTTGCGATGGTTCATCAAAATCATCATTGAAAGAGTTCCTTTGAGATCCTCTCTTATTACCTCGTAACCCTTGTGATGGTTCATCAAAATCATCATTCGAAAGAGTTCCTTCTACCACTCATCTTACCGTTGGATCTGAATTTTGAGTCTCTTGTGAAGTTGTCACGACCTTGAGAGTTGTTTCGTCTTCTATCAGGTTCTACTTTATTCCCTCTCAATCTATTTCTAGAAGAACGCACATTATCATCATCCAATTCTGAACCTGAAAAGAGACCATCTTCAATATCAGAACTTCCTTTCCTCCTGGAAATCCCTTCTCCCAGAACTCAATTTATTCCCTTTATTTTGCCTGGAATTAAAATTCCTACCTAAATCATCATCCACATCAGAGTAGAGGCCAAGTTCCTCATCAGAACCAAAGCTTAAACCCTTGCCCTTGGATGGACCTGCTTGACCTCTGCCTCTACTTCTCTGTCTAGAATCAGCAACATGACTAGATTTCCAGTTGGGATGAACTGAAAGATCTTCATCTGAATCCAAATCAAGTCCATCATTGTCAGAGCCAGAGAAAGCAGCTTTTCTACGCATTGGCTTGGATGGCTTACTGTAAGATGGGGAACTTGATCTGTGACGAGCAGCCATTCTATTATCAATGCCTTCAAAATCTTCTGATCCAGAGTACCCTTCAACCTCAGAAAATTCAGTTGAAGCAGCCCTCTGTGCTGAATTGTTATGATGAGTGTCAATCTCGTAACTATCAATATCATCTTCTTCATCATCAAAATCATCAAACCCCATCCGAGCTCTATGAGTATCACCATCAGAATATTCCTTTTCATGTACCCTTGGCACACTGCTAGATCTATTAAAATCACCTTCAGGCCCTCTGAAATTTCCTCCTTGAACCTGGCTATCCAAAGGATAATTTTCAGCCATCCGGGGAGAATCTGCATGCTCAAAAGCAGCAACATCTGCCCCATCTGATTCATTGTCATCAAAATCAAAATTCCAGGCATTAGAAACCTCTTGCCGGTTGGCAATCTTCTCCAACCTCGTCCTAGGACCATGTTGCCTTTCTTGCATTCTGTCCTCCATAATTGCATCAGGTGGACGCTTGCATTCACAATGAAAACATGCCATATTCCTCCTATAATTTAAGAAGTTGCACCTGCCACATACAGAAACAACAATAAAGGGATGCAATAAACTCTTCATTTAAGCTGGCAATGTAGAAGTATAGATGTTCATCTACAAGATACATTATAAAAAAAAAAAAAACACTCGAGGGATCCAGTGCAATGTAGGTTGCAGGGAGGAGACAGTGAAGAGTAGATATCAATAACAATAGATCATAACCATGAATTCCATTGCATTAAATTCAACAAACAAAAGCTATAAAAGGTTAAAAAAGAAGAAGAAAAAGAGTCAAGTAAAAGTAGGCAGATGATACAGAAAAGGTCAATATTTTGGTTGTAACTATCAAACTCTGTGAACAAATTGTATTAAATTACTCTATTATCAACGCAATAAACATTGTGAAGCCCTTGCATGCACCTCAAGGAACCTAAAACCTATTATGTACATGAACTGCAGAAGATATTATGTAATCATATCACAGATAGCAAAGAGACTTCAAAACAGCCAACTAATCTTAAAATTATTTCAAGTTAATATCAACAACAACAAGGGATAAATACGTAGTCATGGAGTAAAATCTTACTCAGGGCATTCCCATTCTCCTGGAAGCAGCTGTCTCTTTGGACGTTTGGCATCACATTGTAGGCATACAGTATTCTTTGCAAAATTCAAGAAGTCACACCTGAGACCAGCAAGTATTCAGCATCCTTTATTGTTGGTAAGGATCTACTTTGAAAGCATGTTGTTATGGGTTGCAAATATTTCTAAGGATGCACATGAAAATCAAGTGTAAAATCATTTAGACAGGGTTACCCATAAAGCAGCCAAAAATAGCAGGTAGACAATTTTTGAAATAAAAATTTCACAGGAATTTATATGCATCCTCAGAAAAATTATAACCCTTTGATTGATAACAGAAAAAAAATAAATTGGCCTGGCCATGAGCAAATAAAAAAGTCTTAGATAAGACATACTTAGGACACAGCCAGTCTCCTTTTTTCATCTCAACGTCATCGCGTCCAACTCGTTTCCTTGGTGGAGGAGGAGGCTGCTTGACTTTGGGTGGAGGCTTTTTAATTACTGGAGGAGGAAGATTTGGGTCTATTGGAACTGAACTCAATTTGACAACCTCGTGAAGTAACTTACGAACAACAGTCTTGATGGACTTCTGTTTCAGAATATCCTTATTGACTACTAATTCATTCAGAGGTTCAAAACCAAAAGTCAATAGAACACGCATAACATCAATAGTCCGTGCCTCGTCCTCTTTGTTTGTAACCAAATATGCTCTTTCACATGAGTTCCTCAAACTACAGGAACTGCAAACCTGACATACGAATTGTCATCATTCAAAATGAAATTATATAATCAAATATACAATTATCTACATATATAAATGAGTAAGAGGGATGACGCAAAGAAACTGGAAGGATCAGATAACCTTTTTTATTTATTTAAAAAAAGTACATAGAAGATGAAGGAAGGAGAATCAAATAAAGACTGCCTCAAATCTTATATAGGAAGTTGCTCATCACTGCTATAAAATATTAATGGATATAACATTAAAGCTTATTTTTGTTTTTTTGACTAAATTAGAAGGCAAAGCAAAGTACATACTACATTTAACAGTTCAGTATCTTTAAAGGTTGATTTTTATTTTTTATTTTTAAAAATCCATGATGTGAACATCTTAGACTTAAGAACATAATATTCTTGCAACTAACAATAGCAATTATGTCTATCTAGTCAGGTTGTAAAATAAAAGTATCCAGAATCCAAAAAAGAGGCAAAGCCTTCAAGTACTAGCAACAAATGAGGATAGGGAGATGGGGGAGGGTGGGAAAGGAGAGGCAACAGTGATACCGTTAATTAGTTTTGTACGAAATTGGAAAGCAATACACTGAACACATAATAAGGTAAGAAAGTAACACTCACATCTCCTTCATCAAGGTGGACATACTTCCTTAAAAGTTTCGAAGAGAAAACCACCTTTTTGTCTGCACTTGGGCATCCAAAACCAACCAGAATTTGAATGTCCTGTCTCGACAAGGACCTGAAATTAATTTTCTGTCTCAGCACTTTTAAAGCAAAGTGGTATTAATTGCATTAATGTTATCCACCGCATGCATTAACAACATTAACCTAAAGTCTTAGACAATATATTGGGCACTTAAGTGGGTTCAATACCTTAGTCTAACACAAATCAAGCACAAGGACCATATCATTGTTTTACTTTTCCTTCAAATTTGTTGTTGAAGAAAATAAAGTATTTTTTTTGTCACATTGGAGGCTCATTAGGCCTGTGGGCCACAGCGGGTGGTATAACTCTTCCTTCCCTTAACAACCCCCCCCCCCCCCCCAAGTGTAGGTGGGGATTCAATCTTAAGTCTATTGTGTGGATGACAAGAGACTTTATCAACTGAACTAGTTGACACTCACTTCGATTTACAAGATTGAAATGATATGAGTTGTTCTGTTTCATGAACAACGTTAAACTCACATCAACTAACTACATCCTCAGTCAAAGGGAGGTTTTAGATTTTCCAAACACATAAACTTCTAGGACACAAAAGCTGATATTTTCTCTTTTCGTACATTTCCTGCTACAAAAAAACAGCATGGTTACTCTTAGCAACAGTGAGCATGGAATGGATCACTGAAAATTATTTCCGTATCAAACCATTTCCTTAAAATTTTCGGCCACTTAAAAATCAACAATAATCAATAATAATTAAATAAAAAATATTCTACTAACCCCAAAACCACACAAGCATTTACACAAAACACTCAAAATTCAAATTTTCGCAACCAAAGAAAACCTGAACTCCATACCAAATCCATTTCTTAACAATTGAACATTCCTCTAGACTAAATCAATACTAATCATTATCCAAATGCTAATTTATACACCAATAACCTTATCATTCAATTAATTTCTTCAAAATTATCTCATCATCATCATCATCGTCAAAATCCACATTTCCCACAACACACTCACACACACAAACAGAAATTTCCAAGCCAAACCCATTTCCACACACTCAACAACAACCTCAAATCAAACACCAAAAAGAAAAATTTAATATTCCCAATAAAAACACTAGAACCACCACAAACCTCATAATATCGAACCGATCCTTCCCGAAATTGACGCACGCCGTGTGAACGGCCTTGAAATCCTTAAAATCAATCCCCACATTATCATCCTCCCACCCAACTGCCTCCGAAGCATCGAAACCGAGCTCTTTGACCATTCTATCCTCGTCCTTCCTCCTTTGATCAAAGTAATTCTGCCCCACCAACCTCTCCATCAGCTCAATCCACTCAGGCCATGGATGCACCACCTCCACCACCATCCCCTCCTTCTTCTTCTCCTTCAATACCTCCAATCCCAAGTTGGCATTACCATCGTTATCATTGCGACGAACCCCAAACCCTAATTGTGAATGTGATTGTGATTGAGGGGGTTCAATTTTGGGGTTTTTGGATTGGCGCCAAGCGCGGATGCGTTGGAGGGTTTGGTCCTTCTGGGAGAGGAGGGTTTGCTGTTGTTTTTCGATGGAGTCGATTTGGTCGAAGATGAAGCTGAGACAGGCCGAGAGTGAGGAGGGTTTTGGAGGTGGGTCTGAAGAAGAAGAAGAAGAAGAAGAAGAAGAAAAGGGTTTAAGGAGAGAGAGAGGGAGAGGGGGTTTGGGGTTTTGGGAGGAGAGAGAGAGGCGTCTTAGGAGGAGAAGGGAAAATGGGGTTTGTGTCATTTGAGAGAGACAGAGAGAGAGAGAAGGGTTTAAGGTTTTTGAGCTGAGAAGTGTTGAAACACTGCAGAAATGGAGGTGATGAGCAGAGAGGTAAAGCCTTAAACCCTTTTGTGGGGTTCTACAATTCTTCTACTAGGAACAAAAATGAATATCATTACTAAGTACTAACCCAATAAGTTCATTCAGACACAATTTTTTTTTTTCTTTTTCGCAAATATTTTGTTTTGTTTTATACTCTATCAATCACAACTCGTACATACATTACAATTAGTGAAAGCATTAAAATACAAAAAAAATTTATTCGTTGTTGATAAAATAATATTATACTAATCACAATTTACTATCTCTACAAGTCCTGGAAAGAATTATGAATTGAGTTGCATGCCCAACATTTCTCCTGAATATTATGAGTACTACAACAATTATAAAATAAAAAAGAAATTAAATTTTTTTTTTATTGTATTATTAAACGTGATACTAATCGTTTTTTTTTTTCTTCATAAAATTAATAGTAACTTATAACATTTTTCTTACTATATTATATTATGGGGATGTGATGTGAGATTTTCTTTAATTTTTGGCTTTTTAGTTTATTCCTTGTAATCCGTGATCCTAACTCCTCACACATAAGAATTATGTCTTGCATCCATTATATGCAAGATATGCCTATGTCACATGCATGATATTGTGTTTATTGTAATTTATCAAACACACAAGAGATGGCTGCTTATAGTGGTGATAATTATATCTCGTGCATTTGATACATCCCTTCATCTTCTTCTTCTTTATTTTATTTTAATTTTAAGTAGGAAGGACTGAATCTTAAAAACTAACTCTACATGGGAGAGGTATGTCGATAAACCACAAAGCCATAATAAGATATGCTTAAAGAAGTATTACCTCGTATAATTGTTACTGTGCTCTATACTTTTTTTTTTATTTTTTATAATTTATTTATGCACAAATGTTAGAGGCTTCGTCCCGACTAATCCTACAAGCCTATATAATCCATCGCCTCAAAGGGATCTAGTATCATAAAACCTATCTCTATTATAGTAAGTGAGATCCAAAGATGTGATACGTGAGAAGAATTAGATGTAATGATTATATAATTTTCATCACTTAAATTAGTATTTTTGCTTTTAATTATAAATTTTTATATATACGAACGAGTCTAAATGTGTGTATATATATATATATTAAAATAAAAATTTTCTAAGAACCTTTTACTTGTTGACCAAGATATAAGCAATTCCAACTCCACAAATGTATTTTATTCAAGAATAATCAACTAGACTTCTCTAGTTAAGCTTTAGCTAACATCAATTGAATTTTGGTTCCTGTTTGTGCTAAGAGTTGCATGCACAAAAGAGATGGGATTATAAGGAAAGCTTAAACAGTTTCTAGTGCCATTCTAAACGAACTGAAGCTATATCTTCTAAAGCTATCAGGCCTCAGGCATACTTGTTTCACTACCTGGTTAACAAAAAGTCATGCGCAAAGAATCTTGTGGTTTAATGATATTGTGTGGTAATTCCGGTTCTTTCGATCCATCGAGAGAATTTGGATCAGAATCCTCTCATATCACTTGCACGCGCCCAGACCATCATAAAGCAACACAATATTTACCTATTGAAATCAGGTCATTCCAAAATGACATCAAAACAGTCATAATTACTTTTTATAGATGAGCAAGGCACGGTCAAAACATCACAACAAAACAGAGGATTACATTGGGCTTCAGACTTTTTATTGCTATACAACTACATATGACTAATTACCTTAAAACACATGAAATACTACTTACAACATAGGACTAAAGAAAGAAAAAGGTATGTACAACGTAAACCCACTTAAACAAAGGAGATATAAGCGGATTGGAAAATATGGAATAGGACAAATCTTCCTTTCTATTCCACAGCACATCTTGGAATGACTAGTGCTCAAAACCACTCAACCATACATTTCGGGTAGAAACCTTCATTGGCAACAGCAGAAGAAAGACTTTGTAGTTCTTTCTGAACTTTCCGTCTCTCATAAAACACTGAACATGCTAGTGAAGTGCACTTGACACCACTTTCCATGACCCAATCACCGCCTCCACAATGTCGACATATAGTAGCAAGGTGTTGCATCTCTCTCCAATTTTGAAGTTCTACCAATCACAGCAGTCGCAGCAGCAGCTCCCTTTTGCAAACATTGATTGCATAAACGGGCTGATGCCTGGACCAACTCACCACAAAGTATACAATGTTTTGAGAGATAGTAATAATCAATTCTGGTTCGGTGTGGATTTGGAGCATAGAAGGGGCGTTTAGCAAAGGCTTCCCTGGCTGGACGGGGCATCTCTATAAACCATTGGTTCAAGTCGGCTCCAACAAGTCTAAATTCCCGCTGCAAAGCTGGGATTATTTGTTTGTTGATGTAGTATAAATCATTTAATCTAAAGGGGGAATCCATTGCTAAAAGTTCCAATGGATCCACAACCATATCAATCAGACGAGCCCCAGGCTCCCCATGGATTACAACATAAGGTATTCGCTCTACATAGCATGGTTCTGCCCTGGGATCAGCTCTCATTGCTTTAGTGGCCACAATCGCTGCTGCTGGGAGAGATGAAGAGCCCCTTGTACAGTAGGTATCTAATTGAACCTCCTTGGCAAAAATAAAATTCTGAAGAGAAACCCTGTCAGATAAAATCCGGGTCCATTGACGCTGCAAATACGCTTTAACTTCAGAAATGTCCTGATGTTCAAAAAAGTGTCTCAACGACTTCTCCAGTGTCTTGGCAACAGCTCCACATGTATCCCTGCATACTGTCTCAATACCTTTAGCATCAAACACAGGTTCGGTCTGTTCTGGGCTCTCATAACTGTAACCAACATAGCGTTTCTTAGTAAGGAGGAAGCATGGATGATAAACTTTCTCCATTTTCAAAGTGACTGGTTTTGGATTCATAGCAGTGATTGCAGATGCAATCTCATTCCCAATTTGAAAAGACTCTTTGACCGTGCGTCCTTTGAGGAGGACAAACAAGCTGTCAGTATCACCATAAATAACTTTCGCTTTCCACTTATCATGTGCATTCACAAATGAAATTGCCTTTTCAAGAGTACTACGGCCACATTGAACAATACTGTCTGCAAGCTCTGCACAAGGCATGCGACCACTAAATCCAGCAGCTTTATAGCCATATGTCACATTTGATATCAGCTTCAAAGCAAGTTGCCTTGCATTAAATACCCTGTGAAGAATTTGCTGTGAAGGGGACAATCTTTTCATACCTTGTTTCACCATTATTCTAGTTGATAATATTTCCTCTAATAAACGGGGCATTATGCCTTTATGGACCTTTGAAGTTACATACATAACACCATTTGGAGTAAGCAGTATCTCATTTTTCACACTCTGTAGAACATATGGCTCTCGTGAAAATGAACTAACCCCAAGTGTATTTACCTTTGAAGGAGCAACTTTTCCAAGGCATGTAGAAAAGCAAAGATTGTATGCAATTATCATTGAAGGATAGAGAGACTGAAAATCCAGAACAACAACCGGATCTGCATAAAAACCAGACTCCGGTTCCATCACAAGAGGTAGGCATTCCATTGCAGGTTGAGAAGCAACCTGTTGACTTCCTGGAGATATAGCTAGATAATTTTGTGTATGTGCCAATCTTAGAAGCATGGATTCGACGCGGTATTGTGAACCTCGAGAGAGAACTGAGAAAAAGTCGATGCCAAACACACGAGCAAGTTCTGATGTTCGATTTATCTGCAAAAACACGTATCAAGATTATTCCAGCAGGAAATAAAATTTAAAGAAAGAAAACCCATCAAATTCTTGATAATTGATTTTTTAAATTCAGAACTAGCTATATCAGAAAGACTTTGGTTAACACAGCCAAAGCTCTACCCAAGCTAGGGCAGGACAAACACCCCTCTCTATCATGACAACCATTATTGAAAATTTAGTTCCATCCAGCATTACCCTGTACTAGGTCCGTCAGTCAAGTATTGCAAGTTTTATTCTCATGTTTATGTTAAAAATATTCATTAAATGATCCCATTGTTTTGCATGCAAAATTGATATAATGAACTCTAACGTGCAGCAAACACACACACCCCAAACCCAAAGACAGATGCAGAGACCCATACTGACAAAGTTTGTTATCCTACCATATCAAGTTGGTTCATTATCTCAAGGTTCAATCTTGCTCTCTCTATAACATACTCTATACATCTAAATCTTCCTCGTCCAGCACCACTAGAAAACCATTTTGTCAGTACTTTGTGACGAAATGATGGAATTTTTCGCCTCAGCACAGCTTCGGCTACTGCTTCAATTGTGTACATATTAAGCTTAACTTCTCCACACATCAATCGCCATATGTTCAGGACAATTCTACCACCAACATGAACACCGCTGGCATGGGTTCGGCCCCATTCATCCTCGATAATGGCATCTTCTAGTATGACAGGATCAGTATTTGACTGTTCAGGAATTAAATTATCAAAATTTCCTTTCTCAGGAATATCTAAATCTCCAGCAGCTATCTTAATTTCAGATGGTGTCCGAGATATGTTATTGAGTAAACCTATACCAAGATGTGAAGCCCTTTTTGCCAAAAAACCAAGAGAACCACCTTGAATATCCCACCCCATTATAATATTTGGGTCAGATGAACACACAATCTTCATAAAATGACTAAATAGGTATTTCTCCTCAGAGAAAACCAACATTTTGCAGCCAGATGTTCCATCTAGACTCCTGCAAATAAATGGAGATTATGAAAGCAATTAAGGAAATGTCATCTTCCATAACAGAGAAAATAATAAAGGCATCCAACAATGTTTATGGGGCCACAAAGTAGTCCAAACCAACTGTAACATTCCAGGAGGCAGCAGCAAACAGTCAGGTGCACAACACAACAAGTAAACAAGTATTATATTTTTATGTTTTAAAATGTTATGAATATAAGGAAAAACATGTAAGAACAGCCCGCCTTAATTTACCTAACAAGGTAATTTCCAGATGAACTGATTGGTTAAAATAAATCAAAACCAAAAGCAACCAACTAGTAAAAATCACAAGTGTACACACACATAGTACCACGCATGTTATATAAGGAACATTCATGCAGGGTGATACATAAGAAAGTAACATTAGCTGTATGGTATCCACTCCATATTCTTTATTATTGCCCAATTTCCACCTACTTTTACAAATAGATAATAATTTTATTATGCAAAAGAAAAGGAATTAAAAGGAGAGGAAAAAAAACATTTCTTCATCAAAAGGAATAGGCAGGGAAGATACTAAACTGAAGCAATCTCCTAGCCTTCAAAAGAAAGAAAGCAACAAACAAAACACACTTTGTTGTGGTGCAAGAAGTTATCTTCCCATCGTTTTCCAACATTTTTGAAATTTTTTCTTGTTTCCCTATTATTCTGTCAATCACAATTAAACATGCAAATGTTTGGCTAAATTGCACCAACACCCATCCAACTTTCACCCAAATTTAGGGAAATTTTTTTATTTCTCACAAGGACGTGGGTATGGACGTTACCTGCAGATGCCTTAGTGCCTTTTAGTGGCCATGTGACATTCACATGGTCACCTCCCATTCTCAATTTGACCGGAGGGTAACAAAACAAAAGTATCTATTTTCACCTTAGTGCAATTATTATTTTTAATTGATAAGTTACATATATACCCAATGGGTTGTAACTTGTAAACCCACGATCTTACCCTTCACCCATTCTTATGGGAAAAGTAAGTGCCATTTGAGCTAGAGTTCACTGGCACTGGTGAAAGTTCAAGGGGTACAAATGCATTTTAGCCAAGAGGATTAATATTCCATTATCTTACATTCACATTTCCAGCACAAATGAACCATAGAAGGTATGAATTGATCTTTCACCTGCAGACCCCATCAACAATTGCCCACATTACAAACAATATAAACACATCAAGTCACACTCAACACAAAACAAGCAGTAAAAAGAAAAATTACATGAAATCTCGATGTGATTATCAGCATCCATACCTCTTAAAAGCTTCAGTTTTACTACGCAAAAGCACATAAACTTCAGGAATGGAAT
>OU015761.1:11474899-11506765 GCA_907173295.1 Fagus sylvatica
CTCGAGGGATCCAGTGCAATGTAGGTTGCAGGGAGGAGACAGTGAAGAGTAGATATCAATAACAATAGATCATAACCATGAATTCCATTGCATTAAATTCAACAAACAAAAGCTATAAAAGGTTAAAAAAGAAGAAGAAAAAGAGTCAAGTAAAAGTAGGCAGATGATACAGAAAAGGTCAATATTTTGGTTGTAACTATCAAACTCCGTGAACAAATTGTATTAAATTACTCTATTATCAAAGCAAAACATTGTGAAGCCCTTGCATGCACCTCAAGGAACCTAAAACCTATTATGTACATGAACTGCAGAAGATATTATGTAATCATATCACAGATAGCAAAGAGACTTCAAAACAGCCAACTAATCTTAAAATTATTTCAAGTTAATATCAACAACAACAAGGGATAAATACGTAGTCATGGAGTAAAATCTTACTCAGGGCATTCCCATTCTCCTGGAAGCAGCTGTCTCTTTGGACGTTTGGCATCACATTGTAGGCATACAGTATTCTTTGCAAAATTCAAGAAGTCACACCTGAGACCAGCAAGTATTCAGCATCCTTTATTGTTGGTAAGGATCTACTTTGAAAGCATGTTGTTATGGGTTGCAAATATTTCTAAGGATGCACATGAAAATCAAGTGTAAAATCATTTAGACAGGGTTACCCATAAAGCAGCCAAAAATAGCAGGTAGACAATTTTTGAAATAAAAATTTCACAGGAATTTATATGCATCCTCAGAAAAATTATAACCCTTTGATTGATAACAGAAAAAAAATAAATTGGCCTGGCCATGAGCAAATAAAAAAGTCTTAGATAAGACATACTTAGGACACAGCCAGTCTCCTTTTTTCATCTCAACGTCATCGCGTCCAACTCGTTTCCTTGGTGGAGGAGGAGGCTGCTTGACTTTGGGTGGAGGCTTTTTAATTACTGGAGGAGGAAGATTTGGGTCTATTGGAACTGAACTCAATTTGACAACCTCGTGAAGTAACTTACGAACAACAGTCTTGATGGACTTCTGTTTCAGAATATCCTTATTGACTACTAATTCATTCAGAGGTTCAAAACCAAAAGTCAATAGAACACGCATAACATCAATAGTCCGTGCCTCGTCCTCTTTGTTTGTAACCAAATATGCTCTTTCACATGAGTTCCTCAAACTACAGGAACTGCAAACCTGACATACGAATTGTCATCATTCAAAATGAAATTATATAATCAAATATACAATTATCTACATATATAAATGAGTAAGAGGGATGACGCAAAGAAACTGGAAGGATCAGATAACCTTTTTTATTTATTTAAAAAAAGTACATAGAAGATGAAGGAAGGAGAATCAAATAAAGACTGCCTCAAATCTTATATAGGAAGTTGCTCATCACTGCTATAAAATATTAATGGATATAACATTAAAGCTTATTTTTGTTTTTTTGACTAAATTAGAAGGCAAAGCAAAGGACATACTACATTTAACAGTTCAGTATCTTTAAAGGTTGATTTTTATTTTTTATTTTTAAAAATCCATGATGTGAACATCCTAGACTTAAGAACATAATATTCTTGCAACAAACAATAGCAAAAATGTCTATCTAGTCAGGTTGTAAAATAAAAGCATCCAGAATCCAAAAAAGAGGCAAAGCCTTCAAGTACTAGCAACAAACGAGGATAGGGAGATGGGGGAGGGTGGGAAAGGAGAGGCAACAGTGATACCGTTAATTAGTTTTGTACGAAATTGGAAAGCAATACACTGAACACATAATAAGGTAAGAAAGTAACACTCACATCTCCTTCATCAAGGTGGACATACTTCCTTAAAAGTTTCGAAGAGAAAACCACCTTTTTGTCTGCACTTGGGCATCCAAAACCAACCAGAATTTGAATGTCCTGTCTCGACAAGGACCTGAAATTAATTTTCTGTCTCAGCACTTTTAAAGCAAAGTGGTATTAATTGCATTAATGTTATCCACCGCATGCATTAACAACATTAACCTAAAGTCTTAGACAATATATTGGGCACTTAAGTGCGTTCAGTACCTTAGTCTAACATGAATCAAGCACAAGGACCATATCATTGTTTTACTTTTCCTTCAAATTTGTTGTTGAAGAAAATAAAGTATTTTTTTTTTGGTCACATTGGAGGCTCATTAGGCCTGTGGGCCACAGCGGGTGGTATAACTCTTCCTTCCCTTAACAACCCCCCCCCCCCCCCCCCAAGTGTAGGTGGGGATTCAATCTTAAGTCTATTGTGTGGATGACAAGAGACTTTATCAACTGAACTAGCTGACACTCACTTCAATTTACAAGATTGAAATGATATGAGCTGTTCTGTTTCATGAACAACGTTAAACTCACATCAACTAACTACATCCTCAGTCAAAGGGAGGTTTTAGATTTTCCAAACACATAAACTTCTAGGACACAAAAGTTGTTTTAGATCACTGAAAATTATTTCCGTATCAAACCATTTCTTAAAATTTTCGGCCACTTAAAAATCAACAATAATCAATAATAATTAAATAAAAAATATTCTACTGACCCCAAAACCACACAAGCATTTACACAAAACACTCAAAATTCAAATTTTCGCAACCAAAGAAAACCTGAACTCCATACCAAATCCATTTCTTAACAATTGAACATTCCTCTAGACTAAATCAATACTAATCATTATCCAAATGCTAACTTATACACCAATAACCTTATCATTCAATTAATTTCTTCAAAATTATCTCATCATCATCATCAAAATCCACATTTCCCACAACACACTCACACACACAAACAGAAATTTTCAAGCCAAACCCATTTCCACACACTCAACAACAACCTCAAATCAAACACCAAAAAGAAAAATTTCATATTCCCAATAAAAACAATAGAACCACTAAAAACCTCATAATATCGAACCGATCCTTCCCGAAATTGACGCACGCCGTGTGCACGGCCTTGAAATCCTTAAAATCAATCCCCACATTATCATCCTCCAACCCAACTGCTTCCGACGCATCGAAACCGAGCTCTTTGACCATTCTATCCTCGTCCTTCCTCCTATGATCAAAGTAATTCTGCCCCACCAACCTCTCCATCAGCTCAATCCACTCAGGCCATGGATGCACCACCTCCACCACCATCCCCTCCTTCTTCTTCTCCTTCACTACCTCCAATCCCAAGTTGGCATTACCATCGTTATCATTGCGACAAACCCCAAACCCTAATTGTGAATGTGATTGTGATTGAGGGGGTTCAATTTTGGGGTTTTTGGATTGGCGCCAAGCACGGATGCGTTGGAGGGTTTGGTCCTTCTGGGAGAGGAGGGTTTGCTGTTGTTTTTCGATGGAGTCGATTTGGTCGAAGACGAAGCTGAGACGGGCCGAGAGTGAGGAGGGTTTTGGAGGTGGGTCTGAAGAAGAAGAAGAAGAAGAAGAAGAAGAAGAAGAAAAGGGTTTAAGGAGAGAGAGAGGGAGAGGGGGTTTGGGGTTTTGGGAGGAGAGAGAGAGGCGTCTTAGGAGGAGAAGGGAAAATGGGGTTTGTGTCATTTGAGAGAGAGAGAAAGAGAAGGGTTTAAGGATTTAGAGCTGAGAAGTGTTGAAACACTGCAGAAATGGAGGTGATGAGCAGAGGGGTAAAGCCTTAAACCCTTTTGTGGGGTTCTACAATTCTTCTACTGGGAACAAAAATGAATATCATTGCTAACCCAATAAGTTCATTCAGACACAAATTTTTTTTTTTCTCTCGCAAATATTTTGTTTTGTTTTATACTCTATCAATCACAACTCGTACATACATTACAATTAGTGAAACATTAAAATACAAAAAAAATTTATTCGTTGTTGATAAAATAATATTATACTAATCACAATTTACTATCTCTACAAGTCCTGGAAAGAATTATGAATTGAGTTGCATGCCCAACATTTCTCCTGAATATTATGAGTACTACAACAATTATAAAATAAAAAAGAAATTAAAATTTTCTTTTATTGTATTATTAACGTGATACTAATCGTTTTTTTATTTTTTTTTAATTAATAGTAATTTTAACATTTTTCTTACTATATTATATTATGGGGATGTGGTGTGAGATTTTCTTTAATTTTTGGCTTTTTAGTTTATTCCTTGTAATCCTCGTGATCCACTCCTCACACATAAGAATTACGTCTTGCGTCCATCATATGCAAGATATGCCTATGTCACATGCATGATATTGTGTTTCTTGTAATTTATCAAACACACAAGAGATGGCTGCTTTTAGTGGTGATAATTATATCTCGTGCATTTGATACATCCCTTCATCTTCTTATTCTTTATTTTATTTTAATTTTAAGTAGGAAGGACTGAATCTTAAAAACTAACTCTACATGGGAGAGGTATGTCGATAAACCACAAAGCCATACTAAGATATGCTTAAAGAAGTATTACCTCGTATAATTGTTACTGTGCTCTATACTTTTTATTTTTATTTTTTATAATTTATTTATGCACAAATGTTCGAGGCTTCGTCCCAACTAATCCTACAGGCCTATATAATCCATCGCCTCAAAGGGATCTAGTATCATAAAACCTATCTCTATTATAGTAAGTGAGATCCAAAGAAGTGATACGTGAGAAGAATTAGATGTAATGATTATATAATTTTCATCGCTTAAATTAGTATTTTTGCTTTTAATTATAAATTTTTATATATAAATGAGTCTAAATGTGTGTATATTTTTTTTTTTTAAAATAAAAATTTTCTAAGAACCTTTTACTTGTTGACCAAGATATAAGCGATTCCAACTCCACAAATGTATTATATTCAAGAATAATCAACTAGACTTCTCTAGTTAAGCTTTAGCTAACATCAATTGAATTTTGGTTCCTGTTTGTGCTAAGAGTTGCATGCACAAAAGAGATGGGATTATAAGGAAAGCTTAAACAGTTTCTAGTGCCATTCTAAACGAACTGAAGCTATATCTTCTAAAGCTATCAGGCCTCAGGCATACTTGTTTCACTACTTGGTTAACAAAAAGTCATGCGCAAAGAATCTTGTGGTTTAATGATATTGTGTGGTAATTCCGGTTCTTTCGATCCATCGAGAGAATTTGGATTAGAATCCTCTCATATCACTTGCACGCGCCCAGACCATCATAAAGCAACACAATATTTACCTATTGAAATCAGGTCATTCCAAAATGACATCAAAACAGTCATAATTACTTTTTATAGATGAGCAAGGCACGGTAAAAACATCACAGCAAAACAGAGGATTACATTGGGCTTCAGACTTTTTATTGCTATACAACAACATATGACTAATTACCTTAAAACACATGAAATACTACTTACAACACAGGACTAAAGAAAGAAAAAGGTATGTACAACAGTAAACCCACTTAAACAAAGGAGATATAAGCGGATTGGAAAATATGGAATAGGGCAAATCTTCCTTTCTATTCCACAACACATCTTAGAATGACTAGTGCTCGAAACCACTCAACCATACATTTCGGGTAGAAAACTTCATCGGCAGCAGCAGAAGAAAGACTTTGTAGTTCTTTCTGAACTTTCCGCCTCTCATAAAACACTGAACATGCTAGTGAAGTGCACTTGACACCACTTTCCATGACCCAATCACCGCCTCCACAATGTCGACATATAGCAGCAAGGTGTTGCATCTCTCTCTCCAATTTTGAAGTTCTACCAATCACAGCAGTCGCAGCAGCAGCTCCCTTTTGCAAACATTGATTGCATAAACGGGCTGATGCCTGGACCAACTCACCACAAAGTATACAATGTTTTGAGAGATAGTAATAATCAATTCTGGTTCGGTGTGGATTTGGAGCAGAGAAGGGGTGTTTAGCAAAGGATTCCCTGGCTGGACGGGGCATTTCTATAAACCACTAGTTCAAGTCAGCTCCAACAAGTCCAAATACCCGCTGCAAAGCCGGGATTATTTGTTTGTTGATGAAATATAAATCATTTAATCTAAAGGAAGAATCCATTGCTAAAAGTTCCAATGGATCCACAACCATATCAATCAGATGGGCCTCAGACTCCTCATGGATTACAACATAAGGTATTCGCTCTGCATAGCATGGTTCTGCCCTGAGATCAGCTCTCATTGCTTTAGTGGCCACAATCGCTGGTGGTGGGAGAGATGAAGAGCCCCTTGTACAGTAGGTACCTAATCGAACCTCCTTGGCAAAAACAAAATTCTGAAGAGAAACCCTGCCAGATAAAATCCGGGTCCATTGACGCTGCAAATACGCTTTAACTTCAAAAATGTCTTGATGTTCAAAAAAGTGTCTCAATGACTTCTCCAATGTCTTGGCAACAGCTCCACATGTATCCCTGCGTACTGTCTCAATACCTTTAGCATCAAGCACAGGTTTAGTTTGTTTTGGGCTCCCATAACTGTAACCAACATAGCGTTTCTTAGTAAGGAGGAAGCATGGATGATAAACTTTCTCCATTTTCAAAGTGACTGGTTGTGGATTCATAGCAGTGATTGTAGATGCAATCTCATTCCCAATTTGAAAAGACTCTTTGATCGTGCGTCCTTTGAGGAGGAACAACAAGCTGTCAGTATCACTATAAATAACTTTCGCTTTCCACTTATCATGTGCATTCACAAATGAAATTGCCTTTTCGAGAGTACTACGGCCACATTGAACAATATTGTCTGCAAACTCTGCACAAGGCATGCGACCACTAAATCCAGCAGCTGTATAGCCATATGTCACATTTGATATCAGCTTCAAAGCAAGCTGTCTTGCATTAAATACCCTGTGAAGAATTTGCTTTGAGGGGGACAATCTTTTCATAGCTTGTTTCACCATTATTCTAGTTGATAATATTTCCTCTAATAAACAGGGCATTATGCCTTTACGGACCTTTGAAGTTACATATATAACACCATTTGGAGTAAGTAGTATCTCATTTTTCACACTCTGTAGAACATATGGATCTGGTGAAATAGAACTAACCCCTAGTGTATTTGCCCTTGAAGGAGCAACTTTTCCAAGGCATGTAGAAAAGCAAAGATTGTATGCAATCATCATTGAAGGATAGAGAGACTGAAAATCCAGAACAACAACCGGATCTGCATAAAAACCAGACTCCGGTTCCATCACAAGAGGTAGGCATTCCATTGCAGGTTGAGAAGCAACCTGTTGACTTCCTGGGGATATAGCAAGATAATTTTGTGTATGTGCCAATCTTAGAAGCATGGATTCGACGCGGTATTGTGATGCTCGAGAGAGAACTGAGAAAAAGTCGATGCCAAACACACGAGCAAGTTCTGATGTTCGATTTATCTGCAAAAACACGTATCAAGATTATTCCAGCAGGAAATAAAATTTAAAGAAAGAAAACCCATCAAATTCTTGATAACTGATTTTTTAAATTAAGAACTAGCTATATCAGAAAGACTTTGGTTAACACGGCCAAAGCTCTACCCAAGCTAGGGCAGGACAAACACCCCCCTCTATCATGACAACCATTATTGAAAATTTAGTTCCATCCAGCATTACCCTGTACTAGGTCTGTCAGTCCTGTATTGAAAGTTTTATTCTCATGTTTATGTTAAAAATATTCATTAAATGATCCCATTGTTTTGCATGCAAAATTGATATAATGAACTCTAACGTGCAGCAAACACACACACCCCAAACCCAAAGACAGATGCAGAGACCCATATGCATCACTCAACTGACAAAGTTTGTTATCCTACCATATCAAGTTGGTTCATTATCTCAAGGTTCAATCTTGCTCTCTCCATAACATACTCTATACATCTAAATCTTCCTCGTCCAGGACCACTAGAAAACCATTTTGTCAGTACTTTGTGACGAAATGATGGAATTTTTCGCCTCAGCACAGTTTCAGCTACTGCTTCAATTGTGAACATATTAAGCTTAACTTCTCCACGCATCAATCGCCATATGTTCAGGACAATTCTACCACCAACATGAACACCGCTGGCATGGGTTCGGCCCCATTCATCCTCGATAATGGCATCTTCTAGTATGACAGGATTAGCATTTGACTGTTCAGGAATTAAATTATCAAAATTTCCTTTCTCAGGAATATCTAAATCTCCAGCAGCTATCTTAATTTCAGATGGTGTCCGAGATATGTTATTGAGTAAACCTATACCGAGATGTGAAGCCCTTTCTGCCAAAAAACCAAGAGAACCACCTTGAATATCCCACCCCATTATAATATCTGGGTCAGATGAACACACAATCTTCATAAAATGACTAAATAGGTATTTCTCCTCAGAGAAAACCAACATTTTGCAGCCAGATGTTCCATCTAGACTCCTGCAAATAAATGGAGATTATGAAAGTAATTAAGGAAATGTCATCTTCCATAACAGAGAAAATAATAAAGGCATCCAACAATGTTTATGGGGCCACAAAGTAGTCCAAACCAACTGTAACATTCCAGGAGACAGCAGTAAACAGTCAAGTGCACAACACAACAAGTAAACATGTATTATATTTTTATGTTCTAAAATGTTATGAATATAAGGAAAAACATGTAAGAACAGCCCGCCTTAATTTACCTAACAAGGTAATTTCCAGATGAACTGATTGGTTAAAATAAATCAAAACCAAAAGCAACCAACTAGTAAAAATCACAAGTGTACACACACATAGTACCACGCATGTTATATAAGGAACATTCATGCAGGGTGATACATAAGAAAGTAACATTAGCTGTATGGTATCCACTCCATATTCTTTATTATTGCCCAATTTCCACCTACTTTTATAAATAGATAATAATTTTATTATGCAAAAGAAAAGGAATTAAAAGGAGAGGAAAAAAAAACATTTCTTCATCAAAAGGAATAGGCAGGGAAGATACTAAACTGAAGCAATCCCCTAGCCTTCAAAAGAAAGAAAGCAACAAACAAAACACACTTCGTTGTGGTGCAAGAAGTTATCTTCTTATCGCTTTCCAACATTTATGAAATTTTTTCTTGTTTCCCTATTATTCTGTCAATCACAATTAAACATGCAAATGTTTGGCTAAATTGCACCAACACCCATCCAACTTTCACCCAAATTTAGGGAAATTTTTTTATTTCTCACAAGGACGTGGGTATGGACGTTACCTGCAGATGCCTTAGTGCCTTTTAGCGGCCATGTGACATTCACATGGTCACCTCCCATTCTCAATTTGACCGGAGGGTAACAAAACAAAAGTATCTATTTTCACCTTAGTGAAATTATTATTTTTAATTGATAAGTTCACATATATACCCAATGGGTTGTAACTTGTAAACCCACGATCTTACCCTTCACCCATTCTTATGGAGAGAAGGGAGTGCCATTTGAGCTAGAGTTCATTGGCACTGGTGAAAGTTCAAGGGGTACAAATGCATTTTAGCCAAGAGGATTAATATTCCATTATCTTACATTCACATTTCCAGCACAAATGAACCATAGAAGGTATGAATTGATCTTTCACCTGCAGACCCAATCAACAATTGCCCACATTACAAAAAATATAAACACATCAAGTCACACTCAACACAAAACAAGCAGTGGAAAGAAAAATTAAATGAAATCTCGAAGTGATTATCAGCATCCATACCTCTTAAAAGCTTCAGTTTTACTACGCAAAAGCACATAAACTTCAGGAATGGAATCTGTATCATTTTGAATAGCAAGAGCTATGACATTGATGGCACCAAATCGAGGATTAGGTCTGAGATCTCCTCTAGATTGTGCTTGAACCTATTATCCATCATAGGATTGTAAGAGATAATTTGCTCTAAAAAGAAATGACAAGCATAAATAAAATTCTATTTATCTGGTCGTAGAAAGCAACAAAAATGGGAAAGAAATAATTCTTAATCATATTAATGAACACTAATCTCATCCTACAATATAAGTCTCAGTATACCAAGACAGACCACACTGGATTCACAATCCAATACATTTCCCGAGGAAGGAGAAAGATTAATTATGACTAATTTTTTTTTTGGTGTTGAAAATTTCATTACTCTTGTGATACACATCAGTGATACCAATAATAAAAAAAAAAAAACTAAATCATAAATATTTGACAACATAATTTGATAAGCAACTACTAGTTTATAATTAGAGGTAGTTGAAAATTTCCTTACTCTAGTGATACACATCAGTGATACCAATAAAAAAACCTAAATCATAAATATTTGACAACATAATTTGATAAGCAACTACTAGTTTATAATTAGAGGTAGTGAAATTCATCACCGAGAAGCCAAAGCTTTTCTCTCTAACTCTCCCTCATCTTGAAATACTAAAAAGTTGGCTTGACAGTATTTTTTTTGGATAACGTAGGGAACCTTTCTAAAGGAAAGCCCTTTGGACTCGTCTCTAGGCAGTAAAACCTACGGGCAAGTTGATTTGACAGTATTGATGTTGGCAAAGGTAAGATAGTGCTATCTATAACTAAACTGATTCAGGATAATCTCAAATATTTATCATCTGAATGACCAAATCTTTTTTTTTTTTGATAAGTAATAAACTTTATTGCAAAAACCAACTACACTAGACGTATACTAGGTGAAAGAATTACCAAATCTTATCATAGTGCTAAGCATTAGAATGTATGAACTCCATACTTAAAAAGAACAACCTTCAAATGCAATATATATCAGGGTCGTATTTTAAATATTTATGTGTACAGCAACATGGAAGAGCATTTTTGAAAAATCATGGAAAATATTAAGCATGCAAACCCATAGAAATTTAGGTTTGAGATAACATATCTTTTAAAAATAATTTAGAACATTACATCTAGTTTTGCAAAAAACATTAAAAAAAAGTAGTCAAATACCTCTATACTTAACAATGTCAATTGTTGTCCACCACCAACACTTGCAGGGTCCCGAAACCCACTTTGACTAAGAGGAGTAGGCTTCGATTTCCCATCTGGTCCTGAAATCTGAGACATATCTTGTGTGGATTCAGAGCATGATTTTTCTTTTGCAATACCTCCTTTACCTTGCATTATTGTTGTCACCCCATCACCAAATGCACTCCTTTCTCGATCGAGGATTCTGGGGTTTTCTTGATACAAATGATCCAAAATAGGCTTCACATGAGGTCCAGAGACAGATTCAGGCAAATCCTTGTCACAATCATCAGGCAAAAAACTTTGTGTACCAATCAAACTGCTAGCTGACCCTGCAAAGAGTTATAGAATTGATAAGAAGTTTCTCATTTCCAAATGCAAATGTTGTTCTGCCCACAAAATAACAAGGGTAGATTGCAAACATCCACATGACCAAAGTTAGAATATCGGAAAGCCCCCTAATCTCAATCAAATTTCGAAAAGCCCCTTAACATTCCCATTGCCATCGAATTAAATGCAAGTTAATGAGCATGAGAAGGAACTGAAGAGAGCTTTGGTTGTATCTTCTTCTTTTTTTGGCTGTGGCTATTTGGAATTAACAACATCAAGAGGATGATTGCTCAGTCCTAAATTTTAACGGGGACACATGAAACTTAGGAAGGATATAATCAACACAAATAATACTGAAGTGATTTACCTTTCAAATGTGATGAATCCACTGATGCTACATTGTTCCCTCTAGGAGCACCTGAAAGTCCACAACCAAATAGTAACAAATCAGAAGCTTAACATAAATAAATAACTAATAAGAAGCTAGTGCATTTACTTAAACGAATACATAAATAAAATTCAATAAATGTGCTAGTTCTAGCTAACCTTTCTCATCACACAATAGCCATCTATACACACTATCTGTAGAAGGAGGTGATAATACGGGTGTTAACAGGTACAAGTAGGAGCCATCATTTTGACAGTGAGTAGGGACGCCAATGACAACCTGATCAGAATTGGAGTCACTGATTCTAGCATGCTTGTCCATGAGTTCTTTCTCTTCTCGACAGTCCCCCTCAAAGAAAGGGAGAAAATCATCCAAAACTCTCCCTTACCAAAAAAAAAAAAAAAAAAAAGAGAAAAAAATTATAAGTTGGTCAGCAATATTATAAAACATGAACCACAAGATGGGATTACTGGCAAACACGGTAGAAACCCACCAAACTTATATACATAAATCCTATAGAAACCTGAACTTGTTTGATCAACAATTCTGTTGATATTAATGACAAATATATTCAATAATGCAATGGGCATAACTTATAACCAGTATCATCTGTAAACCCTAATTTGTTGGCACCCTAGTTCCCATTGTCCCTCCCCATACCATTCACCACCAAACCAAAAAACCAAAACAGCCAAAAAAAAGAAGTGGAAAATAATAAGTCATGCTGTTTGAGTGAAACAACGAACAAATGGAGCTTTTCTAAACCATAAGACATGTAGGAAAAAAAAATTGAGGTATTGCATGCCATCAAGAAACTAAAAGTGCAACCTGATGATCCGTCAAAATTGTCCTCCTCGGGATTAGAGGTTGTAAGTGTAAATGAAGCATTTTCAGATGCCCCATATGTCCAGTCTGCTATAGGGGGTTTCTTGCAAAAGGTCATGTCAATTAGTTCCGTACATTTTTCTTGAGTGTTGACAACTACAGAATCTGAGCTACCAAACCCAGATAAAATAAAATCTCCTACCTGTTTTCCACCACTGCAATTCTGATTTTGCAGACCCATTGAGTCAGTTGTGACATTAGTGCCAGCAAGATTCTCAAAAGATTTATCATGTACCCACACCAAAGATGGTTCATCTTTATGGCCACTTTCATACATGGAACAATCTGCACCAGATACTCCACATTCAACCATACCCGTTTGCAAACAGCTTGAAGCAACATAACCTATTTGCTAAAATCTTTCAATAGTTATGGCAGTTACACCAAAACCAGACTCTTTAACATTGTCAATTTCACGATGGCCCATGGAAGCTGCAGAATCTATAGTCTTGGGCTTACAAATCCATGGTCTTGTATGCACTTGAGAAGGACCTGTTACTATGAAATCCACAGGTCCAGTGATAGCTCCTATTCTGGCCTCGTCACTGACTTTTTCATGAGAACCAAAATTTCCATCTGTCAACCTACTAGCCTGTGACAAGTTGTCATTGCTGTAAAAAAGAGGCAGTTTACCATACATGGAAGAATCTGAATGTGCCGCTTTAACCTCATAAGTCTCCTGGAAATTTGTTTGTTGACCTGCAAGAGATTGCCTCAAATTGAGAGACTCAATAGGGTTTTTGTCCAGCTCATCATTTAATTGTTTATGGCCGAGAAGTAGGCCTACTCTTCTCCCCTTCCAAAAGCGCCTTTTTAGTCTTGCCAGACCCATCATCAGGTGGTTCAACTCGGTAGGATCGCTTTCTCCTCATCAATTCTCGTACAGAGCATCCAACCAAAGTACTTGATTCCTTTAGATCACGAACATCTGTATCTGCATTTTTCATAAACCTTCCTGCACAATTGCTTGCCTCATTACTAGACAAAAAACTTGTATTTATAGGATCTTTAGTTTCACGGACATATGCATCAATTGTGTGGAAACCAACAGGCTCCAAGTCATTTTTCACCTTTTGCATCATGGAAAATGGTAATGAACCCCATATAGATTGCTTTCTTTGGTGCTTATTGGTGAGCCTTGCACTAACATCCTGCAATGACTGGCACTCCGAAGACCCTTCAAATTCACTCCTCATCTCTATTTCAGATGATTTTTCCATTGATCCAGCACAAGGAATTGAGAACAGATCATCTGTAGAGCCATCAATTTGTGGAATCATTTTCTCTGATGAGATAATAGAAGAATGGTTCTGATCAGAGCAATGAGAAGCTCCTTCCTTTAGACCCTCAAAGTCATTCAAGTCATCAATTGAATCAAGAATGTCTTGACACTCCTTCTGAGACTCACTCTCATAATCCATATTAGCCTTCTCCAGCACCTTATCAATGGTAGTTGCAGGCAACAAAGGACTCAGAACGGTCTCACGAACAAGTTCATCATCAGAATTTATATCTTCACCAGCCTGAGACGTGGCAAGCCACCTTAGAAGACCAAGGGCTTCCTCATCTGTAGCCTGAATACAATACATGGATTTTAAGAACGCATGAGAGAAATTAGTAAGTGGTGTACACTATGTCACTAAACAAACAAAACCATTGTTGTACAATTACATGAATTCTAAATATCTCAGTCCAAAAGCAAGAGAGGTTCACTTAGAAAAACCAAAAGGCAATCTTTATTGAGCATTCATGTCCAGTACCATCAATAGCCAAGGACCCCATATCACATTGAACAGTGTTATGCAAGTGAAATCCTCATCCAATGATAAACATGCTATGTGAATTACCTTTATTAATCTATTATATAAACTAATAGGTGAAGCTGAGAGATTTTTTTTTGTCTTCTCCAAAACCTTGCCACGTCAGATTTACTCTTCCCACATCAATTCCAAATCTCATGCCTCTCAACTCTCTCATAACATTCCAGATCCGGCCCACTTTCCTTTTTATTTTGTTGGGCTTTTATGATCGGGCCCACTTTCCTTTCTATTTTGTTGGCCTTTTATTATTTTTACGTTTTTTGGCTTTATTTTTTGGCTGTTTTAGGACTGTTTTAGGAACATTATCCTCTCACACTTAATTCTCTCTCTCACACGTTCTCATAATTCTAATGCTTTCTCTCTCTCTTCTTAATTATTCTTATCAGCAACCCATCAATCTCCCATTCTCCTCTAAGTAACGCTTCAGCTACTCATTAAATTACTCTAAATTAAATAAATGGGCATTAAGTTGGTCACCCTTTTAGCTTCCCACCGTTACACCTACGAAATCCAGCTTGATTGGCAACACTTTTCACATTCCAACGGTTACACCCACAATGTCAAACATCAAAGCAATGAGAATTTTTATTAAAGGTGCACAGCTGAACTAGAATTTTAGTTGCAAATGCCGCAAAAACTTCTCATGCATAACATAGCTTACACGGCCTTGGCTCTCAATCTCCATCAGAAGCAAACAGGTTTCTCTCTCTCTCCAAACCTTCTTCTTGCTTTACATAATTGCTCCATCAAGGAACTTAAGTTGCAATTCCAACAATTAAACTTGCTGTGTAAAAATTTATATGTGGCTTGCCTCTGATGTGTTTGATATATTGTTTGAAAGGAGAGTCTGGCAAAAGCCTATTTGATACTGAGTTACATAATGTCTCTAAATCTGTTCAAAAGGTGCATAACTTAGACAAAATAGCTTCTTCTTCTTTACATTTGGTATGTACATCTTAATTTCTAAGCCTTACATATTTTTCTCACTGTTTATGTACACTACACTCAGCCACAGGTTCCAGTAGCCCCAGCAGTGCAGCCACACGCAAGGCAATATGATTTCATATACTTTGTTCAACAGGTTCCATACTAAGACAATAATCTGTTCTTATATATCCTAAGAATTAATACTATTGTGCTACGAAAATAGATCGAAGGTCAGGTCGCTTGCCTTTTGAATCTGATAATATCATTGGTAAGATCCGCATTTTGCCCCACTTGATACGTTTTTATTTTTTATGGGCTGTGTTTGTGTTTGAGAAAATTACATAAATTAAAAGTGCTTGCTTTACAAATAGTTTTTTTTTTTAATGAATGCTTTACAAACAGTTTTCTAAGTTCTCATTGTTTCACATTTACAAACACAACACGTGCATATTCAGGGTCATGGGTCCGCCCAAGAGCTTTGGGGTGAGGTAAAGAATTTGATGTTCCTATATGTGTGGCGTGTAGGGATGTATTTGAACCCAAAGAGTTTGAGTAAAGATTATCTTCTATTATTTATATGTGTATGGATGTATTTGAACCCTGCTATTTCAAGAAATAAACATATATATCAAGCATAATTGCACCCCATTTTGTGAAATAAGGGTGGATACCTAATTAATCTAATCAATTCCCACTATGAGCTTTAACCATGGCATGGCTTTGTAGGGTGTTACATAGTGTGTTTTTCTTTTTTCTTTTTTTTTATAATTTGCACACCACCTGTTTGATAAATTGACAATTAGAATTTTAAAAACACATAACCTATTATGAGGATGAAGCAGAGGAGCAAGAACCAAAAGAAAAAAAAAAAATTATCAACAAGGAAAAGCTGAAGACTAAATATTTTGATAGAGGCTGTAAAAATACTGGATGTAGAAATCAATAGCATTATAATTCTCTTCTGATTGTTTCATTTTGTTTGTGCACAACATGCATTTGTGCATGTGTTTGTCAACATATAACCTGGATGTTTATTTGATTTAGCAGGTGTTAGAAGAATTGGTGCTGTGAAGATTCAAGGTCAGTGTAAGAGCACTGCTGCTACCAAAATTGAATAATATCGTTTTGCAAGCAAAAGGATATATACAATCAAAAGTCCTTATTTTGTAAAGCCAAGGGATGGATTCATAAATATTTTTTTCCCCTCTGTAATGCACTCATCTTTATACATCTGTTGTAATTTTATTTCCATCCTTCTATGATTTCACATAGTATATTTTATCTATATGTGATGTATATTTACCTTTATCTTACCAGATTAATAATTACTGGGAACACGCTTTGCTTATGATTTTAGCCTTTTGGATCCTTTTCACATCCTATGTGAAATATAATGGATCAATTCATTTCTCATATGCAAAAACCATATGATTCTTTGTTGAATCTACACCTTAAATTATTTGGTGAAACAGATTGGGTAGAAGTAATAATTGTCCTTGGCTCCTTGCCATTATAAAGATTTGCTCTCCTTCTTTTGATTTTATGCAATTCATACAAAGAAAATGAAGTTTGATATTGTTATAATATGTTGGCAGTGTTGCAGCTGTTGTTATTCAACAAGTTTATTTCTTTGTTTTTGTTTACTTTATGACCCATTGGTTTATTTATTTATAATTATTTTGATAAGTCTTTATGACCCATTGGTTGACAATTTATTAGCTTAGGTCACCCACACTTCTCATTTGATTGTTTAAATTTAAAATCCGCTGATGATATGTGATTGTGAGTGAGGTGTCTTATAGCTTGCACAATGCACTAGATTTTTTATTTTTTTATTTATATATATATATATATATATAAGAATCTTGCAGAAAAATGAAGAATAATTTGGCTTTCTATGATAAATAGGTTGATTATATATTAAAGGATAGAAATCTCTTGGAATAGTATTGTCACTGAAATTTATTTGGTAGTGTAAAACCAATGATAAATGTTTTATAAACTTATGATTGAGATCATGTATTGAGAGGTTTTGAATTACTTGATACATCTTTTTTTCACGTTGAAGTTCATGTTGATAATTTTTGGAAAGATTAATTGGACGCTAGCCATGGATTCGTTTTTCCTTAAATACATACACAATTAGAATTTTTTTTCTTTTTTTTTTTCTTTCAAGATATGTGTACATTGTTAGCAACCAAACTTTATTGCATTCAATAACAAGCTGCTTCCTTAAAAAAATAAATAATCGATTGTTCTATGATTTTACATTATTATGATGGTTAGAGTGTATATTGGCATTTTGAGATGAATGTTGTATATTTGACCAACCTTATTATATATTTTGAACACTTTTTTGTACTAAAAGAGTACTTATTAGCAAAGAGAATATATATAAAGAAAGTAATACGTGAAATGAAAAGGGTTAACAAAGAAGCAATATTTGAACGAAAAGTGTAAAAACAAATCTATACTATAATGTAAAACCAAAACTTTTTTTACTTTTATTTGACCTCATAATATTGTGCCACATAAGCTGCTCTCACAATTTTACCTCATTATTTTAATATATATTTTTTAATTGAATTTAAATTTTTATTCTATAATTAAACATCTCATTCGAATCTTGACACATTATATTTTCTTTAATAGAAATAATATATTGTTCCATATATATAAACACAATCATAATAAATGCCTAATACTATAATATATTTTATATATAAACACAATAATAATAAATGTCTTTTAATAATTATCAATTTTTATATTTAGACAAAATATAAAAGACAGAAAAAATCATATTTTAACCAATAATTCTTTAGATTTCATTTTAAGTAATTTTTCCGTGCATTCGGGTTTGCGACTAGTTTTAATAATTGGTTTGCATTTGAAAGAAATGTTTAAACTTGATCTTCCCTTCATGGATTTCTTCTTTTAGAGGTGTGGTGACAAAGACCCATGTACAACAAAGAATACTGCTTCTCCTCCTATGTCACTTGGTGCAAGTCCAACCAAATTTCCCTCATCAGGTTGCTGCAATGTCATTGATTGCTAGTAGCTTTACATGATGTTCTCAAGTGTAATTTAGATGCCAAAGTGTTTTCATTGCTATAACCACTACACAGTCAATAAGTTTGTTCTCAAATGGGTCAAGACCTAGTGGAAAGTGTTCATTATATGAACATCATCTAAAGAAGTGGTAAGTTGCGAGGATCAAGAACCTCATTGCCACATGCAGCGGCATCCCTATGGGGCTTTCATACTCCTCCATAGAACATCAGGCTTGAGTAATTTCACCATAGCTTGATACTTTTTGTGTTTATATAGCCAAACAATATTAAAATGTCAACAGATGTATTAAAAAACAGCAAAAGGATGCGACTAAACAAACCTACCCAAATTGCTCTCAAGTGATTGAACCATTTTCACCTTCTCAAATGGGTTTGTGAGAGGGATGATTTAATTTTCTAAACAAGGTGCTGCTTAATGAAGGATCTGCAAAACCCAAATGAGGAAATATTCTAACATTGAAGCCCGGTATGAAGAGAGCTTACGCAATAAACTGTCACTGCAATATAACATGTGAAGTCACAGACAAACCATGTTATGGAAGCTATCCCCTTGTCTTTGTTGCACAGATAACTTTGCCACGTTTAACGCAACGTAACACTTCCTGATGTGAGTGAAGTCACCTACCGAATCATCAACTAGTTCAATCGGCCATATCCTCAATCCATAGTCTGGAATTGTCTGAAGATAAATCAAAACCATACTTTTGTGGAACTTAAAGATGCAATCACAATTTGGGTCATGCACTAATGTAAACAGAGCATTACATCATTAATCAAAAGTTTTGTTTTCAACATAATTATGAGTACAATGCTATTTTTCATGAAAAAATGAGGAAAAAGATTAACCTGGAAATGCATCTGGGCCATGACGAAAGTCCAACTGTTTTTCTTCCCACTTATTATCTGGTAATATTAAAGACCCCAAAGCTAAAGACATCAGATTTCCTTGTTGAGTAAGTGCCCATGCACTGCATGACTCCGGAGACATATAACCATCTTTGAGAAATGTCATATGGCCCATCCCATAGAAGTTATAGTCAATCTAACAAAAAGAAAGAAGCTAGGATATGTAACCTATGCAAAGGGAAACACAGTTTAAGGAAAATGACTTGACTGTGTACCAAACAATTCCTATTGGTATTGGCATCACAATTGTGATCTCCGGCCAACATGATTCTAGCTGAGGAGCACAAAATCTGAAATTTTTGGATCTCATATTATTGCATCATAGTAGGCCATACCCACCCATTCTTTAGAGTCAATTGCTCTAGTGAATAATTCTCATGTCTAGCAGTCTTGATGAAGATAGAGAAGGCCTCTAGCAATCCCTCCAATGTATGTCGATGCGCTTACGCCAATCTAGCAAATTACTCTTTGTTTGATCTGTCCAATTTTTTCATATTTATTAGACATCCCCCAAATACAAGTCCAATTCAATGATTCAAATGTAGGGACATATTTACCATAAATTGGAGTATAAAGGGAATATGTGATTCATGGGGCTGTAAGCTTCTATCAAGAACTGCGCCACCTTGAAAAGCAAGTATTACTATTTTAAAAAGCAGGCATTCTCACATATCTGCAAAATGAAAATAAATAGATGAATCTACATAAAAATCACCTAATTCTTAATCAAATTTAAGGCCAGAAAGAAAGATCAACCAAACTTAGGTGACAATGTCTCAACAGTAAAATCAGTGATGCATTTGAGTGACGAACACTGAACAGATATATTATCCAGAGATATGTTTTAGCACCTAGCTAAGAAACGTAGATGCTTGGGTGACAAAAACTTCTACAAACTAATATTTTTCTTAATCTAACTTGCAAAAGCCACAGAAAATACCAACCAATTTGTTGCAACTTTTGAAAGGAGGGCAGTAATATATACATCACTCTCAAAATTCAAAAAAGAAAAGAAAAGAAAAGAAAAGGGAGACAGAGAGGGATAACAAGGATCAAATTCTTTTTGAAAGTACTCCAAATCATGTGTAGGAACCATGAAGGATCACATCCTATATGCTTATTAACAAAAATCATCTACAACATAGACCTTAAGTGTACAACTATACCTTTTAAATAAACGACTCTGTAAAGTACATTAAATTCCATAATAGATTAGGAAAAAACCAAATAAGCAGCAAAGGAAAAAAGCTCTATTATTTGAACAAACATAAATAAAGCAATTTATGAATAATAATAATAAGAAGAAGAAGAACCGCAAAAAGATTCCAAACAACAACTGAGCATCAGACAAAGGTTCAGGAAGAGTACCAAAAGAAGATTGGCAGCACGGGAGACATCATGTGGATAATATCTAGATCTTTGTCAAGGTGTTCAATAAACATGCTCCTAGAGTATTGTTAGTATACAAGAGAACTATAAGATACATGGCATAATATTTGGATACAGATATATTTTCACAAAAAGCTCTTCAGATGAATGGTAACCATAAAATTTCCTTGCTCGGACAAGGCTGCAACCATGTACATGTTGTCGCTTTGAACCAGCATTACCTTTAAGCTGTAAGAGTTTAGAGTAAAGTCCATTTAAGAGATATTTGCAGGATCAGCAGTGCAGAGGACAAATTCCAGAAAAACCAAATAGCATCCAACACAAAGATCAGAACAAAACCTGTTTCAACCAAACATACCTTCAGAGCTTTCTCAAGAGCCAAAAATACAGCTTGTGTGTATGCATAACCTATGCAAATGAACAAGTAAACAGATTAACTCTGCAATTTAAAATAGAAATCATATATAAAGCATAGATAGAGAAGAAAACCAGACAAAAAAGCCACAGCACACCTTAACATTAGGACATAGGCCAACTAAATTTTGCATCAAGATGGAACAAAAAATTATATCAAGTATATATATATATTTTTGATAAGTATATCAAGTGTATATATATATATATAAATAAATAAAATGCGAATCTACAATATCAACTCAAAAACAAAACTTCATCTTAACTAACTAGGATTGGCGAGATAAATCCATTTTTATTTTTTGCCAAATTTTTAATTCCAAAAATGTTATCTACCTTCCTTGTGTGGTTGAAGCGATATATCTGCACATGGCACATATAAATAGGGTAAAACCTACAAAAAAAGGATGGATAACTTAGTTCAGAAACATAATATACTAATAAAGAGTAAATTTGGCAAAAACTTTTCATATGGATAGAGTACTAATATTTGCTACACTTAAATCATTGCTTTACATAACATTCAATCTTTGTTAATTCAAATTTGTTTCAGTTACAAATTATACATTCGATAAAAGTAAAGTTTGCTTATCACTATGATTGATTCACCACCAGAAAATGGAAAAGAAGATAGTCTTTAAATTTATATTCTTTCCAATGTGTAATTGAAAAGAGAAGCAAAATTAAAAGAGGAATTTGAATTTTTTTTTACAAGTAAAGAAATTTATTGAGTAAAATAGAATACCTTCCAGTACACAAGGTGTGTACTTAGATGGCTACAACATCAAGAAAAGTAACAGCAGTCAATAAAATAACTAAGTATAATAGGGATGACAGGGTAATACTGCCATCCAGTCAAACAAAACTTGTAAAAGATCATCTTCAAACTTTTCTTCAAAGTAGGTGGGACTTGGATAGAAAGTTGAGATTAAACTAGAAAAAGTATGTCCTAATTTTCCCACCACTGTCTCAATAAAACAAAAGGAGAAGGATAAAATTCATTTCCTTTGTATTTGTTTTTCTCCACATAACCAACTTACAAGTGCACAATTATTTAGGAAGCTCTTTTTAACTAAATAAACTTTGATATGCCTATTTTGAATATTGCTTAAGGCCAGCATAGACTAATCTAATTTTTTTGATAACATTCTATGAGAACCCAGATATATATAACATGAATAATCTTACTTTATGGATATGCAAGCAAGTCTTCTGACCAATCGGTGTAGATTCATATATTCTTATAACAGGAACCTCATTCACTTTCCCACCTTCAAGAAATAGTCCAATTAGAGGAGAAAATAAACAAATGATGTACAATCCTACACAAACAAACAAGTCTTACAAAAGCGCCCTATAGTTTATTTTTAAGACACGGAATTCCCTTGAAGTTTTGAATGTAACACTTAACCACCTGTAGAATTGTTTTATATGTAAACCGTTAAACATCTGTGAAAATAAACAGTGAGTTGCTCATGTGATGACACATGTCCATATTTAGAGTTGCATTTTCACAAAGAACCATACCACAAAGTATTACACAATTATTAATTACACATAAAACAATACCACAAGGGGGTTAAGTGTTACATTTTAAACTTTTAGGGAGGTTTCGTGTTTTACAGAGAAACCATATGGGGTTTTGTGTATTTTTCCCAAACATTTATCTAAAAGTAATAAACTTTATTGAAAAAACCAAGTACACTGGACTTATAATAGGTGAAAGAAAACAAACAACTCAAAAAGAGCAATAATCTATAAATTTAAAAAAAATTATATATATATATTATATTTTAACTATTTAACAAGAAACTTTTTTGGTAAATCAAAAAATGAAACCACCAAATCTTACACACACACATAGTGTAACTCTTTGCCTTTGAATGCAACCGTTTCGCTTAGTTGAATCAATCTTTCCACTTCGAGAAAGCAAAAACAAACTCTTCAAAATTAACTAAAAGCAAAGCACACGCGTAATTGAAACCCTAGAACTCCATTTGGTTGCCGAGAAAACCAAGGAAAATGAAATCCCAATCCATATATATCATTTTCAAATTAGTTTCACTTTAGTTTTTCAATTGAGAATTCTATTCCTAATATCAAACATACAAAAAAAAATTACAAAAGAGATTTATACGGCATCGTTTGGAGTGTACCTTGGAAGGTGCTATAGCAGAAATCGAGGCCTGTGGATCGGCGCGGCCATGTAGTAGTCGATGGAGACGATTCTTACGCTGAACACGTTTGAATCCGCCTGCGAATTCTGCCATTGATTCTCTTCCAATTTACGAGAATGCCATGAGATTTTGCTGCTGGAAATAGGAGAAGGTTATGAATTGGGAGCTTTGCTTTTGAGGGAAAATGAAAATTTGTTTATATTTGAAAGCTTCTTTGACACACTGTTGCACTTTAATTAATCAATTGTTTTAAGCTATGCTAACATGTTGAATGCAATATAGATATTAGTTTGCATGCTCATTTTATTCTACATGTAGATATAATTATTACAATTATTGTAATTATTTCATTAAACAAAAACTAGGCATATCTTAAAAATAACTATAAATTTGGAAGAAGTGTACGTACCAGTTTATTCATATTCATCTTCACGTATGTAGGTTCACTCAAAAAGTTCTCATAAACCAGTCTGGCCTTCTTGAGATGACAACATGTCCAATAAGAAGTCCAATTACCAATCCGCAAGCATATCCTATCACTACTACTTTCCAATTAAATCCTTCTCCAAATGATGAGTCACGGCTCGGGATGGAAGTTGGTGTCTCACTATTTTCACATTTATTTGACAACGGAGAACCACACAATCCCAAGTTTCCCTCAAAAGAAGAATTTTGAAATGTCCAAAATTGTCCACCTTGTGGAATGGGACCAATAAGTTGGTTTTGAGAGAGGTTTAAATATTCAAGAAATGTGAGACTTGTTAGTTGTTGGGGGATTTCACCTGAGAGCGAGTTTTGAGACAAATCCAATGATTCAAGCGCAGCTAGGTTCCCAAATGATGATGGAATATGGCTCATGAAGCTATTGCTGGATAAATTGAGTACAATTAGTTCTTTTAGGTTCCCCACACTATCTGGAATTTCTCCAGAAAACTTATTGTTTGAGAGATCAATAGCTTTGAAGATGGTCAAGATCTTTACCAATTCCATTTCTCTTCCCTTATTCACTACTGTCATTGAGTCTTTATAATAATTCGAGTCATCTCCCATGTATTCCGGTTGTGACTTATCTTTGTTGGGAACCATTAGCATTGCATTCCAGGGTTTGAAGTATTCAGATGGTAACTTTCCAGAAGAAATCATTGTGAGAGAGGTCTATGACATGCAACTTGGATAAACCAAACTTGGTACGAGGATCCCATATAGGACCATGGAATCCATTTACTCGCAAGACAAGAATCTGTAACTCTGGCAAAGACTCCAACCAAAAAGGGAATGTATCGTTCAATTTGTTATTTCCAAGATTCAAAACCTGTAACATTCTACATTGAACTAATGATCGTGGAATCTTTCCCTGTATTTGGTTGTGATTCAAGTCCAGTGTTGACAAACTACATCCATTTATGAATGTTTCAGGCAAACTTCCTTGAAAATGGTTGCTTCTCATAGCTAATACTGAAAGATAGCTGCTAAAATTAAATAAACATTGTGGAATGTGACCATCCAACTGATTATTTGACACATCAAGGACTTGCAAAAACTCCACCTTACAAATCATTGGGGGGATACTTCCGAACAGCTTATTTTTTGAGGCAAAAAAATATTGTGTAGACAATGGGGGAATTGGAAATGAGTCTTGCAACATGTTGGAACTCAAGTCTAAAATGAACATATATCTCCAAGGAATAACTGCTTTTGGATGCTCAAAACTGTTTAAACGGTTAAAAGAAAGATTAAGGTATCGCAATGACGAAATTCCAACATTCCAAAACCATTTGGGTATTTTACCTTCAATGTTGTTATTGGAAAGGTCTAACTTTTGCAATTCATTTTGGGCTTTTAGAAAATGAGGAAATTCACGCAAATTGCAAGAAGACAACCACAAATCTAAAAATTTGGGGAGGGTTGAATTGATATTTTCTTTTGAAATCAATAAATTGTTACCTGAAAGAGCTAGACTTTTAAGCTTTTTAATCTTGAAGAAAATGTTTAGCTCCATCTTTCCCTTTACGTTGATAGAAGAAAGATATAGACTTTCTAGTTTAGTGAAATTGGCAATTGACCTTGGAATCGGTTCATTCAAATTGTTTTTCCTCAAACTCAGTAACAACAACGGTGATGAAGAGATATTTTGGAATTCGAGAGGGCCAATAAGTTGATTTTGACTTAGATGTAATTGTAACAATGAATGCATTGTAAACAAAACTGACGGGATGGCCCCAGTGAATGAGTTATCTGACAGGTCAAGGTTAGACAAATGGGGAAGTCTACTTATTTCAGATGGGATGGGTCCTTTCAATTGATTTTCTGAGATATCTAAATTTTCTAGTTGTGTAAGATTTCCCAAAGAAGATGGTAGTTCCCCACTGAAAAGATTACCCCTAAGTTCTAGAGAAGTGAGCTTTGCAAGGTTTCCCAATGTAGATGGAAGCTGACCATGGAAATTGTTAGGTGAAAGAGAAAGTTGAGTAAGTTGTGATAGGTTCCCAATAGAAGAGGGAATTTCCCCTGAAAATTTAGTGGAAGTAATTTCCAAATAATTCAAGGACTCAAGCTTGCCGATTGAACTGGGCAATTCTCCAAGAAAATTTGTATAACGAAGATACAAATCTTTCAAGGATTTAAGGTTGCCGATTGAATTGGGAATTTCCCCAGAAAATTTGGTCGATTGAAGACATAAAGTATTCAAGGACTCAAGCTTGCCGATTGAATTGGGCAATTTCCCAAGAAAATTTGTCTCAGAAAGATCCAAATAATTCAAGGATTTAAGGTTGCCGATTGAACTGGGCAATTCCCCAGAAAAATTTGTTGAGGAAAGATCCAAATAATTCAAGGACTTGAGGTTGCCGATTGAACTGGGCAATTCCCCAGAAAAATTTGTTCTAGAAAGATACAAATAATTCAAGGACTTGAGGTTGCCGATTGAACTGGGCAATTCTCCAGAAAAATTTGATGAGGAAAGACCCAAATAATTCAAGGACTTGAGGTTGCCGATTGAACTGGGCAATTCTCCAGAAAAATTTGATGAGGAAAGACCCAAATAATTCAAGGACTTGAGGTTGCCGATTGAACTGGGCAATTCCCCAGAAAAATTTGTGAAGGAAAGATGCAATTGCTTTAGGGAACTACCTGATTGAAATTTGGGAAGAAAACCAGCGAGATCTTCGTTACCTAACAAATCAATGGCTTGTATCCTGGGCAATAGGAAAATATTTGAGGGAAATTCGCCAAGCAAATTGCAGTCAGCCAGAGAAAGAGATGTCAAGGAAGATAAATTTACCAGAGATTGAGGTAGTGACGATGAAATGTTCACTTCGTCTAGATGAAGTTCTCTCAAATTTGTCATGTTCTGGACAAGTGCTTCGAGATCAATTCTACTGAGATTCAAATATTTAAAATCAAGTGAATCATCAACAATGTGCACAACAGAATTGAAAGAGAGATCAAGTGAAACCAAATTGGATAGCCATGAAATTTCTGACGGGATTTGGCCGGATAAGAAGGAACGAGAGAGGTTGAGATGGGTCAACCTTGCAAGGTGGCCAAATTGAGATGGGATTGTGGAGGAAGAGAAGTTGTTGAGGGCAAGGTTGAGTTTGTGAAGGTGACGTAAGCTGAAGAGGGTGCTGTTAGAGTTTAGACGCCCATTAAGCCAGCTGTTGGTTAGGTTTAAGCCAACCACGTGACCATTCTCTGGATCGCATGTGACCCCATCCCAGGAACAACAATCACTATCTGCCTTCCAAGACTTCATCTTTGGATAAGAACCATTATAGTAATCACCGTAATACCAGTAATCAGAATTCAATCTCTTTTGAACAAACTCTTGCCTTAGTTGCAGCAAAGTATGGCTCTGGTCAGGGAGGCAGTGATGTTCAAAGGAAGTATTAGAAGTAGTTTGAGAATGTGAAATGAAGAACAAACAAGAGGCAAGGAATAACGAAAGAAATGGATTCATTTTCCGCATGCTGAATATCTCAACAGCAGAGGAAGTTGATTGAAAATTGAGTGGGAAGTATGGTATGAGCTGATAAAGAACTTATGATATGAGAAGATATTTATACACACGCAGGAGCACAGATAATTGGAGTCAATGGAAAGGCCTAACGTAATTGGATATTTTATATTTTATTATTTTTTATTTTTATTGGTCTGAATCAAATTGGATATTTTTTATTTTATTTTATTTTATTACATGAGTATCGGAAGCATGAATCAAATTGGATTCCAATTCAAGGGGCTGTCAGTACATTGATTTGAAAGGGGTGATATAATTGAATATTAAGAGCTATCAGTATTGACTCGAATTTCGTTCCAAACACGGCTGTCAAGGTGTTTTTTGGGACCTTCAATTATAGATGCTGTCTAGTCTACTACTAAGCTGTCAATTTCTTGAATTGAAATGATTGATATTATTTCCATATATGTTTTTTTACTTGATGAATTGAAGGTCTCAGCCAACCAGATTAAGAGAATTCATATCCATTTTAATTTGTATATTTTGGTTCTTAAAGTTCTTCATGTGATATTGTCATATTGATGCTCATTTGAACGTTTTGAAGATTATCTTTAATATCCTACCTCACCTAAAAAAGAAACAGAGTTTGTGTTATGTGACCATAATATGATAAAGAGAACAATCCTTTTATAATTTCTTACAATTTATTTTTTGCAGGTAAATTCCTTCCTTTGTGTTACATTCTTGTCACCAAATTTTAATTTTTCTTGTGTGTATATGTCATAGAGATAACTAATAAAATTTTAATCTTGACAGATTCTGCTAGCTATATAGGTTTCTCTCTCTCTCTCTCTTACATATATCTTAAAATTACTCTTAATTTAATATATAATATTATTACTAGTGGTTAATGTGTTGAGTAGTTCTAAATTTTATAATGCCCTATATGTGAGCCAAAAATGAGTCTATCAAAAGAGTAGTTGGCAGCAAATAACAATACAGAGAAAGCATATAGGCTATATATGCACAGCCATGCAGTGGCAGCTAAGAAGAATGACACTGATTGCTTTCTAAAAACTTTACATGATACAACTTGTTGCAAGCTATGAGTTTAAATTAAAATAATACAAAAACCCAAAAGCTTCTTAAAATGAAAATAAAATAATTTTGAGGAACTCTACATCATAATCTTTAGTTTTTTAAATTCTTATTTTTTTCATACAAATTAATATAATTATATTTTAACCAACTTTATAAATAAACAAACAAGTTTTCAAGGAAAAAAAATGCATCCAAATGGACTCTATTATGCCATGCAACACATGGACTAAATATAAAAAATGGTGCAAAATAAGAAAATGTAAATCACGTTATGAAAGCAGGTTGTATTGACTTGCTTTTCTACTAAAGTCTTCTTGACAAAAGTTAATTAAGAGGATATATTTCTAACTCTGCTTTCTTTTCTTTGACAAGTTGTCTACCTATCAATTCTCATCTTTCCCCAATCTCGTCATTTCATCTAAAAAGAATAAATAGTGAGTGTAAAAAGATAATATTAGAATTAACGTGCACAACACTTAATTTCTTCTCTTAATTGCAACCAAACAATAGAAAATTTTGCATGAAGTTATATAAAAATTCTCTAAGATGTTGGAAGCATTATTACCAAATATTTACAAAATCGATGTTGTTATTGAATTGACAATTTATATGCACCACGTAGAAAAATATTGGAACTAATTTGAACAACACCACACAAAAATAATACAACTTTTGGTCATCAATCATAGGAAAAATGAGTAAAATGCTATCTCTATCTACAATTTCCAGTGCCTTCATCTTGGCAGACAATAGATGTATTGACCATAAAGACCGTATTGACTTGCTATTTTGCAAAGCCCTCTTGACAAAAATTTTGGGGATGTGATGTAACCATTGCTTAATTTTCTTGGAAAGTTCTTCCCCATTCAATCTTCATTCTCTCACTTGGCCTTTTCCATGGACCATACTAGCAGTGACTAGCTCCTTTTCCTTTATTAGTGGGGTTTGGATGGACGGTGGACCAATGGATGGGTTGGAATTTGTCACCTTGAAGTGTAGGAGACGGAGAGTTAAGTCATGGGCATTTAAATTGATAAACTCACACACCAATTTCGAAATTCTTGGTAGAAAATAATTACAAGAGAAGCAGAACATTCAAACGAAGACGATCCCTCATATTTCTGTGAGAGGAGGTAGTCATGAACATCGTTGTATTTGCAACATAGTTTTAGGTTTAATGGTGAAATCATTGATTTTCAAGACAACGCAATGACATTTTTTTGGTTGTTAAGGGACAAATGTCCTATCAACAGACCCTTTTAGTAATAAGGAAGTTTCTTCTTACTTATTTTTCCCCAATCTCGTCATTTCATCTAAAAAGAATAAATAGTGAGGGTAAAAAGATAATATTAGAAGTAACGTGCACAACACTTCATAAAAATAAGGTCAAATTACATAATAATCCCTGGGATTTGGATCATTTGCAAATTGACCACTAGGTTTCAATTTTGCAATATAACCATCTATGGTTTTCAAATTGGTGAAATTGACCCCTTCAGTTACATTTTTGTCAATTTTGCAAACATAAATTGGTCACGTGCATTGCACCTAGGGTTTATAATAATTAATTTTTTATTATAAAGTGGTCATGTGCAATTTGAACGTGACAAATTTCTATTAGCAAAATTGACAAAAATATAACTAGAAGGAGTCAATTTCACCAATTTGAAAACCCCAGGTTGGTTATATTGCAAAGTGGTCATGTTGGTTATAAACCTAGGGTTTATAATAATTAATTTTTTATTATAAAGTGGTCATGTGCAATTTGAACGTGACCAATTTCTATTAGCAAAATTGACAAAAATATAACTAGAAGGGTCAATTTCACCAATTTGAAAACCCTGGGTTGGTTATATTGCAAAATTGAAACCCTGGGATTAGTTTGCTAATGACCCAGGGGTGATTATGTAACGTGAACAACACTACATAAAAATAATGCAATTTTTAGTGATCAATCATAGAAAAATGAGTCAAATGCTATTTTATCAACAATTTTCAGTGCCTTAATCCTAACAGACAATATATTGACTATAAAGACGTATTGACTAGCTTTTCTACAAAGTCTTCTTGACAAGTATTAAGGATGTAATGAAACCCCTGCATAATTTTCTTGGTAAGTTTTTCCCCTATCAATTTTCATTTTCCCTCTTGTTGCCTAGAGCAATTCATGTCACAAGATAACAACTTGATCATGAGTAGATCATAAATCCCATAAGGGAAAGAAACCAAGAGCAGGATTACTTAAAAATAATAGTAACAAAATTTTTCAAAAGATGTTGACTTTTAAAAATTCTAGTATTTAACACTTGTAGAAAAATATTGGAAGTAACGTGAACAACACCACACAAAAATAATACAACTTTTGGTCATCAATCTTAGGTAGAATGAGTCAAATGCTATCTCTTTCAACAATTTTCAGTGCCTCATCTTGGCAAACCGTATTGACTAGCTTTTTTGTAAAGCCCTCTTGACCAACATTTTGAGGTTGTCATGTAACACTTGCTTAATTTTGTTGGCAACTTCCTCCTCTATAATCAATCTTCATCTTTTCTCTTGGCCTTATCAATGGACCATACCCTCCAGTTACAAACTCATTTTCCTTTATTTGTGGGGTTTGGATGGACCACTGAATGGGTTGGAATTTGTCACCTTGAAGTGTAGGAGACGGGAAATTGAGTCATGTGCATTTATATTTCTAAACTCACACATCAATTTCCAAATTCTTGTCGGAAAATAATTATCAGAGAAGCAGAATATTCAAACAGAGATGGTCCATCATATTCTTTGAGAGGACCTAGTCATGAATGTCGTATATTTGCTCATAGATTCTCGAGATAATGTGGGCACATTTTTTTGGTTGTTGAGGGACAAATATCCTATCAACTGACCCATTTAGTACTAAGGAAGTTTCTTCTTACTTATCTTTCCCCAATCTCGTCATTTCATCTAAAAGAATAAATACTGAGTGTAAAAAGATAATAGCCAAAAATGTACTTTTAGTTCTTATATTTTTGAGTTGTATTCATTTTGGTCCCTATGTTTTATAATGTTTTGTTTTAGTCATTGATTTTTTGGACATTTATTATATTTGATAAAAAGATTTTAAAAAAATGAAAATAAAGAGGGTAAATATTCAAATGAACCTGTATAAAAAAAAAAAAAAAAAAAAGGATCAAATGAAACGTTATAAAAGATAGGGACCAAAATGAAAATAATCTCAAAATATAAGGACTAAAAGTTGGTAACTATAGGCTATAGCAATTCCTGTCATAAGATAACAACTTGATCATGATAATTATACACATACATATTTGGTTTTTTGATATATTTCTTTTTATTTTTATTTTTTAAATATTTTGTTTAGAAATGAATTTGTCAAGACCTTGGTCTAAGATTTCTACTGTCTGGAACCAAAACCAACGAATATGTAGATATTGATGACATTTTATTTTCATCAAGTACAGACGCAAACATGACCAATTTTAACGTGATGGCCAAAAAATAAAGAAATAAATAGATCCAACCATTAGAACGACGCACCATTTGTTGGATAAATTAAATCCCTTTCACTAAATATATATTTTCTTTATTCCACAATAAATAATAACTATTATCTCAAAATATATGAAACTTCAAGTGGAATTACAATTTCC
>OU015761.1:11506865-11604458 GCA_907173295.1 Fagus sylvatica
CATCACTGCTATAAAATATTAATGGATATAACATTAAAGCTTATTTTTGTTTTTTTGACTAAATTAGAAGGCAAAGCAAAGTACATACTACATTTAACAGTTCAGTATCTTTAAAGGTTGATTTTTATTTTTTATTTTTAAAAATCCATGATGTGAACATCTTAGACTTAAGAACATAATATTCTTGCAACTAAACAATAGCAATTAATGTCTATCTAGTCAGGTTGTAAAATAAAAGTATCCAGAATCCAAAAAAGAGGCAAAGCCTTCAAGTACTAGCAACAAATGAGGATAGGGAGATGGGGGAGGGTGGGAAAGGAGAGGCAACAGTGATACCGTTAATTAGCTCAAGTTTTGTACGAAATTGGAAAGCAATACACTGAACACATAATAAGGTAAGAAAGTAACACTCACATCTCCTTCATCAAGGTGGACATACTTCCTTAAAAGTTTCGAAGAGAAAACCACCTTTTTGTCTGCACTTGGGCATCCAAAACCAACCAGAATTTGAATGTCCTGTCTCGACAAGGACCTGAAATTAATTTTCTGTCTCAGAACTTTTAAAGCAAAGTGGTATTAATTGCATTAATGTTATCCACCGCATGCATTAACAACATTAACCTAAAGTCTTAGACAATATATTGGGCACTTAAGTGCGTTCAGTACCTTAGTCTAACATGAATCAAGCACAAGGACCATATCATTGTTTTACTTTTCCTTCAAATTTGTTGTTGAAGAAAATAAAGTATTTTTTTTTTGTTACATTGGAGGCTTCAAATTTAGTTGTTGAATGAAAATGGTATCCACATTTTGGTACATTGGAGGCCTAATTAGGCCTGTGGGCCACAGCACTCTATAACTCTTCCTTCCCCCCCCCCCCCCCCCCCTTCCCCCCCCCCCCCCCAAGTGTAGGTGGGGATTCAATCTTAAGTCTATTGTGTGGATGACAAGAGACTTTATCAACTGAACTAGCTGACACTCACTTCGATTTACAAGATTGAAATGATATGAGCTGTTCTGTTTCATGAACAACGTTAAACTCACATCAACTAACTACATCCTCAGTCAAAGGGAGGTTTTAGATTTTCCAAACACATAAACTTCTAGGACACAAAAGCTGATATTTTCTCTTTTCGTACATTTCCTGCTACAAAAAAACAGCATGGTTACTCTTAGCAACAGTGAGCATGGAATGGATCACTGAAAAGTATTTCCGTATCAAACCATTCCTTAAAATTTTTGGCCACTTAAAAATCAACAATACTTAATAATAATTAAATAAAAAATATTCTACTGACCCCAAAACCACACAAGCATTTACACAAAACACTCAAAATTCAAATTTTTGCAACCAAAGAAAACCTGAACTCCATACCAAATCCATTTCTTAACAATTGAACATTCCTCTAGACTAAATCAATACTAATCATTATCCAAATGCTAACTTATACACCAATAACCTTATCATTCAATTAATTTCTTCAAAATTATCTCATCATCATCATCATCGTCAAAATCCACATTTCCCACAACACACTCACACACACAAACAGAAATTTCCAAGCCAAACCCATTTCCACACACTCAACAACAACCTCAAATCAAACACCAAAAAGAAAAATTTCATATTCCCAATAAAAACACTAGAACCACCACAAACCTCATAATATCGAACCGATCCTTCCCGAAATTGACGCACGCCGTGTGCACGGCCTTGAAATCCTTAAAATCAATCCCCACATTATCATCCTCCCACCCAACTGCCTCCGAAGCATCGAAACCGAGCTCTTTGACCATTCTATCCTCGTCCTTCCTCCTATGATCAAAGTAATTCTGCCCCACCAACCTCTCCATCAGCTCAATCCACTCAGGCCATGGATGCACCACCTCCACCACCATCCCCTCCTTCTTCTTCTCCTTCAATACCTCCAATCCCAAGTTGGCATTACGATCGTTATCATTGCGACGAACCCCAAACCCTAATTGTGAATGTGATTGTGATTGAGGGGGTTCAATTTTGGGGTTTTTGGATTGGCGCCAAGCGCGGATGCGTTGGAGGGTTTGGTCCTTCTGGGAGAGGAGGGTTTGCTGTTGTTTTTCGATGGAGTCGATTTGGTCGAAGACGAAGCTGAGACGGGCCGAGAGTGAGGAGGGTTTTGGAGGTGGGTCTGAGGAAGAAGAAGAAGAAGAAGAAGAAAAGGGTTTAAGGAGAGAGAGAGGGAGAGGGGGTTTGGGGTTTTGGGAGGAGAGAGAGAGGCGTCTTAGGAGGAGAAGGGAAAATGGGGTTTGTGTCATTTGAGAGAGAGAGAGAGAGAGAGAGGGTTTAAGGTTTTTGAGCTGAGAAGTGTTGAAACACTGCAGAAATGGAGGTGATGAGCAGAGAGGTAAAGCCTTAAACCCTTTTGTGGGGTTCTACAATTCTTCTACTAGGAACAAAAATGAATATCATTACTAAGTACTAACCCAATAAGTTCATTCAGACACAATTTTTTTTTTTCTGGCTCGCAAATATTTTGTTTTGTTTTGTTTTATGCTCTATCAATCACAACTCGTAGATACGTTGTTACATTATTAGTGAAGCATTAAAATACAAAAAAAATTTATTTTTATTCGGTTGTTGATAAAATAATATTATACTAATCACAATTTACTATCTCTACAAGTCCTGGAAAGAATTATGAATTGAGTTGCATGCCCAACATTTCTCCTGAATATTATGAGTACTACAACTATTATAAAATAAAAAAGAAATTAAAAAATTTTTTTTTTATTGTATTATTATTAACGTGATACTAATCGTTTTTTTTTTTCTTCAATAAAATTAATAGTAACTATAACATTTTTCTTACTATATTATACTATGGGGATGTGATGTGAGATTTTCTTTAATTTTTGGCTTTTTAGTTTATTCCTTGTAATCCTCCTAATCCACTCCTTACACAAGAATTATGTCTTGCATCCATTATATGCAAGATATGCCTATGTCACATGCATGATATTGTGTTTATTGTAATTTATCAAACACACAAGAGATTGCTGCTCATAGTGGTGATAATTATATCTCGTGCATTTGATACATCCCTTCATCTTCTTCTTCTTTATTTTATTTTAATTTTAAGTAGGAAGGACTGAATCTTAAAAACTAACTCTACATGGGAGAGGTATGTCGATAAACCACAAAGCCATAATAAGATATGCTTAAAGAAGTATTACCTCGTATAATTGTTACTGTGCTCTATACTTTTTTATTTTTTATAATTTATTTATGCACAAATGTTAGAGGCTTCGTCCCAACTAATCCTACAAGCCTATATAATCCATCGCCTCAAAGGGATCTAGTATCATAAAACCTATCTCTATTATAGTAAGTGAGATCCAAAGATGTGATACGTGAGAAGAATTAGATGTAATGATTATATAATTTTCATCACTTAAATTAGTATTTGCTTTAATTATAAATGTTTATATATATATATGTATATTAAAATAAAAAAAAATTTTCTAAGAACCTTTTACTTGTTGACCAAGATATAAGCGATTCCAACTCCACAAATGTATTATATTCAAGAATAATCAACTAGACTTCTCTAGTTAAGCTTTAGCTAACATCAATTGAATTTTGGTTCCTGTTTGTGCTAAGAGTTGCATGCACAAAAGAGATGGGATTATAAGGAAAGCTTAAACAGTTTCTAGTGCCATTCTAAACGAACTGAAGCTATATCTTCTAAAGCTATCAGGGCCTCAGGCATACTTGTTTCACTACCTGGTTAACAAAAAGTCATGCGCAAAGAATCTTGTGGTTTAATGATATTGTCTGGTAATTCCGGTTCTTTCGATTCCATCGAAGAGAATTTTGGATCAGAAATCCTCCTCATATCCACTTGCACGTGCCCAGACCATCATACGAAGCAACACAATATTTACCTATTGAAATCAGGTCATTCCAAAATGACATCAAAACAGTCATAATTACTTTTTATAGATGAGCAAGGCACGGTAAAAACATCACAGCAAAACAGAGGATTACATTGGGCTTCAGACTTTTTATTGCTATACAACAACATATGACTAATTACCTTAAAACACATGAAATACTACTTACAACACAGGACTAAAGAAAGAAAAAGGTATGTACAACAGTAAACCCACTTAAACAAAGGAGATATAAGCGGATTGGAAAATATGGAACAAGGCAAATCTTCCTTTCTATTCCACAGCACATCTTGGAATGACTAGTGCTCAAAACCACTCAACCATACATTTCGGGTAGAAACCTTCATCGGCAGCAGCAGAAGAAAGACTTTGTAGTTCTTTCTTGAACTTTCCGCCTCTCATAAAACACTGAACATGCTAGTGAAGTGCACTTGACACCACTTTCCATGAACCCAATCACCGCCTCCACAATGTCGACATATAGCAGCAAGGTGTTGCATCTCTCTCTCCAATTTTGAAGTTCTTCCAATCACAGCAGTCGCAGCAGCAGCTCCCCTTTGCAAACATTGATTGCATAAACGGGCTGATGCCTGGACCAACTCACCACAAAGTATACAATGTTTTGAGAGATAGTAATAATCAATTCTGGTTCGGTGTGGATTTGTAGCAAAGAAGGGGCGTTTAGCAAAGGCTTCCCTGGCTGGACGGGGCATCTCTATAAACCATTGGTTCAAGTCGGCTCCAACAAGTCCAAATACCCGCTGCAAAGCCGGGATTATTTGTTTGTTGATGTAATATAAATCATTTAATCTAAAGGAAGAATCCATTGCTAAAAGTTCCAATGGATCCACAACCATATCAATCAGACGGGCCCCAGGCTCCCCATGGATTACAACATAAGGTATTCGCTCTGCATAGCATGGTTCTGCCCTAGGATCAGCTCTCATTGCTTTAGTGGCCACAATCGCTGCTGGTGGGAGAGATGAAGAGCCCCTTGTACAGTAGGTACCTAATCGAACCTCCTTGGCAAAAACAAAATTCTGAAGAGAAACCCTGCCAGATAAAATCCGGGTCCATTGACGCTGCAAATACGCTTTAACTTCAGAAATGTCCTGATGTTCAAAAAAGTGTCTCAATGACTTCTCCAGTGTCTTGGCAACAGCTCCACATGTATCCCTGCGTACTGTCTCAATACCTTTAGCATCAAACATAGGTTCAGTTTGTTCTGGGCTCTCATAACTGTAACCAACATAGCGTTTCTTAGTAAGGAGGAAGCATGGATGATAAACTTTCTCCATTTTTAAAGTGACTGGTTTTGGATTCATAGCAGTGATTGCAGCTGCAATCTCATTCCCAATTTGAAAAGACTCTTTGACTGTGCGTCCTTTGAGGAGGACAAACAAGCTGTCAGTATCACCATAAATAACTTTCGCTTTCCACTTATCATGTGCATTCACAAATGAAATTGCCTTTTCAAGAGTGCTACGGCCACATTGAACAATACTATCTGCAAGCTCTGCACAAGGCATGCGACCACTAAATCCAGCAGCTGTATAGCCATATGTCACATTTGATATCAGCTTCAAAGCAAGCTGTCTTGCATTAAATACCCTGTGAAGAATTTGCTGTGAGGGGGACAATCTTTTCATAGCTTGTTTCACCATTATTCTAGTTGATAATATTTCCTCTAATAAACGGGGCATTATGCCTTTACGGACCTTTGAAGTTACATACATAACACCATTGGGAGTAAGTAGTATCTCATTTTTCACACTCTGTAGAACATATGGATCTGGTGAAAATGAACTAACCCCAAGTGTATTTGCCTTTGAAGGAGCAACTTTTCCAAGGCATGTAGAAAAGCAAAGATTGTATGCAATTATCATTGAAGGATAGAGAGACTGAAAATCCAGAACAACAACCGGATCTGCATAAAAACCAGACTCCGGTTCCATCACAAGAGGTAGGCATTCCATTGCAGGTTGAGAAGCAACCTGTTGACTTCCTGGGGATATAGCAAGATAATTTTGTGTATGTGCCAATCTTAGAAGCATGGATTCGACGCGGTATTGTGAACCTCGAGAGAGAACTGAGAAAAAGTCGATGCCAAACACACGAGCAAGTTCTGATGTTTGATTTATCTGCAAAAACACGTATCAAGATTATTCCAGCAGGAAATAAAATTTAAAGAAAGAAAACCCATCAAATTCTTGATAATTGATTTTTTAAATTCAGAACTAGCTATATCAGAAAGACTTTGGTTAACACAGCCAAAGCTCTACCCAAGCTAGGGCAGGACAAACACCCCTCTCTATCATGACAACCATTATTGAAAATTTAGTTCCATCCAGCATTACCCTGTACTAGGTCCGTCAGTCCTGTATTGAAAGTTTTATTCTCATGTTTATGTTAAAAATATTCATTAAATGATCCCATTGTTTTGCATGCAAAATTGATATAATGAACTCTAACGTGCAGCAAACACACACACCCCAAACCCAAAGACAGATGCAGAGACCCATATGCATCACTCAACTGACAAAGTTTGTTATCCTACCATATCAAGTTGGTTCATTATCTCAAGGTTCAATCTTGCTCTCTCCATAACATACTCTATACATCTAAATCTTCCTCGTCCAGGACCACTAGAAAACCATTTTGTCAGTACTTTGTGACGAAATGATGGAATTTTTCGCCTCAGCACAGCTTCGGCTACTGCTTCAATTGTGTACATATTAAGCTTAACTTCTCCACGCATCAATCGCCATATGTTCAGGACAATTCTACCACCAACATGAACACCACTGGCATGGGTTCGGCCCCATTCATCCTCGATAATGGCATCTTCTAGTATGACAGGATCAGCATTTGACTGTTCAGGAATTAAATTATCAAAATTTCCTTTCTCAGGAATGTCTAAATCTCCAGCAGCTATCTTAATTTCAGATGGTGTCCGAGATATGTTATTGAGTAAACCTATACCGAGATGTGAAGCCCTTTCTGCCAAAAAACCAAGAGAACCACCTTGAATATCCCACCCCATTATAATATCTGGGTCAGATGAACACACAATCTTCATAAAATGACTAAATAGGTATTTCTCCTCAGAGAAAACCAACATTTTGCAGCCAGATGTTCCATCTAGACTCCTGCAAATAAATGGAGATTATGAAAGCAATTAAGGAAATGTCATCTTCCATAACAGAGAAAATAATAAAGGCATCCAACAATGTTTATGGGGCCACAAAGTAGTCCAAACCAACTGTAACATTCCAGGAGGCAGCAGCAAACAGTCAGGTGCACAACACAACAAGTAAACAAGTATTATATTTTTATGTTTTAAAATGTTATGAATATAAGGAAAAACATGTAAGAACAGCCCGCCTTAATTTACCTAACAAGGTAATTTCCAGATGAACTGATTGGTTAAAATAAATCAAAACCAAAAGCAACCAACTAGTAAAAATCACAAGTGTACACACACATAGTACCACGCATGTTATATAAGGAACATTCATGCAGGGTGATACATAAGAAAGTAACATTAGCTGTATGGTATCCACTCCATATTCTTTATTATTGCCCAATTTCCACCTACTTTTACAAATAGATAATAATTTTATTATGCAAAAGAAAAGGAATTAAAAGGAGAGGAAAAAAAAACATTTCTTCATCAAAAGGAATAGGCAGGGAAGATACTAAACTGAAGCAATCTCCTAGCCTTCAAAAGAAAGAAAGCAACAAACAAAACACACTTTGTTGTGGTGCAAGAAGTTATCTTCTTATCGCTTTCCAACAATTTATGAAATTTTTTCTTGTTTCCCTATTATTCTGTCAATCACAATTAAACATGCAAATGTTTGGCTAAATTGCACCAACACCCATCCAACTTTCACCCAAATTTAGGGAAATTTTTTTATTTCTCACAAGGACGTGGGTATGGACGTTACCTGCAGATGCCTTAGTGCCTTTTAGTGGCCATGTGACATTCACATGGTCACCTCCCATTCTCAATTTGACCGGAGGGTAACAAAACAAAAGTATCTATTTTCACCTTAGTGCAATTATTATTTTTAATTGATAAGTCACATATATACCCAATGGGTTGTAACTTGTAAACCCACGATCTTACCCTTCACCCATTCTTATGGGAGAAGGGAGTGCCATTTGAGCTAGAGTTCATTGGCACTGGTGAAAGTTCAAGGGGTACAAATGCATTTTAGCCAAGAGGATTAATATTCCATTATCTTACATTCACATTTCCAGCACAAATGAACCATAGAAGGTATGAATTGATCTTTCACCTGCAGACCCCATCAACAATTGCCCACATTACAAAAAATATAAACACATCAAGTCACACTCAACACAAAACAAGCAGTGGAAAGAAAAATTACATGAAATCTCAATGTGATTATCAGCGTCCATACCTCTTAAAAGTTTCAGTTTTACTACGCAAAAGCACATAAACTTCAGGAATGGAATCTGTATCATTTTGAATAGCAAGAGCTATGACATTGATGGCGTCAAATCGAGGATTAGGTCTGAGATCTCCTCTAGATTCTGCTTGAACCTATTACCCATCATAGGATTGTAAGAGATAATTTGCTCTAAAAAGTAATGACAAGCATAAATAAAATTCTATTTATCTGGTTCTAGAAAGCAACAAAAATGGGAAAGAAATTATTCTTAATCATATTAATGAACACACTAATCTCATCCTACAATATAAGTCTCAGTATACCAAGACAGACCACACTGGATTCACAATCCAATACATTTCCCGAGGAAAGAGAAAGATTAATTATGAATAATTTTTTTTGGTGTTGAAAATTTCCTTACTCTAGTGATACACATCAGTGATACCAATAAAAAAAAAAACTAAATCATAAATATTTGACAACATAATTTGATAAGCAACTACTAGTTTATAATTAGAGGTAGTGAAATTCATCACCATCAGATACCAATAAAAAAACCTAAATCATAAATATTTGAAACATAATTTGCCAAAGAGGTAGTGAAATTCTTTTCTCTCTAACTCTCCCTCATCTTGAAATACTAAAAAGTTGACTTGACAGTATTTTTTTTGGATAACGTAGGGAACCTTTCTAAAGGAAAGCCCTTTGGACTCGTATCTAGGCAGTAAAACCTACGGGCAAGTTGATTTGACAGTATTGATGTTGGCAAAGGTAAGATAGTGCTATCTATAACTAAACTGATTCAGGATAATCTCAAATATTTATCATCTGAATGACCAAATCTTTTTTTGTTTTTTTTGATAAGTAATAAACTTTATTGCAAAAACCAAGTACACTAGACGTATACTAGGTAAAAGAATTACCAAATCTTATCATAGTGCTAAGCATTAGAATGTACGAACTCCATACTTAAAAAGAACAACCTTCAAATGCAATGTATATCAGGGTCATATTTTAAATATTTATGTGTACAGCAACATGGAAGAGTATTTTTGAAAAATCATGGAAAATATTAAGCATGCAAACCCATAGAAATTTAGGTTTGAGATAACATATCTTTTAAAAATAATTTAGAACATTACATCTAGTTTTGCAAAAAACATTAAAAAAAAGTAGTCAGAATACCTCTATACTTAACAATGTCAATTGTTGTCCACCACCAACACTTGCAGGGTCCCGAAACCCACTTTGACTAAGAGGAGTAGGCTTCGATTTCCCATCTGGTCCTGAAATCTGAGACATATTTTGTGTGGATTCAGAGCATGATTTATTCTTTTGCAATACCTCCTTTACCCTGCATAATTGTTGTCACCCCATCACCAAATGCACTCATTTCTCGATCGAAGGATTCTGGGGTTTTCTTGATACAAATGATCCAAAATAGGCTTCACATGAGATCCAGAGCCAGATTCAGGCAAATCCTTGTCACAATCATCAGGCAAAAAACTTTGTGTACCAATCAAACTGCTAGCTGACCCTGCAAAGAGTTATAGAATTGATAAGAAGTTTCTCATTTCCAAATGCATATGTTGTTCTTCCCACAAAATAACAAGGGTAGATTGCAAACATCCACATGACCCGAGTTAGAATATCGGAAAGGCCCCTAATCTCACTCAAATTTCGGAAAGCCCCTTAACATTCCCATTGCATCGAATTAAATGCAAGTTAATGAGCATGAGAAGGAACTGAAGAGAGCTTTGGTTGTATCTTCTTCTTTTTTTGGCTGTGGCTATTTGAAATTTTCAGCAACATCAGGAGGATGATTGCTCAGTCCTAAATTTTAGGGGGGACACATGAAACTTAGGAAGGCTATAATCAACACAAATAATACTGAAGTAATTTACCTTTCAAAGGCGATGAATCCACTGATGCTACATTGTTCCCTCCAGGAGCACCTGAAAGTCCACAACCAAATAGTAACAAGTCAGAAGTTTAACATCAATAAATAACTAATAAGAAGCCACTGCATTTACTTAAATGAATACATAAATAAAATCCAATAAATGTACTAGTTCTAGCTAACCTTTCTCATCACACAATAGCCATCTATACACACTATCGGTAGAAGGAGGTGATAATACGGGTGTTAACAGCTACAAGTAGGAGCCATCATTTTGACAGTGAGTAGGGACGCCAATGACAACCTGATCAGAATTGGAGTCACTGATTCTAGCATGCTTGTCCACAGGGGCGGCCCCGAGGTTTGGATTGCCCAAGCCCAAACCAATTTTAGTTGCCCTAAAAAAAAAAAAAAATTTTAAGTCCAATATTTTTTTTTTATGCAAAATCAAGGTTACATTTATATCTATATAAAGTTTAGCAATATATATATATATATACCATTAATTCTTTCTTCCTCAAGACTTGCCAACTAAGACTCCATTCTCCCATAAATTTCTTCCTATTTTAATTCACCAGATTTGGAAGGTCAATTGTCTCCACTAATGTCTCCAATTAAAATTTCTTTTTAGAATCATATCAATTGCAATTATTTATTATCCATACTAAAATGCAATCAAATGAAATATTTTATAACATTCTTAAATTATATTAAGCCACGTCAACCTCATTTTTAGGGTTTTTTAATTTTTTTTTTGCGTGACTTCCCATTTTATATCCACATTTAAGTCACCGGATTTGGAAAGTCATTTGTTTGTACTAATGCCTCTTTAATATTTTTCTTTTTCGAGGTGATTAATAATTCTTTTTAGAATCAGAATATCAATCAATTGCAATTGCAATTAATTATTGTCTTTACTAAAATGGAGCCAACTCCAAATGGGTGGAATACTTTATTAGATTCTTAAATTTTTCATAATCTAGATTAATGAGGATTTAAATATTAAATATTGATATGTCTCATTAAATTACTCCAAAAAAACCTTCAATCTACCCAATTTCAAAACTTTAATTCCGTTTCATTTGCCTCCATTAATTTGTTTGCCTCAAATTATTAATTGACTTTTTGTTTGCCTTATAGATTTCGTTAGACAGAACGATTTCAAAACATTTAGACTTCTAGTTATGTGTTAATAAAGAAAAAAGAAAAACAACAACACAAATAAACATTAATACTAAGTGATTAAAAAATACTAAATAAACACAAGAACAAAAATTAATACTAAGTTATAAAAATTATCATTAAATCAAAATGACTATCCACTTTTTAATTTTCACAAACACATGTCCACAATCTACACTCTACTGACCGACCATCACACACATTACACACACAAAATTAAGATGACCAATAAATATTAACAACTCAATAACAGCCACACAACACTTTCAGAAAGAAAAAAGAAAAAGCCACACAACACAGCCTGACAGCCACAAGATTCATTATGAGAGAGAGAGAGGGAGAGTGAATCAGAAACAATATGACTATTCAGGCGGAGCAGAAGTTGGAGCAGAGAGAGAGAGAAAACACCATGTAGATGAAGATCTAGTAGTCGGAGCAGAAGTTGCAGATCGCGTTCGCCGTCCAGTCCAGGCGGCGGAGTCACGGTCCATTCCCGGCGCCAGGCGGAGTCACTGTCTCACGGAGTCCTTGAGTTCTTGACCAGAAGGTCCAGTCGTTGTGTTTTGAGAGTTGAGAACCTTTTGTGTTCTTCACCTCGGTGGCTCGGTTATCTATTGCCGAGATAGTATTTTTTTGTTTTGGTTTTGATTTTTATAATTTTTTTACTTCAAAATTTTGGGTGATTTCTTGATCTTTTGGTCCATATCTGTTGGTCTATGAAATGTTGCCCTTTGTTTTATTTTAATAATTTTTTTAATTGAAATTTTGGTTGATCTCCAGATCTGTTGGTTCATGTATGTTGATCCAAGGATTGTTGCAGACTAATTTTTTTTTTAGTATACTAAATTTTTTTTTTGGGTGTGGTTGCCCCATGGAGGGGGGTTGCCCTAGCCCAGGGGCTTGCTGGGCTTACCCCAGGGCCGGCCCTGTGTCCCTCAACCTTACAAAAAAAAAATACAGCAATATTATAAAACATGAACCACAAGACTGGCAAACCACCAAACTTATATACATAAATCCTATAGAAACCTGAACTTGTTTGATCAACAATTCTGTTGATATTAAGGACAAATATATTCAATAATGCAATGGGCATAACTTATAACCAGTATCATCTGCAAACCCTAATTTGCTGGCACCCTAGTTCCCTTTGTCCCTCCCCATACCATTCACCACCAAACCAAAAAGCCAAAACAGCCAAAAAAAAGAAGTAGAAAATAATAAGTCAATGCTGTTTGAGTGAAACAATGAAAAAATGGAGCTTTTCTAGAACCAAAAGACAAGTAGGAAAAAAAAATTGAGGTATTGCATGCCATCAAGAAACTAAAAGTGCAACCTGATGATCCGCCAAAATTGTCCTCCTCGAGATTAGAGGTAGTAGTAAGTGTAAATGAAGCATTTTCAGATGCCCCATCTGTCCAGATGCCCCATCTGTCCACATTGTTTCTTGAGTGTTGACAACTACAAACTGGTGATATCCAAACGGGGGTTCCAAAGGTCATGCCAATGCAATTTTTCTTGAGTGGCAACACAGACTCTGAGCTGCCAAACCCAGCGCAAAATAAAATCCCCTACCTTTTTCCACCACTGCAATTCTGATTTTGCAAACCCATTGAGTCATTGTGACATTAGTGCGCCGCAAGATTCTCAAAAGATTTATCATGTACCCAACCAAAGATGGTTCATCTTTATGGCCACTTTCATACATGGAACAATCTGCACCAGATACTCCACATTCAACCATACCCGTTTGCAAACAGCTTGAAGCAACAGAACCTATTTGTTGAAATCTTTCAATAGCTATGGCAGTTACACCAAAACTAGACTCTTTAACATTGTCAATTTCACGATGGCCCATGGAAGCTGCAGAATCTATAGTCTTGGGCTTACACAATCCATGGCCCTGTATGCACTTGAGAAGGACCTTGTATGCATGTGAAATCCACAGGTCCAGTGATAGCTCGAACTGTTGGCCTCATCACCGACTTTTTCATGAGAACCAAAATTTGCCAAATCCACATTCATGGCAACCTCTAGCACTGACAAGCTCCTATTTGCTGGCACTCAAGAATCCAACCAAGAACCAGCTTTACTCATACTCCATGGACCTACAGCTTGTCAAGCTGTCACTGCTGTCAAACCTCAGAGGCAGTTTACCTGGAGAATTTATGTTTGTGTGCCTTTGGCTGAGGGTAACCTCATAAGTCTCCCCTGGAATGAGAAGTTGGCCTGCAAGAGATTGCCCCTTTTGAGACTCAATAGGGTTTTTGTCAAGCTGATCAACCAATTTTGTTTATGGCTGAGAAGTAGGCCTTCTCTTTGCTCCCCTTCCAAAAGCGCCTTTTTAGTCCTGCCAGACCCATCATCAGGTCAGGTTCAACTCGGTAGGATCGCTTTCTCCTCATCAAGTCTCGTACCACAGAGCATCCAACCAAAGTACATGATTCCTTTAGATCATGAACATCTGTCATCTGCATTTCAACTTCATAAACAATCTTCCTACACAATTGCCTGCCACATTACCAGACAAAAAACTTGTATTTATAGGATCTTAGTTTCACGGACACAAGCATCAATTGTGTGGAAAAGTCATTTTTCACCTTTTCACCTTTGCATCATGGAAAATGGTAATGAACCCCATATAGATTGCTTTCTTTTGTGCTTATTGGTGAGCCTTGCACCAACATCCTGCAACGACTGGCACTCTGAAAGACCCTTCAAATTCACTCCTCATCTCTATTTCGGATGATTTTTCCGTTGATCCAGCACAAGGAACTTGAGAACAGATCATCTGCAGAGCCATCAATTTGTGGAATCATTTTCTCTGATGAACTAATAGAAGAATGGTTCTGATCAGAGCAATGAGAAGCTCCTTCCTTCAGACCCTCAAAGTCACTCAAGTCATCAATTGAATCAAGAATGTCTTGACACTCCTTCTGAGACTCACTCTCATAATCCATATTAGCCTTCTCCAGCACCTTATCAATGGTAGTTGCAGGCAACAAAGGACTCAGAATGGTCTCACGAACAAGTTCATCATCAGAATTTATATCTTCACCAGCCTGAGACGTGGCAAGCCACCTTAGAAGACCAAGGGCTTCCTCATCTGTAGCCTGAATACAATACATGGATTTTAAGAACACATGAGAGAAATCCAGTAAGTGGTGTACACTATGTCACTAAACAAACAAAACCATTGTTGTACAATTACATGAATTCTAAATATCTCAGTCTAAAAGCAAGAGGGGGGTAAAAGAAACACTTAGAAAAACCAAAAGGCAATAAAGATTGTATTGCAGCTTTCATGTCCAATACCATCAAATAGCCAAGGACCCCATAAGGTCACATGGTGAACAGAAATGTTATGCTTCAAAGTGAAAAGGCCCAGACATGCAAACTCATGATGAACATGCAAACTCATGATGAATTACCTTTAGATCTAATGTTTCAATAATTGCCGATGTCCGCATTTTGTCAATAGACAATGGTTTAATACTTGTATCCCTCCCTTTAGTGGGTATTTCTTCTTCGCGTATTGAACCTTGTGGTGACAAAGATCCCATTATATCTTTTTCTTTAGAATACTTCAACGATTCTCCATCTCTATTGTCAGGGTTAGTGTGTCCAAGTCCAACCAAATTTCCCTCATCAGTTGCTGATGTCATTGATTGCAGTAGCTTTACATTTTTCTCAAGTGGATTTAGAGCCAAAGTGTTTTCTGTTTCACCACACAATTCAATAAGTTTGTTCTCAAATTCAAGACCTAGTGAAAGTGTTCTAAGAACATCATCTGGAAGTGGTTTGCTAGGATCAGAAGGCATTGCCACATCACGCATTCCAGTCCTTTCATACTCCTCCTAAAACACCACGGAGAAATTCACCAAATGAACGACCAAACAATATAAAATGTCAACAGATGTATAAAAAACAGCAAAAGGATGCGACTAAGAACAAACCTCCCAAATTGGTACAAGTGACTGAACCATTTTCACTTCTGAATGGGTTTGTGAGAGGGATGAATAATTTTTAAACTGCTGATTAAGAATATCTGCAAAACCCAAATGAGGAAATATTCTAAAATTGAGCTATGAAGAGAGTACGCAAAAATGTATGCAATATAACTGCGAAGTCAAACAAACCATCTATGGAAGCATCCCCCTCAAGTTCACAGACACTTTGACGTTTAACGCAACAAACATCCTGATGTGAGGAAGCCTCGAATTCACTAGGAAATTGCCATATCCAATCAGCTGGAATTGTCGAAGATATCCAAATTGGTGAACTTAAAGATGCATCACAATTTGGGTCTGCCTAATGTAAACAATCACACATCATTAACGATTATCACATAATTATGAGCATCTGGTTCAGAAAAAAGAGGAAAAAATAACCTGGAAATCATTAGCCATGCAAGTCAACTTATCCATTTTCTGGTTTTGCAGACCAATACGATCAGATTTCCTTGGTGAGAAAGTGTCCGGTACTGGATGACGGAACTTCATCTTTGATAAATGCATATGGCCCATCCCATACAAGTTATAGTCAATCTAACAAAAAGAAAATCTAGGATATTTAAAAATGCAAAGGGAAACACAGATAAAGAAAATGAATTGAAGTGTTCAAACATTCCACAAGAAATGAATCTCAATTGTGAGTCGGCCACATTTCTAGTGAGGAGCACAAAACTGGTGGGTCTCAATTGTGCACATGTGGCCAACCCACCCATTCTTTAGTGCCAATTGCCTAGTGGGTAACTATGCTAGCATTCCTCAAGATAAAATAACAATATTGTAAGCATCTTACAAACCACTAATTCATTTGGGAACAAATTTTTTCATATTTATTAAACATCCCCCCCAAATACAAGTCCAATTCAATGATTCAAATGTAGGGACATATTTACCATAAATTGGAGTATAAAGGGAATATGTGATTCATGGGGCTGTAAGCTTCTATCAAGAACTGCGCCACCCTGAAAAGCAAGTATTACTATTTTAAAAAGCAGGCATTCTCACATATCTGCAAAATGAAAATAAATAGATGAATCTACATAAAAATCACCTAATTCTTAATCAAATTTAAGGCCAGAAAGAAAGATCAACCAAACTTAGGTGACAATGTCTCAACAGTAAAATCAGTGATGCATTTGAGTGACGAACACTGAACAGATATATTATCCAGAGATATGTTTTAGCACCTAGCTAAGAAACGTAGATGCTTGGGTGACAAAAACTTCTACAAACTAATATTTTTCTTAATCTAACTTGCAAAAGCCACAGAAAATACCAACCAATTTGTTGCAACTTTTGAAAGGAGGGCAGTAATATATACATCACTCTCAAAATTCAAAAAAGAAAAGAAAAGAAAAGAAAAGGGAGACAGAGAGGGATAACAAGGATCAAATTCTTTTTGAAAGTACTCCAAATCATGTGTAGGAACCATGAAGGATCACATCCTATATGCTTATTAACAAAAATCATCTACAACATAGACCTTAAGTGTACAACTATACCTTTTAAATAAACGACTCTGTAAAGTACATTAAATTCCATAATAGATTAGGAAAAAACCAAATAAGCAGCAAAGGAAAAAAGCTCTATTATTTGAACAAACATAAATAAAGCAATTTATGAATAATAATAATAAGAAGAAGAACCGCAAAAAGATTCCAAACAACAACTGAGCATCAGACAAAGGTTCAGGAAGAGTACCAAAAGAAGATTGGCAGCACGGGAGACATCATGTGGATAATATCTAGATCTTTGTCAAGGTGTTCAATAAACATGCTCCTAGAGTATTGTTAGTATACAAGAGAACTATAAGATACATGGCATAATATTTGGATACAGATATATTTTCACAAAAAGCTCTTCAGATGAATGGTAACCATAAAATTTCCTTGCTCGGACAAGGCTGCAACCATGTACATGTTGTCGCTTTGAACCAGCATTACCTTTAAGCTGTAAGAGTTTAGAGTAAAGTCCATTTAAGTGATATTTGCAGGATCAGCAGTGCAGAGGACAAATTCCAGAAAAACCAAATAGCATCCAACACAAAGATCAGAACAAAACCTGTTTCAACCAAACATACCTTCAGAGCTTTCTCAAGAGCCAAAAATACAGCTTGTGTGTGTGCATCACCTATGCAAATGAACAAGTAAACGGATTAACTCTGCAATTTAAAATAGAAATCATATATAAAGCATAGATAGAGAAGAAAACCAGACAAAAAAGCCACAGCACACCTTAACATTAGGACATAGGCCAACTAAATTTTGCATCAGGATGGAACAAAAAATTATATCAAGTATATATATATATATTTTTGATAAGTATATCAAGTGTATATATATATATATAATAAATAAAATGCGAATCTACAATATCAACTCAAAAACAAAACTTCATCTTAACTAACTAGGATTGGCGAGATAAATCCATTTTTTTTTTTGCCAAATTTTTAATTCCAAAAATGTTATCTACCTTCCTTGTGTGGTTGAAGCGATATATCTGCACATGGCACATATAAATAGGGTAAAACCTACAGAAAAAAGGATGGATAACTTAGTTCAGAAACATAATATACTAATAAAGAGAAAGAAAGAGTAAATTTGGCAAAAACTTTTCATATGGATAGAGTACTAATATTTGCTACACTTAAATCATTGCTTTACATAACATTCAATCTTTGTTAATTCAAAGATATTTGTTTCAGTTACAAATTATACATGTGCGATAAAAGTAAAGTTTGCTTATCACTATGATTGATTCACCACCAGAAAATGGAAAAGAAGATAGTCTTTAAATTTATATTCTTTCCAGTGTGTAATTGAAAAGAGAAGCAAAATTAAAAGAGGAATTTGAATTTTTTTTTACAAGTAAAGAAATTTATTGAAATAAAATAGAATACCTTCCAGTACACAAGGTGTGTACTTAGATGGCTACAACATCAAGAAAAGTAACAGCAGTCAATAAAATAACTAAGTATAATAGGGATGACAGGGTAATACTGCCATCCAGTCAAACAAAACTTGTAAAAGGATCATCTTCAAACTTTTCTTCAAAGTAGGTGGGACTTGGATAGAAAGTTGAGATTAAACTAGAAAAAGTATGTCCTAATTTTCCCACCACTGTCTCAATAAAACAAAAGGAGAAGAATAAAATTCATTTCCTTTGTATTTGTTTTTCTCCACATAACCAACTTACAAGTGCACAATTATTTAGGAAGCTCTTTTTAACTAAATAAACTTTGATATGCCTATTTTGAATATTGCTTAAGGACCAACATAGACTAATCTAAGTTTTTTTGATAACATTCTATGAGAACCCAGATATATATAACATGAATAATCTTACTTTATGGATATGCAAGCAAGTCTTCTGACCAGTCGGTGTAGATCCATATATTCTTATAACAGGAACCTCATTCACTTTCCCACCTTCAAGAAATAGTCCAATTAGAGGAGAAAATAAACAAATGATGTACAATCCTACACAAACAAACAAGTCTTACAAAAGAGCCCAATAGTTTATTTTTAAAACATGAAATTCCCTTGAAGTTTTGAATGTAACACTTAACCACCTGTAGTATTGTTTTATATGTAAACCGTTAAACATCCGTGAAAATAAATAGTGAGTTGCTCATGTGATGATAGGTGTTCATATTTAGAGTTGCATTTTCACAAAGAACCATACCACAAAGTATTACACAATTAACAAATTACACATAAACAATACCACAAGGGGGTTAAGTGTTACATTTTTAAAACTTTCAGGGAGGTTTTGTGTTTTACAAAGAAACCATACGGGGCTTTGTGTATTTTTCCCAAACATTTATCTATACATGTTCCACTTTCTACATCATTATTTTTTCTATGTTTGTCTATTTGCCAATGAGTTATAACTCAACTGGTACTTCCTCCAACCATTAGAATGGGGTGAAAGGTGAGGTCATGGGTTCAAAATCCCATTGAGTGGGTGTGTAACTCTTATCGATAATAAACTTTTTAAAAAAAAAAAACACCATTAAAGGTTTAAATTTCTCATAATTCATTTTCATGAGTAGCATTTTCCTAGCCCTATGTTTGGTTTACTAGAAAATGAACAACTACATATTAACTAGAACATTTTTTAACTACTAAGAAGTGTGCAAGAGGTTTTACATCTGTGTGCTTAGAGGCCTTCTTTTTCTTTTTTCTTTTTTATATATAACTAAAATTCTATTTTGTCTAGTTACTATAATTATTGTACTGTTCAAAAAATTTATGGATACTTTAATTTTTAAATTATCTCATCTCTCGAGTTACCAACACTTAAAAAAAAAAAAAAATTTACTTTAAGGATTTTAAAGTTATCATATATCTATATATATATATATATATTAAATTCTATTTGTTTTTAACTATTTAACAAGAAATTTTTTGGTAAATCAAAAAATGAAACCACCAAATCTTACACACACAAACATAGTGTAACTGTAACTTTTTCCATTGTTACATCACTCAGTAACTTTTTATTTGATTAATGTTTTAAAATCCCAACATATAATTTTTTTCAAATAAGCATTTTAACTATTTTTAACACATTTTAAGTATTTTTAACACACTATATAATTCATTTTTTGTCTGAATATATATAAACTAGAAAATTTCAAATCTTAAATGGTTAAGAACCTAAGCAAGGCCAAAACCTCCATTGAATGCAACTATTTCTCTTAGTTGAATCAATCTTTTCACTTCGAGAAGCAAAAACAAACTCGTCAAAGTCAACTAAAAGCAAAGGACACGCTGACACGCGTAATTAAAAACCTAAACCTCGTTTGGTTGCCGAGAAAACCAAGGAAAACGAAATCCCAATCAATATCTAAGCAGCCGAAACTGTCAAACTAGTTTCATTTTAGTTTTTCAATTCCAAATGAGATTGATACGACATCGTTTGGAGTGTTAGTAGAGAGAGTACCTTGGAAGCTGCTATAGCAGAAATCGAGGCCTGAGATCGGCGCGGCCATGTAGTAGTCGATGGACACGATTCTTACGCTGAACACGTTCGAATCCGCCTGCGTATCTGCCATTGATTCTCTTCCGATTTACGGGAATGCCATCAGATTTTGCTGCTGGAAATAGGAGAAGGTAATGAATTGGGGGATTTTGAGGGAAAATGAAAATTTGTTTATGTTTATAGCGGTTATGAATTTAATAACTTCAAAAGCTTCTTTGACAGTTTATAGCAATTTAATTAATCAATTGTATTAAGCAATATAGATAATAGTATTGTACATGTAGATATAATTATTATAATTACTGTAATTATTTAATTATTTCATTAAACAAAAACTAGGCATATCTTAAAAATAACTATAAATTCAGAATAAATGCACGTACCAGTTTATTCATATTCATCTTCACCTATGTAGCTTCACTCGAAAAGTTCTCATAAACCAGTCTGGCCTTCTTGAGATGACAACATGTCCAATAAGAAATCCAATTACCAATCCGCAAGCATATCCTATCACTACCACTTTCCAATTAAATCCTTCTCCAAATGATGAGTCACGGCTCGGGATAGAAGTTGGTGTCTCATTATTTTCACATTTATTTGACAATGGAGAACCACACAATCCCAAGTTTCCCTCAAAAGAGGAATTTTGAAATGTCGAAAATTGTCCACCTTGTGGAATGGGACCAATAAGGTGGTTTTGAGAGAGGTTTAAATATTCAAGAAATGTGAGACTTGTTAGTTGTTGAGGGATTTCACCTGAGAGCAAGTTTTGAGACAAATCCAACGATTCAAGCACAATTAGGTTCCCAAATGATGATGGAATATGGCTCGCGAAGCTATTGCTAGATAAATTGAGTACAATTAGTACCTTTAGGTTCCCCACGCTATCTGGAATTTCTCCATAAAACCTATTGTTTGAGAGGTCAATAGCTATGAAGACGGTTGAGATTTTTACCAATTCCATTTCTATCCCCTTATTCACTACTGTCATTGTGTCTTTATAATAATTGGAGTCACTCCCCATATATTCTGATTGTGACTTACCTTTGACGGGGACCATTAGCATTGCATTCCAAGTTTTGAAGTATTCTGATTGTAGCTCACCAGTGAAATTATTGTGAGAGAGGTCGATGACATGCAACTTAGAAAAGCCAAACTTGGTAGTAGGATCCCATATAGGACCATGGAATCCATTTGCTCGCAAGACAAGAATCTGTAACTCTGGCAAAGACTCCAACCAAAAAGGGAATGTATCGTTCAGTTTGTTATTTCCAAGATTCAAAACCTCTAACATTCTACATTGAACTAATGATCGTGGAATCTTTCCCTGTATTTGGTTGTGATTCAAGTCCAGTGTCATCAAACTACATCCATTTATCAATGTTTCAGGCAAGCTTCCTTGAAAACGATTGTTTCTCATAGCTATAATTGAGAGTGAGCTACTAAAATTAAATAAACATTGTGGAATCTGACCATCCAACTGATTATTTGACACATCAAGGACTTGCAAAAACTTCACCTTACAAATCATTGGAGGGATACTTCCGAACAGCTTATTTTTTGAGGCAAAAAAATATTGTGTAGACAATGGGGGAATTGGAAATGACTCTTGCAACAGGTTGGAACTCAAGTCTAAAAGGTTCATATTTTTCCAAGGAAGAACTATAGGTGGTTGCTCAAAACTGCTTAAAAGGTTAAAAGAAATATTCAAGTATTGCAATGTCTCTTTTCCAACATTTAAGAACCATTTGGGTATTTTACCTTCAATGCTGTTGTTGGAAAGGTCTAATTCTTGCAATTCATTTTGGGCTTGTAGGAAATCTGGAAATTCACGCAAATTGCAAGAAGACAACCATAAAGTAAGAAATTTGTGGAGGGTTGAATTGGTATTTTCTTTTGAAATCAATAAATTGTTACTTGAAAGATCTAGAATTTTAAGCTTTCTAATCTTGAAGAAAATGCTTAGCTCCATGTCCTTTACGTTGATAGAAGAAAGATATAGATTTTGTAGGTTAGTGAAATTGGCAATCGACTTTGGAATTGGTCCAATCAACTTGTTTCCGCTTAAACTCAAGGTCTCCAATGAGGACGAAGAGATATTTTGGAATGTAAGAGGACCGGTAAGTTGATTTTGAAATAGATATAATTCTACCAATGAATGCATTGTAAACAAAACTGAGGGGATGGCCCCAGTGAGTGAGTTATCTGACAGGTCAAGCATAGACAAATGGTGAAGTCTACTTATTTCAGATGGGATGGGCCCTTTCAATTGATTTCCTGAGATATCTAATATTTCTACTTGTGTAAGATTTCCTAAGGAAGATGGTAGTTCCCCATGTGGATGGAAGTTGACTGAAAAGGTTACCCTATAAGTTATTGCTAAGATCAGAGAAGTGAGCTTTGATAGGTTCCCCATAGAAGCGGGAATTGCCCCTGAAAATTTAGAGGAACTAACTTCCAAATATTCCAAGGACTCAAGCTTGCCGATTGAATTGGGAAGTTCCCCAGAAAATTTGGTCGATTGAACTGAGAGCCAAATGATTCAAGGACCTTGAGGTTGCCGATTGAATTGGGTAATTCCCCAGAAAAGTTTGACCTAGAAAGATCCAACCAAATCATGGACTCAAGGTTTCCGATTGAGTTTGGTATTTTCCCAAAAAAGTTTGTCCAAGAAAGATCCAAATATTCTAAGGATTTTAGGTTGCCAATTGAATTGGGTAATTCCCCAGAAAAATTTGTTGAGGAAAGATGCAATTGCTTTAGGGAACTACCTGATCGAAATTTGGGAAGAAAACCAGCGAGATCTTCAGTTATATGACAGAATCAATGGCTTGTATCTTGGGCAATACGAAAGTATTTGAGGGAAATTCACCATGCAATCTGCAGAATAACAGAGAAAGAGATGTCAAGGAAGACAAATTTACCAGGGATTGAGGTAGTGACGATGAAATGTTCACTTCGTCTAGATGAAGTTCTCTCAAATATGTCATGTTCTGGACAAGTGCTTCGAGATCAATTCTTCTGAGATTCAAATCTTTATATTCAAAATAATTGGAAGAGAGATCAAGTGAAACCAAATTGGATAGCCATGAAATTTCTGACGGGATTGGGCCGGATAAGAAGGAAAAAGAGAGGTTGAGATGGGTCAAACTTACAAGGTGGCCAAATTGAGATGGGATTGTGGAGGAAGAGAAGTTGTTGAGGGCAAGGTTGAGTTTGTGAAGGTGACGTAAGCTGAAGAGGGTGCTGTTAGAGTTTAGACGCCCATTAAGCCAGCTGTTGGTTAGGTTTAAGCCAACCACGTGACCATTCTCTGGATCGCATGTGACCCCATCCCAGGAACAACAATCACTATCTGCCTTCCAAGACTTCATCTTTGGATAAGAACCATTATAGTAATCATTGAGATCAGAGTAATCATTCCAGTCATCAGAATGCAATCTCTTTTGAACAAACTCTTGCCTTAGTTGCAGCAAAGTATGGCTCTGGTCAGGGAGGCAGTGATGTTCAAAGGAAGTATTAGAAGTAGTTTGAGAATGTGAAATGAAGAACAAACAAGAGGCAAGGAATAACGAAAGAAATGGATTCATTTTCCGCATGCTGAATATCTCAACAGCAGAGGAAGTTGATTGAAAATTGAGTGGGAAGTGGTATGAGCTGATAAAGAACTTATGATATGAGAAGATATTTATACACACGCAGGAGCACAGATAATTGGAGTCAAGTTGAATTGACTAATGTAATTGGATATTTTATATTTTATTATTTTTTATTTTTATTGGTCTGAATCAAATTGGATATTTTTTATTTTATTTTATTTTATTACATGAGTATCGGAAGCATGAATCAAATCGGATTCCAATTCAAGGGGCTGTCAGTACATTGATTTGAAAGGGGTGATATAATTGAATCTTAAGAGCTATCAGTATTGACTCGAATTTCGTTCCAAACACGGCTGTCAAGGTGTTTTTTGGGACCTTCAATTATAGATGCTGTCTAGTCTACTACTAAGCTGTCAATTTCTTGAATTGAAATGATTGATATTATTTCCATATATGTTTTTTTACTTGATGAATTGAAGGTCTCAGCCAACCAGATTAAGAGAATTCATATCCATTTTAATTTGTATATTTTGGTTCTTTAAAGTTCTTCATGTGATATTGTCATATTGATGCTCATTTGAACGTTTTGAAGATTATCTTTAATATTCTACCTCACCTAAAAAAGAAACAGAGTTTGTGTTATGTGACCATAATATTATAAAGAGAACAATCCTTTTATAATTTCTTACAATTTTTTTTTTTGTAGGTAAATTCCTTCCTTTGTGTTACATTCTTGTCACCAAATTTTAATTTTTCTTGTGTGTATATGTCATAGAGATAACTAATAAAATTTTAATCTTGACAGATTCTGCTAGCTATATAGGTTTCTTAAAATCTTAAAATCTCTTAATTTAATATATAATATCATTACTAGCTGTTAATGTGTTGAGTAGTTCTAAATTTTATAATGCCCTGTATGTGAGCCAAAAATGAGTCTATCAAAAGAGTAGTTGGCAGCAAATAACAATCCAGAGAAAGCATATAGGCTATATATGCACAGCCATGCAGTGGCAGCTAAGAAGAATGACACTGATTGCTTTCTAAAAACTTTACAATGATACAACTTGTTGCAAGCTATGAGTTTTAAATTAAAATAATACAAAAACCCAAAAGCTTCTTATAATGAAAATAAAATAATTTTGAGGAACTCTACTTCATAATCTTTAGTTTTTTAAATTCTTATTTTTTAGATACAAATTAATATAATTATATTTTAACCAACTTTATAAATAAACAAACAAGTTTTCAAGGAAAAAAATGCATCCAAATGGACTCTATTATGCCATGCAACACATGGACTAATTATAAAAAATGGTGCAAAATAAGAAAATGTAAATCACGTTATGAAAGCAGGTTGTATTGACTTGCTTTTCTACTAAAGTCTTCTTGACAAAAGTTAATTAAGAGGATATATTTCTAACTCTGCTTTCTTTTCTTTGACAAGTTGTCTACCTATCAATTCTCATCTTTCCCCAATCTCGTCATTTCATCTAAAAAGAATAAATAGTGAGTGTAAAAAGATAATATTAGAATTAACGTGCACAACACTTAATTTCTTCTCTTAATTGCAACCAAACAATAGAAAATTTTGCATGAAGTTATATAAAAATTCTCTAAGATGTTGGAAGCATTATTACCAAATATTTACAAAATCGATGTTGTTATTGAATTGACAATTTATATGCACCACGTAGAAAAATATTGGAACTAATTTGAACAACACCACACAAAAATAATACAACTTTTGGTCATCAATCATAGGAAAAATGAGTAAAATGCTATCTCTATCTACAATTTCCAGTGCCTTCATCTTGGCAGACAATAGATGTATTGACCATAAAGACCGTATTGACTTGCTATTTTGCAAAGCCCTCTTGACAAAAATTTTGGGGATGTGATGTAACCATTGCTTAATTTTCTTGGAAAGTTCTTCCCCAATCAATCTTCATTCTCTCACTTGGCCTTTTCCATGGACCATACTAGCAGTGACTAGCTCCTTTTCCTTTATTAGTGGGGTTTGGATGGACGGTGGACCAATGGATGGGTTGGAATTTGTCACCTTGAAGTGTAGGAGAGGGAGAGTTGAGTCATGGGCATTTAAATTGATAAACTCACACACCAATTTCGAAATTCTTGGTAGAAAATAATTACAAGAGAAGCAGAACATTCAAACGAAGACGATCCCTCATATTTCTGTGAGAGGAGGTAGTCATGAACATCGTTGTATTTGCAACATAGTTTTAGGTTTAATGGTGAAATCATTGATTTTCAAGACAACGCAATGACATTTTTTTGGTTGTTAAGGGACAAATGTCCTATCAACAGACCCTTTTAGTAATAAGGAAGTTTCTTCTTACTTATTTTTCCCCAATCTCGTCATTTCATCTAAAAAGAATAAATAGTGAGGGTAAAAAGATAATATTAGAAGTAACGTGCACAACACTTCATAAAAATAAGGTCAAATTACATAATAATCCCTGGGATTTGGATCATTTGCAAATTGACCACTAGGTTTCAATTTTGCAATATAACCATCTATGGTTTTCAAATTGGTGAAATCGACCCCTTCAGTTACATTTTTGTCAATTTTGCAAACATAAATTGGTCACGTGCATTGCACCTAGGGTTTATAATAATTAATTTTTTATTATAAAGTGGTCATGTGCAATTTGAACGTGACAAATTTCTATTAGCAAAATTGACAAAAATATAACTAGAAGGGTCAATTTCACCAATTTGAAAACCCCAGGTTGGTTATATTGCAAAGTGGTCATGTTGGTTATAAACCTAGGGTTTATAATAATTAATTTTTTATTATAAAGTGGTCATGTGCAATTTGAACGTGACCAATTTCTATTAGCAAAATTGACAAAAATATAACTAGAAGGGTCAATTTCACCAATTTGAAAACCCTATATTGCAAAATTGAAACCCTAGGATTAGTTTGCTAATGACCCAGGGGTGATTATGTAACGTGAACAACACTACATAAAAATAATACAATTTTTAGTGATCAATCATAGAAAAATGAGTCAAATGCTATTTTATCAACAATTTTCAGTGCCTTAATCCTAACAAACAATATATTGACTATAAAGACGTATTGACTAGCTTTTCTACAAAGTCTTCTTGACAAGTATTAAGGATGTGATGAAACCCCTGCATAATTTTCTTGGTAAGTTTTTCCCCTATCAATTTTCATTCTCCCTCTTGTTTCCTAGAGCAATTCATGTCACAAGATAACAACTTGATCATGAGTAGATCATAAATCCCATAAGGGAAAGAAACCAAGAGCAGGATTACATAAAAATAATAGTAACAAAATTTTTCAAAAGATGTTGACTTTTAAAAATTCTAGTATTTAACACTTGTAGAAAAATATTGGAAGTAACGTGAACAACACCACACAAAAATAATACAACTTTTGGTCATCAATCTTAGGTAGAATGAGTCAAATGCTATCTCTTTCAACAATTTTCAGTGCCTCATCTTGGCAAACCGTATTGACTAGCTTTTTTGTAAAGCCCTCTTGACCAACATTTTGAGGTTGTCATGTAACACTTGCTTAATTTTGTTGGCAACTTCCTCCCCTATGATCAATCTTCATCTTTTCTCTTGGCCTTATCAATGGACCATACCCTCCAGTTACAAACTCATTTTCCTTTATTTGTGGGGTTTGGATGGACCAATGAATGGGTTGGAATTTGTCACCTTGAAGTGTAGGAGACGGGAAATTGAGTCATGTGCATTTATATTGCTAAACTCACACACCAATTTCCAAATTCTTGTTGGAAAATAATTATCAGAGAAGCAGAAATATTCAAACAGGAGATGGTCCATCATATTCTTTGAGAGGACCTAGTCATGAATGTCGTATATTTGCTCATAGATTCTCGAGATAATGTGGGCACATTTTTTTGGTTGTTGAGGGACAAATATCCTATCAACTGACCCATTTAGTACTAAGGAAGTTTCTTCTTACTTATCTTTCCCCAATCTCGTCATTTCATCTAAAAGAATAAATACTGAGTGTAAAAAGATAATAGCCAAAAATGTACTTTTAGTTCTTATATTTTTGAGTTGTATTCATTTTGGTCCCTATGTTTTATAATGTTTTGTTTTAGTCATTGATTTTTTGGACATTTATTATATTTGATAAAAAGATTTAAAAAAAATGAAAATAAAGAGGGTAAAGATTCAAATGAACCTGTATAAAAAAATAAAAAAACGAAAAAAAAATGAAAAAATGGAAAAAAAAAAGGGATAACATAAAAATAAAAAAAAATCTCAAAATAATAAACTAAAAAAGTTGGTAACTATAGGCTATAGCAATTCCTGTCATAAGATAACAACTTGATCATGTTGATAATTATACACATACATATTTGGTTTTTTGATATATTTCTTTTTATTTTTATTTTTTAAATATTTTGTTTAGAAATGAATTTGTCAAGACCTTGGTCTAAGATTTCTACTGTCTGGAACCAAAACCAACGAATATGTAGATATTGATGACATTTTATTTTCATCAAGTACAGACGCAAACATGACCAATTTTAACGTGATGGCCAAAAAATAAAGAAATAAATAGATCCAACCATTAGAACGACGCACCATTTGTTGGATAAATTAAATCCCTTTCACTAAATATATATTTTCTTTATTCCACAATAAATAATAACTATTATCTCAAAATATATGAAACTTCAAGTGGAATTACAATTTCCTATATCACCTAACATCTTTTATTAAAGTTAACAAGCTTTTATAACAAATTATATAAGCTAAATTTCATAAAAAAGAATGCCATTATATATCTATGTTTATTTCTTTTTAACTAATAATCCTGTGATTTGAAAAGTTTCATATAGTGAAGGGACCGAGAGGTATCTAGCGGGACAAAGAAGTGAAAACATCAAAACACCCAAAAGCATTTTGTCTACAAAAGTCAAGTTGGGAATCACCACCATAGATTAAACAACCCACTATAGACCATCCATCACGGCAACATGACCAGTGCAATAAAGACAGAGCTATCATGTATTAGTTGACCCACTATACCTTCTGTCAAGGCAACATGACAAGTGCATGCAATAAGGACAGAGCTATCATGTATTAGTCGACCCACTATACCTTCTGTCAAGGCAACATGACCAGTGCACGCAATTGTGACAGCCACCATGGATTACTTAAAATCCACTATATACACCATTATATGTCATGGCAGTACGACCACTAGGATCAATTACACTTAAAAAAGTGTAAGTTGCGAGTTCGACAACCCATGACAATAGATCACTTTGGGGTTATTTGATCGGGTAATTACCTGGTGCGTATAGGACGGGACTGCACGTATTCATGAGATTAGTCAGACGAAATTTCGGATACCCATGTCATAAAAAAATAATAATAAAAAATATAGCAAGAACTAATTTTTAATTCCGATGATAATTATTATTATTATTTTTTATTATAAATGATTGCACCGATAATTATGTATAACCTCCATTTTTTTTAATATAAAGGAAATTCACACTAGTGGTCGCATTGCCATGACAGATCGTGCAATTTGTAATATAGGTTAAATCATGTTACAAACATACTTTATGTATAATTATGACAAAATTTAACCTATATTTTCTAATAAAAAAATTACATCAAGTTTATTCTTACATAACACAAAACATTTTTCTTTTACATCAAGTTAGTTTGTAAGGTGTGAAATATCTTGTAACTACATTAATGACAATTAATATTCATTAAACATTTTAAGTCAATATTTAAAATAAATAAATAAATTAGAGATTACACAGTTATTCAATTTTTAAAAAAATTATTAAAATTTCATGAAGGAACGTTTGAGCATGATGTAGCATTCGGAGAAGAAGAAGCCACTAATGACTCTTATATCATGAAGGAAGATTGGATTCAAGTAGAAAATATTTATGAATAAAAACAGAGTTATGATCAGAATTTATTGAGATTGCTAATAACATTCGACACGTTTTACTCCACCCTTTATAATCAATTCATTAAGGTATCTCATGGCAAAAGAACATCATTTTACATAATTAAAGCTAGAGTCATATAACACACGAAAGAATTTCATATAATAATTCAAATGAATATTTTTAAAATATGAGATTCTGCCTTATGCTTCTTTTCAATTTTCATGAAGGTATATTGCCATACAATGACTATCAAAAAAGGAAAAGAAACTTTTATGGCCAAACCACATATATAGTAAAAGTATTATTTTTTGACGTATCTGCAAGTATTAATAGCTATTTCGCATTCAACTTGGAAAAAAAAACCCAACCTAATTGTAGGAGTTTATAATCTAAACAAATCTTTGCTCTTTAAACAAAAAAAATATAATTTTCAAATATACAATTATCAACATAGCAAATACATCAGAAGGGGAAGAAACTTAACCTGAGAAAAGACGAAAATGAAGGTAATTATTATGTAAAATTTATTTTGCCCAAGCTCTTATTTCTATGTAAATATTAAATATAAGAAAATAATTGTACAATAGTACGTAAATTAGACGCAAACAAAAAGAAAATATAATATAAATTGATACAAACCTGAAAAAAGAAACAAAATAGCGTCTTGACTGCATCAATCAAAATGCCATGTTGAGAAGTTGAGCAGCGGTTCCCGTGGCCCTCACGGAGGGTGAGACTTTTTGGGGAGTGGAATGGCCACTAGGGAAAATGCACATGTGGTAATTTAAATGCATATTTGAAATAACATATATTGTGTTTAACATATTTGGCTGAAATATATCTATTTATATTCGAATTAATTAATAAGACCATTTAATTTATTAAAACATATGGCAAATATTAAACCAAAAGATTAACATAATTTGTTGGAGCAATTTAAGGATGTCAAGGTATTTAAAGGAGTAGTGGGTATTTAATAGGGGTAGTGGGGAAGTGAATATTTAATAATGATAAATACCATTAAAGAACACACATGACAAAAATTCAACAAAAGAATAAAAAAGGCACGAATGATAATTTGACACGTGGTATTCTATGTCCATATTATTAATATTAAATAAGAAAAAGTTGACATGTGGCGTTTAATTGTCCAACATGGATGCCACATGTCAAGCAAAAGACATTGTCATACATGCCGGCATATATATATATAGATTAAGTTGGTGTAATTGCATTATTGTAATTTTTTGGAATGTATATTTATATTTGCCACCTCATTACTTTAATTGGAACCATATTCGGAAAAGATTTTAAGAAAGATTATTAACAATACCTATTATTTTTAATTGTTGTTCATAGGATATTATAAATTTTACAACATCACTTTCACATCTAATACTGATACACCTATTTCCACTTGATTTTTTTTGCTTCATGAACTTGAGCTATGATTTTAATGCACAAATGATGTCTATGTTAAAAAAATACTACCTAATGAAAAAGTTCCTATAATGGCATTCCAAATTCCAATGCCTTGGTTCCATGTCTTATATTATATTAGGAGGCATGTTTGGTACGCAGTGATGAATCCTGTAAATAAATGAATGATTTTTAATTTAAAATAATTATTTAGTTATTTAGCTGCATTTCATTACTATTTTTAACAAAATTTCAGAAATTTGTTTTTTTTTTTTTTTTTTAGATCACCGTGAAAATTTCTGAGATCACCATAAATCACGTTATGAAAGGTAGGCTGTATTGACTAGCTTTTCTTCTACGTATCAGTGACAATAATGTCTCCTAACAGTAGGCAGTAGCTGACAATCACAATAATGTTGTGTTGACTACCAGCTTTTCTAGTAAAAGTCTTCTTGACACAATTAAGAGGATGTATATAACCGTACATTTCTTTGACAAGTTCTCCACCTACCCAGGATTTATTGGGTTTGTTGGAAGGACCATGAAATGGGCTGGACAGTGGATAAAGATTTGTTAACTTGAAATCATAGGAGATAGAAAATTGGGCATGCGCAATTAAATTGACTCCTTGAAAAGTAAAATACTTTGATCACCCTTATCTCCCTTCACACCTAACCCCTAAATCACAATAATATAACAAAATGATTAAGCAAAGACTCTAAAATATTTGAACTCTTTTTCTCATAAGTAAAATGAAAGCATAACAAAATATTCAAACTATGTGGCTTGTTCACTTATGACCACATAGTTATTCTCCCTTCTTATAATATTCCAGTCTTTCCAGCATCAATTCCAAATGGCTGTGGTGTCTAACTTTGCAATGCATCTCAAACAAAAAGGATTACTGGGCAAGATTTCATGCAGATTTCAAATGCGCAGCTTATCAGAGTCCAAATGTGTGTTAATCCAAGTGAATAAGTCTGACAAGAGGAGTAATACTGTAATGATGAATAAGTCTTTCAACTAAAAATTAATTTACACCAAGTGACAAACAGAATTTGTGACTAAATTTTTCATTTTCTGCAAATATCTTATCAAGTACCATACATCATTTTTGTATAGATTTGATCATGTTTCCTGTCTTATCCATACCTACAATGACAAACTCCTTTATATCTTTAGGAGATTCTGATAGCCTAATTGGTGGGGTCTGGAGTGACCATGAAATGGGCTGGAATTTGTTATGTGTAGGAGACGGAAAATTGAGTCATGGACACTTAAATTGCTAAATTCATGTATCAATTTCCCAAATTCTTTATAGCAGATAATTACAAGAAAAGCAGAATATTCAAACGGAAATTGTCACGACCTAATAAAAATAATTATTGTTGTTGTATTTACTTTTAACTTTTAAGTTCCAGTGGTATAAAAACTCAAGACAATGAAGAACTTGAATGATTTTAAGGTGCTACAATATATACTTGTGAGACGTGGTAGGTCCATTTTTTACCACTAGCTATTTTATAACCGGATTGTAGTAAAAGTCTTCTTGACACAATTAAAGAGGATGTATATAACCGTACATTTCTTTGACAAGTTCTCCACCTACCCCCAGGATTTATTGGGTTTTTTGGAAGGACCATGAAATGTGCGTATAAAAGGGGTCAAGTTGAAGGGACTAACATAATTGGATTTTTTTTCTTCTGAAATTGAGGAAAAATCTATTTTAACTCAAGAATTAATACTAGGGGGTCATGGAATGTCTTGTGAAAGTTAATCTTGAGAAAAATGATTTTTCTATGGAAAAATAATGATTAACTTGCCAAAGATGAAGAGTTTAGTGATGAAAAATTCGACATATTGAAATAACTAATAATTTATAAATAAACTTTTTTTCTTTTTCCCACAAAATGCTAATTTAGACTATTTTCCATCAAGTCAGTTTTTAAGGTGTGAACTATTTTTTAAACTACATTGATAACAATTAATATTTGTTAAACATTTTAGATCAATATTTTTTTTAAAAATAAATTAGAGATTAAACAGTTAGAGTATTCAATTTTTTTTAAAAATTAAATTATTAAACTTATAAAAATTTAATCAATTTTTAATTTTTTAAATAAGATGGCCATTTTACTTACCTAAACATATACAAGTCACTCTAAGAACAATATAACAATATTAAAAACTAAAGGAAACCTTTATTTTTAGTAGATGACAAATGCAATTTTTTGGAAATCAAGATAACTTCTATTAAGGAAAATTATTCAGTAGTCTAGAACTACAATTCTTGTTGGAAAATAATTACAAGAGAAGCAGAACATTCAAACGAAGACGATCCTTCATATTTCTATAAGAGGAGGTAGTCATGAATATCGTTGTATTTGTACATAGTTTTAGGTTTAATGGTGCAATCATTGATTCTCGAGACAATGCAGTGACATTTTTTGGTTGTTAAGGGACAAATGTCCTATCAACAGACCCTTTTAGTAATAAGGAAGTTTCTTCTTACTTATCTTTCCCTAATCTCGTCATTTCATCTAAAAAAGAATAAATAGTGAGTGTAAAAAGATAATATTAGAAGTAACGTGAACAACACTATATGAAAATAAGGCCAAAGTAATGTGAACAACACTATATCAGTTTGGATCATTTTCAAGCTAACTACTGAGGTTTCAATTTTGCAATATAATCACTTATGGTTTTCAAATTGGTGAAATTGATCCCTCCAGTTACATTTTTTTTATTTTTTGTCAATTTTGCAAACATAAATTGGTCACATGCATTGCACCTAGGGTATTGGTGTTGGTGCGTCAGAGTAGCTACTGGCATAGGTGCCGTCTCAGGTGGTGGCTGGTGGACGAGCAAAGCTCTCTCTCTCAGAGGATCGGACCACATATTTTTTATTTTATTTTTTACACTTAACAGAAGAATGGATGAAAATTTAACAAAAGGGGTTATTTGGCACATACCCATTTGAGTAGTAAATTGGCTAAAAATAAAGTACAAGGGGTCTAAGTGCAACCCTCTCAAAGTTCAATAGGTGTAGATGCATTTTACCCAATTTTTTATTATAAAGTGGTCACGTACAATTTGAACGTGACCAATTTTTATTAGCAAAATTGACAAAAATATAACTAGAGGGGTCGATTCACCAATTTGAAAACCACAGGTAGTTATATTTCAAAATTGAAATCCTAGGAAGTTAGTTTGCAAATGACCCTGAAGTGACTATGTAACGTGAACAACACTACAAAAAAATAATTCAATCTTTAGTCATCAATCATAGAAAAATGACTCAAATGCTATTTTATCAACAATTTTCAGTGCCTTAATCCTAACGGACAATATATTGACTATAAAGACGTATTGACTAGCTTTTCTACAAAGTCTTCTTGACAAGTTTTGAGGATGTAATGTAACCCTTGCTTAATTTTCTTGGTAAGTTCTTCCCCTATCAATTTTCATTCCCCCTCTTGGTACCTAGAGCAATTCCTGTCACAAGATAACAACTTGATCATGAGTAGATCATAAATCTCATAAGGGAAAGTAACCAAGACTAGAATTACATAGCTAGTTGTTGTCCGGGTCTCTCTTGGTAGAGAAGGCTCCAGGAGAATTCTAAATAACATCATTCTAAACCAAGTTTTTAGTGCCTTCATCTTGGCAAACAATATATTGACCATAAAGACCGTATTGACTTGCTTTTTTGGAAAGCCCTCTTGACAAAATTTTGAGGATGTAACCATTGCTTAATTTTCTTGGAAAGTTCTTCCCCAATCAATCTTCATCCTCTCACTTGGCCTTTTCCATGGACCATACCGGCAGTGACAAGCTCCTTTTCCTTTATTAAATTGCTGAACTCATGGATGGGTTAGAATTTGTCACCTTGAAGTGTAGGAGACGGATAGTTGAGTCATGGGCATTTAAATTGCAGAACTCACACACCAATTTCCAAATTCTTGGTGGAAAATAATTACAAGAGAAGCAAAACATTCAAACGAACATTAATCTATATATATATAGATTAAGTTGGTGTAATTACAATTATTGTAATGTTTTGGAATGTATATTTATATTTGCCACCTCATTACTTTAATTGGAACCATATTCGGAAAAGATTTTAAGAAAGTATTATTAACAATACCTATTATTTTTAATTGTTGTTCATAGGATATTATAAATTTTACAACATCACTTTCACATCTAATACCGATACACCTATTTCCACTTGATTTTTTTTCTTCATGAACTTGTGCTATGATTTTAATGCACAAATGATGTCTTATGTAAAAAAATACTACCTAATGAAAAAGTTCTTATAATGACATTCCAAATTCCAATGCTTAGCTAGGTTCCATGTTTTATATTATATTAAGGACATGTTTGGTACACAGTGATGGATCCTATAAATGAATGATTTTTAATCTGGAATAAATATTTGGTTGTTTTAGTTGCATTTCATTAACTAATACTCTAATACTGATTACCAATTTTAACAAAATTTCAGAAAAGTTTTTTTTTTTTGAGATCACCGTGAAAGCCCTAATACTAAAAAATTTCTGAGATCACCATAAATCACGTTATGAAAGGTAGGTTGTATTGACTAGCTTTTCTTCTACGCATCAGTGACAATAATGTCTCCTAACAGTAGGCAGTAACAGACAATCACAATAATGTTGTGTTGACTACCAACTTTTCTAGTAAAAGTCTTCTTGACACAATTAAAGAGGATATATATAACCGTACATTTCTTTGACAAGTTCTCCACCTACCCAGGATTTATTGGGTTTGTTGGAAGGATCATGAAATGGGCTGGAAAGTGGATAAAGATTTGTTACCTTGAAATCATAGGAGATAGAAAATTGGGCATGCGAAATTAAATTCCTAAACTGATCATACTAATTTCCATACTCTTGTGCTGCATAATGAACATAGTTATGAGAGACAGAGCTAGAGAGGCATTTTTATAACATTCAAGCAGACATTAATGGTCTCTTAAATTCTGCGAGATTAAAATAGTTGATGTGTTGTATTCTCACATTTTTTTTTTGGTCAAAGGCAGAAATCTTATTTTAAATATACACATGGAAATGTCATATGAGTGGAGAGGAGGATCGAACCCAGACCTAACTAGGTAAGAAATGTGGAGTGCACCACTGGACCAAATACCTAGTAAGCATCTCACATGTGATTTTGAGACTATAAAAATTGATGTCCATTTGTGACAGACTAATTGTAAAATATATTATACACCATGCATTACGTATGAAGATCATATACCGTGCTATAACGATAACGAATGATTAAACCATTATGTATAAGAGATAAAAGGGACTTTTTGATTTTAAGTTTCGAAAAATTCCACCTCTGTTGATTTTGGAAATGGTATGTTTTATATGCCAGTAAACTCGTCTCCATTCACCACAATTAATACATAAGTCACGTTATCTACCAAAATCTATCTCAAAGTGGAGAAATTTTCTACTAAAAAAATAAGTGTTAAGGAACAAAATAACAGAATATGAAATTTCTTCTTACTTATCTTTAACTAATCTCATCATTTCATCAAAAAAGAATAAATAATGAAGTGTAAGAAGATTATATTGGAAGTAACGTGAACAACACTACAAAAAAACAATGAAGTTTTTTGGTCATCAATCATAAGTAAAATGAATCAAATGTCTACAATTTTCAATGTCTTAATCTTGGCAAACAAGATATTTACTTCAAAGACCGTATTGACTAGCTTTTCCACAAAGACCACTTGACAAAGTTTTGAGGATGTAATGTGACCCCACATAATCTTCTTGGTAAGTTCTTCCCCTATCAATTTGCATCCTTTGTCTTATCTCTTATCCATACCTCCAGACTCCATTGTCAAGGTCCTTCCTCTTTCTTTCTCATTTTTTATTTATTTATTTATGTTTTTAGTCAAGTTGCTTCCTCTTTAGAAGATTCTTTTGTTGTTTCAATTGGTGGGGTTTGGAGGGACCAAAAATGGGCTGGAATTAATCACTTTGAAATGTAGGAGACGGAAAATTGAGTCACGTACCAATTTCCCAATGGGCTTAGATTGACTCACACCGCCCTTCCACCATTTTTTCACACCATTTAAAAATTGTGGATATCAATGTCCATAATTTGTGAGTATGTTCATAATTTGTAGACATTAATGTTAATAATTAGGTGGTGTGTAGTGTGAATTGTAATAATTTCCCTTTCCAAATTATTGTTAACAAATAATTACAAGAGAAGCAGAATATATAGGAAATGATCCCTCATATTCTAGGAGAGGACCTAATCAAAGGAAACTCAAGACAATGTAGAACTTGTCATGACGTTAAAGTGCTACAATGTTTGTGAGAGATAGTAGCCTTAGTAGGTTCTAGAACAATCCTTTTATAATTTCTTACAATTTATTTTTTAATTTTTGTCACCAAATTTTAATTTTAATTTTTCTTGTGTGTAAATTCCTTCCTTTGTGTTACATACTCGTCACCAAATTTTAATTTTTCTTGTGTGTATGTCATAGAGAAAACTAATAAAATTTTAATCTTGAAGGATTCTGCTAGCTATATAGGTTTCTCTCTATCTCTCACATATATCTTAAAATCACTTTTAATTTAATAATATTATTACTATCTGTTAATGTGTTGAGTAGTTCTAAATTTTATAATGCCCTATATGTGAGCCAAAAATGAGTCTATGAGAAGAGTAGTTGGCAGAAAGTGGCAGCTAAGAAGAATGACACTAATTGCTTTCTAAAAACTTCAAATGATACAGCTTGCTGCAGGCTATGATTTTAAATTAAAATAATTATTTTTTAACCAAAAAAAGTTCTTACAATGAAAATTAAAATAATTTTGAGGAACTCTATGTCATACTGTGTCATCAATTTTTAATTTTTTAACCAAAAAAAGTTCTTACAATGAAAATTAAAATAATTTTGAGAAACTCTGCGTCATACTGTGTCATCAATTTTTTTTATTTTTTATTTGCTTATGTATTGTTTTTTAAATTCTTATTTTTTTAGATATAAATTAAAATAATTATATTTTAACCAACTTTATAAATAAACAAACAAGTTTTCAAGTAAAAAATTGCATCCAAATGCACTCTATTATGCCGTGTAACACATGGACTAATTATCAAAAATGGTGTAAAATAAGAAAATGTAAATCACGTTATGAAAGCAGGTTGTATTGACTTGCTTTTTTTCTACGTCCCAAAGACAATAATGTCAGATAATTACAATAAATTTTAAAGTGTCACGTGGACCAGCTTTTCTACTAAAGTCTTCTTGACAAAAGTTAATTAAGGGGATAAATTTCTAACTCTGCTTTCTTTTCTTTGACAAGTTGTCTTCCTATCAATTCTCATCCCCCCTCTTGTCTAATTCATACCATACCTTCAATGACATATTGCTTCCCAAACATTGAGGAATTTTTTGTCCTAATAAGTGGGGTTTTCTTTAAATAACAGATTATTTCACTAAAAAAAAAAGGGCAGATAGGACTTGTTGGGTTTAGAATGAGTATTAATGAGCTGGAGAAGGATTTGTTATCTTGAAACCATGGCAGATTGAAAATTGGGACATGCGCAATTAAATTACTAAATTGACATACAAATTTCCATACTCTTGTTTTGTATATAATAATTAGTGAAAGAAGCAGAAAATTGAAGCAAAAATGGTCCCTCAAATTCTATGGGAACATTCAAGCATTATTCTTATATACTCAGAGAATTTTCTAGCCTAATCTTACTGGTACTTAATTTCTTCTCTTAATTGCTACCAAACAATAGAAAATTTTGCATGAAGTTATATAAAAATTCCATAAGATGTTGGAAGCATTATTACAAATATTTACAAAATCGATGTTATTATGAAAGGTAGGTTGTATTGACAATCACAATAATGTTGTGTTGACTACCAGCTTTTCTAGTAAAAGTCTTTTTGACACAATTAAAGAGGATGTATATAATCGTACATTTCTTTGACAAGTTCTCCACCTACCCCCAGGATTTATTGGGTTTGTTGGAAGGACCATGAAATGTGCGTATAAAAGGGGTCAAGTTGAAAGGACTAACATAATTGGATTTTTTTTTTCTTCTCTTTTCTGGTGTGAACCCATTGAATTTTAAGGTCTTGAAAGTAGTGATACAATTGGATCTTAAGAGGATGCCTTAAATATGATGGGACCCTCATTTGTAAATGCTGTCTAGGAGACTATTCTTAGTTTGTACTATGCTGTCACATAAGTTTCTAAGGTTTTAGTGGTAAAAATTTATATTATCCCTAGTTTTACTATAGCTTCGAATGAGTTGTAGACTCAAATATTTTGGGTTTGATTCCCGCTAACTAAAAGCTTCCTTCGATTACCTGATAGACGGTTTTAGTAAATGGGATCATGTAGACTCAGATATTATAAAGTTTGCTACCCAAATGTGGGTTAGAAGTAGGGGTGTCAAATGGGTGGGTTTGGGTGGGCAAGGTTAAAACCCAATAGCTTTAAACCCATTTAATAAAATAGATATTACCCAAACCCAACCCAACCCAATTATCTAAACTAAAACCCAACCCACCCATTTAAACCCATTTAATAAAGTGATTTTACCAAAATCCCTTAAAGTATAAAATGATGAAAAAACAATTAAAACTTAGAAAAATTACTGAAAACCCTTGGAACCTCCAAAATGACCAAAACCTCTTAGTCTTTTTTTTTTTTTTTTTTTTTTTTTGCTATTTTTTTTTTTTTTTTTTTTTTTTTTTTTTTTTTTTTTTTGGGCTTTTTATATTACTTATACATTTTTTTTTTTTTTTCGGGTTTGGGCTTTTTATTTATTTTTCCTTACTTTTTTTTTTTTTTTTTTTTTTTTTTGTTTGGGCTTTTTTTTTATTTTTCCTTGCTTTTTTTTTTTGTTTATTTATTTATTTTTGGATGCCCAATAAGCAACCTAATTAAAGCCCAATTAAACTCAACTTAATTGGGTCTAATTGGGCTAGCACCCATTTGCCCATTTATTAAATAAGTGGGTTTGGGTGGGCAATTAGTGGTGGGTTTGGGTGGGCTTGGGTTTGGGTTTTTTTTGACAGAAAGGTTGCTGTCTTGCTGTGATTGCTTGTTGTCAAAAAGTGTCTCTAATATTACTTATACATCGAATTGAAGGAACAAAGTTCGCTGAATTTCCAGAGTCTTCAGAATTGAATACACAAAATTCCTTCCATACAAAGTTGTTTTTCTACGTATCCATTATTGCCAGATAGGTTTGTTTTGAAAGTCCATGGAACTTGATTAAATTAAAGGTCTCAAACATTCTGATTAAGCTAGCTTTTGCAAATCTTTGTCAGCTAACCAATGATTAGATGGAACTATCAAATTAATAAGGCTTGAAAAGTTCTTCATGTGATCTCAATGTTTATCCTAGTGTTCTACTTCACAGAAATACAATTTATATATATTTTTTTTGTGTGACCATAATAATATAAAGAGTACAGTACTTAATTTTGAAAGATTAATAACATCATTATGTTATTTTTTTTTTTTAAGAAAAATATTTTTTGTTGATAATCATGTCTTTTGAAAAGTTTCATAAATTGAAGGGACCTTAATATATAGATGAGAAAGAGTAAGAACATATGGATTACTTTCTAGCAAAAAGTTGAAAATTTTAAATTGAACCATTTCGTTTAAAAAACGTCAAGCTGGACTGGCTAAGGAATATAAAACGTCAAGTCTGTGAATTGTGATTGTAAAGTGTGATTGTGACAGCAACTATGGTTAGGTTTCTATACCGTCCCTCACGTCGAGCAAGACTATTAGTGCATTGTGACAACAACCATAACCCTTCCGGTGTATGTAATAATTTCTCACCACCATGAATGAATTAACCCAGACTCACCCATTTAATTGCACTTTATAGTAAGTAAAGTTATATATAAGGTAAATATTACCACACATCATGATCTATCATGGTGTGTACACACCACCTATATATATATATATATATGGATATATATTCATATTTTTATAAATATATATTTACATTTTAATTGGTGTGTACGAATAGGTATGCATTAGTGATGTGTACTTACCACTACCCTTATATATAATAAGTTAGGGCAATCTATGTATTTGTCATAGTTTCAATTTCATTTTTATAGTAAGAAAGTTTTGTAATTCAATAGCATTTCTGATTTTTTTTATGAGGATAACTAAGGTTTGAATTATCATCCCCACTTATTGTGTCATACCTTCTAAATTGGTGATGATTTCAATTTTGTCCCTATACATTTAATTATCAAAAAAATAAAAATAAAAATCATCCTTATAGATTTGATTGTCAAAATGTATAGGGATGAAATTGAAATTATCCCTAAAAGGGAAGGACAAAAAAATGTTGTTTGCCCAATAAGCTAACACTACCATAGTTTTGATAATCAATCTAATTTGCCAAATTTAACAACCACATAAAATTATTGGACCTACTAGACCATCCATTACGGCAACAATAGAAGAAATTGACAAAAGTCAAAAGTTTTCATTTTATATAGATACTAGTTGAAGGTTTGTGGATTCTACGGTTTTGGACATGAACTTATCAAATATGTATTTTTATTATGAATGCTCTAGTGATAATTACTAATTGACTCATTGTTAAATAATTTCATAACTCTTATGAAACGGACCAATGGTTTTACAATGATATTTGGTAATAGAGGTTGTGCAATAAACTAGTTAGGGCTGGTTTATATCCTTCATAAGGAGAATCGGTTTTTAAATTTCCATTTCTCAACTATCAAATTATTATAAAAAAAAAATTGTGCAATAAATTTTACGTTTAGCATCGAAAATCATCATGTGAATTTTTCTTTTCTCATTCACCTAGAGTCACAAAAATTTATATAGTTCTTTCTCCAATTCATTTTCTTTCGTTGTGATAGTCAAATATCATTCTTTTCATATTAGAGATCCTATTCCTTTTCTTTCACGATGATAGTCAAAATTATTAATAAGATCTTGTGACTGTCAATCGTTGTCTTTGACAGCTCTAAGTCTGTATTGAAATTCAACATATTGAAATAACTAATAATTTATAAATAACTTTTTTTTCCCCACAAAATGCTAATTTAGACTATTGGGCCTAATTACAACCATTTTGTGAAAACCTCTTGTGCCTTGTTGGGCCAAATTGAACCAGTTGGTTTCGTCGGGCCCATCGGATATATGATCAGCCCTACATGCAGCAGCTCATGGAAGCAATTTCAGCATTCCCAAGAGTTTAATGAGTGTTGAAAGCATGCAAATAAGCTATGTCACAATTAATTTAGCAACAAATGTGCGTAACAACTTCAGACAAAGCAACCAAAACTCAATTAAGGTCACATATCTATATCCAAAAATACATGAAAATGGAAAAATTAAGGTCAAATTATAGTCAATTTTCAAGATAAAGAAGAACATGAGTGATGTATGCTTATATGATTGCTTCCCTTCCCCATGCTTCAAACAAGTGGTACCTCAAGTGGGTGGCTTTTTTATTGGGTGAAGATGATGAATTCTTTTAGATTTAGCTTAGATTTGAGACCTGCCCGATGCAATATCGGTTGAGGGGACAAGTCAACCTCAATTAGCCCTTCAAAAATTTCCTTCATGATGCTTAACCTGCCATAAAATCTATTTTAAAAGCAAAATATCTATACTATAATGTAAAACCGAAATTTTTTTGACTTTTGGTTGACCTTATTTACACATAAAAATAATTTTATTATATAGTGTTATATATATAATATTGACCACCATAATATATTAAATTGGTAGCCATATTATATGTGTAATTTATATAGAAATAAAATTATTTGTAACTTCCATTTACATGTGTCATTATTTACAACTTTCATGGAGGAAGTTAATGATAGGATGTAACCACCAATAACTTCTATGATGTGGATGACATGTGTCATGATCTCCAAACTATTGGGACTAGTTATTTTTCTAAAAATAAACCACCTAAAGTAGTTATTGATGGGTAGTTATTTGATGGAAATAACCACCCTTTTGACTATTAATATGAAGGTTTATTCTTCAAAGATTCTCTTTACAACTCAACCTCCACAACCTATGTGCAAGAGATCCATTTGGGTATAAAGTGTGTTCTAAAGTGTGTTTAAGTGTGTTCTTCAAGTGTATTCAAGTGTGTTCATTAGTGTTTGTATGTTGTTCTTATTGTACTTGTACCTTGAAAGCTTTAATGCAAAATATCTATATGTATTTATGTTATTTGATCTACAATTCTACTTCATCCTTAATACTTTGTTTGGTGCCATATGAAAAAAATCCTCTTAATTGAGGCATAATTCGGACCAAGCACACTCTTTTGAAATTCGAAGTTAGATTAGCAATTCTAATTCAAGGTTTGTAACAAACTTTGAATAAGTTTGATTTTATATCAAACAAATTGGCGATCGGTGTGGGAGATATTAATCATTACATGCCAACAAAGTATTGTAAGGATAGATGATTGTTACTTGGTGAAATTTATGAACTAATTGAAGAAAATGAGGCCAAATTTCTTCTACAAATTAGTACTCCATGGTATCAAATTCACATTCTTCAATATTTATGTGAAAAAAAATGTTGAATTATGGAGAGATTACCATGAGACATATCAATATCTTTATGGAAATTCACCAAAAGATATCTTCCCACAACAATATGGCCATGATCATCTAATAGAAAATGATCAATATGGCCAATCCATTAATGATCAAGTGTTAGAATTTAATGGGCATGAAATGTCTAATGAATCTAATCTTGAATGGAATGGAGAAAAATCCATTATTGGGCAAGAACTACAAAAAGTTTTTTTTGCACCAAAGGTGGAATCCAAGGAAAATACCGATCAATTTTCCAAAGATGAAACATTGATTGAGGAAAAATCTATTCTTAACTCAAGAATTAATACTAGGGGGCCATGAAATGCCTTGTGAAGGTAATCTTGAGAAAAATGATTTTTCTATGGAAAATAATGATTAACTTGCCAAAGATAAAGAGTTTAGTGATGAAAAATTCAACATATTGAAATAACTAATAATTTATAAATAAACTTTTTTCTTTTTCCCACAAAATGCTAATTTAGACTATTGGGCCTAATTACAACCATTTTGTCAAAACCTCTTGTGCCTTGTTGGGCTGAATTGAACCAGTTGGTTTCGTCGGGCCCATCGGATATATGATCAGCCCTACATGCAACAGCTCATGGAAGCAATTTCAGCACTACCAAGAGTTTATAAGTGTTGAAAGCATGTCAATGAGGCATGTCACAATTAATTTAGCAACAAATAACTTAAACAAAGCAACACGAACTCAGTAGGGTCAGATATCTATATCCAAAAATACATGAAAGGAAAAATTAAGGTGAAATTATAGTCAATTGGCAAGATAAAGAGGAACATGAGTCATGAGTGATGTATGCTTATATGATTGCTTCCCTTCCCCATGCTTCAAACAATTGGTACCTCAAGTGGGTGGCTTTTTTATTGGGTGAAGATGATGAAATCTTTTAGATTTAGCTTAAATTTGAGAGCTGCACCGATGCAATATCGGTTGAGGGAACTTGTCAACCTCAATTAGGGATAAGGATCCTCTCCATTTGGAATAAAATGGAGAGTCTCCATTTCATGGTCTAGATTAAATATCACAGATCTAACAGTGTACAGATTGCCATATCATTTAAAATTTTAAATGACAAGGCAGTCTATATATCGTTAGATTTGTGAAATAAAATCTGAACCATGAAATGGAGACTCTCCATTTTATTCCAAATGGAGATGATCCTTATCCCTCAATTAGCCCTTCAAAAATTTCCATCTTGATGCTTAACCTGCCATAAAATCTATTTTAAAAGCAAAATATCTATAATATAAACTAAAAGCTAAAGCTGAGAGAAAGTTTTTAAACTTCTCAAAAACTTGCCACATCATACTTACTCTTTCCTTATAATTCTATTTCAACTCAGCTCAACTCAGTTTTTATCCCCTTTTTAATTCATTCTCTTTCATGTTGGTCCTATCTCTTTTCTCTCTCTCTAGACTCCTCATCTCCCAGCTATCTCTAGACTCCTCATCTCCTAGCTAACTAACGTTTCCTTCTTCTTTTTTCATTAAATACAGACACCTCCTCTAACTCTATGTTAAACGGTTCTTCCTCTCCTTATTTAATCTAATTGATTATTAATTCAGTCCTTTTAATTTCCATCTTTCTTAACTTTCTTTCTTCTTAAGATGCTTAAACCGTTTCAAACATGTGAACCTACCATCAAGACACCCAAATTCCCTTATGCCTCTGACTCTCTCTATCCCCATGGAACCCTCCATCAAAATCATTTCTCTTTCATTTAATGGTTGGGTGTTACTAAATCATTCAAATTCCACCCACAGGTGCCTATATATCTTTGTAGAGAATCTGCTACTGCAATTTACTTTTTAGGAGCTGTTAGTTTTATTTATTTTGGTCAAATGTGGAACCCAAACGCATGGAAGCAGGTTAGTTGTTGGAGTATTACATTTGTTTACATTATGTTTTGGTGTTCTATTTTTAAATTTGGGTGAATGTAAGCCTTAGTAAATTTAATTTAGAATTCAGACTTCCTAAGGTGTGTTTGCTGTTTTTCTTGATTGATTTTTGTTATTGTTGCATGCCATGTGTTTGGTTAAATTCCTTTGTCCTTTTAAACATGTGATTTGTTAGTTTCTATTACTTTTGGTTTTGATTTTTTTTTTTTGATAAGTAAGAAGTTTTATTCCAAAAAACACTTAAAGTGCATAAAGCATGCACTCAAAGCAAGATTACAAGAGAATGTCAGAATTATAACAAGTAAAAGACTCTAAAAACTCCCCCACTGAAGGAGAAGCCGTAAGCCCCCAAGCCCTAGACCAATCAAACAATGAAACAAAAAAAAGCTCAACAATTTTCGCCAGAGGGGTCTCCAAGCTCTCAAAGGTGCGCTTGTTCCTTTCTTTCCAAATAATCCACATAAGGCAAGAAGGGATTAGATTCCAAACACCCGAGGACTTCTTCCCAAACCAATTCCACCACCCAACTAACAACTCCGAAACATGAAGCGAAACTACCCAATCAATCCCCACACACTTGAAGACAAGAGACCAAAGCTGCCTTGCAAACCAGCAATGAAGCAACAGGTGGTCCACCGTCTCCTCCGCATTCTTGCACATGCAACACCAACCGGCTAACACAAAGCCCTTCTTCTTCAAATTTTCACAAGTGAGAATCCGACCCCAAGCTGCTGTCCACATAAAGAAGGCAACCCTTGGGGGGGCCTTCACCCTCCAAATACATTTCCAAGGGAAGCAAATTCCAGGAGGATTATGCAACACTTGATAGAATGTTCTAGAAGCAAAGATACCCTCCCTAGAAGGACCCCACACTAACTTGTCCACCTCAACACTCCGGGGAATGTGGGAATGAAGAATGGACAAGAAAGCCGCCACCTGATCCATCTCCCAATCATTACACTCTCGCCCAAAAAGAACATCCCAAACCCGGGAATGACTCGAACCTTGAGGTACTAAGACCTCAGCAACGGTGTCATTCTGATTCAAGGAAAACTCATACAATCTCGGGAATAGCTCTCTCAAGGGCCTATCCGAACACCAACGATCATGCCAAAAAGAGACCCGAGAACCCAAGCCTACCTCAAAGTGACTATGTCTGGAGAACTCCTCCCATCCCTTACATATGTGCTTCCATAATCCACAACCATGAGAGCCCCTTGGATTGTTAGAGATCCAACCACCCCTCCCCACTCCATACCTGGCGACCACCACCCTCCGCCAAAGATGGGACTCCTCCATCCCAAAGCGCCATAACCATTTCCCTAAAAGAGCTCTATTAAAGGGGATCAGATGACGCACACCTAGTCCTCCCTGAGGAATAGGAGAACACACCCTATCCCAAGCCACTAGATGAAGCTTCTGCTCCTCCCCCATCCCACCCCAAAGAAAGTTCCGTTGAAGGCTTTCTATCCTCTTTGCCACACTAACCGGAATGGGGAACAAAGATAAATAATAAGTGGGCAGGCTAGACAAAGTGCTCTTGAGCAAAGTCAACCGCCCCCCTTTGGACAAGTACATCTTTTGCCAACCAGCTAAACGACGCTCAACCTTCTCTATAATGGGATTCCAGATCTCCAAAGCTTTATATGGAGCCCCCAGAGGCATTCCAAGATATTGCATCGGAAGAGAGCCAATCCGACAGTAAAGAAGCTCTGCCATAGCATTCAGATCAGGCACCTCCCCAATAGGAACCATTTCGCTTTTGGTCATATTCACTTTAAGGCCGGTGACCGCCTCAAAGCAAGTGAGAACCATGCGAATATAAAGAATCTGCTCCGGATTAGCATCACAAAACAAAATTGTATCATCAGCATACAAAAGATGGGAAACACAAACCCTCGAATGCAGCTCTCTGCCCACCTGAAAACCCTGAATAAAGCCCCTCTCAACCGATCTCCTAAGCATACGGCTGAGGACCTCCATGATCAGCAAGAATAGTAAAGGGGACAAAGGATCACCTTGCCTCAGCCCTCGGCTGCTATCAAAAAAACCAGTAGGAGAACCATTGACAATCACTGAAAAACGAACTGTAGATATGCAAGCTCTCATCCAACTAATCCATTTAGACCCAAATCCCATCTTGTCCAAAAGAAAGTAAAGGCAATCCCAATTGACGTGATCATAGGCCTTCTCAATATCTAATTTGCAAATGAGACCTGGAATGTGACTTTTCAGCCGGCTATCCAAACACTCATTAGCGATGAGCACCGAGTCCAAAATCTTCCTACCACCCACAAAAGAGTTCTGAGACTCCGATATGATACCATCGAGGACCAAAGCCAATCTATTGGCCAGCACTTTTGCTAATAACTTGTACATGCACCCAACTAAGCTAATAGGCCGGAAGTCTCGAATATTCACTGCATTATTCTTCTTAGGAATCAATGAGATGAACGATGCATTTAGAGATCTTTCAAACTTTCCATACTCATGAACCTCCCCAAAGAAAGCCATAACATCCGCCTCAACAGTCCTCCAGCACTTCTGAAAGAAGGCCATGGTGAAACCATCAGGTCCAGGGGCTTTATCCCCCTCCAGATTCTGAAGAACCTGAACCACTTCCTCTCTATCAAAAGGTCTTTCCAACAAATCCCGATCGATGGGGTCAATAGAATCAAAGTCCAGCCCATCTACCTCCGGTCTCCAAGTCTCACTCTCTTGATAAAGAGAATGATAAAATTGCTCCACCTGAGCTTTAATATCTTCCCTGTCCTCAAAAACTTGACCATCCACCTCCAAAATGCCCAGATAGTTCCTTCTTCTATTCGAATTAGCCACATGGTGAAAGAAGCTAGTATTATTATCCCCTTCCTTGAGCCACAAGGCTCGAGACTTCTGTCTCCATGAGGTTTCCGCCATGTGAGCAAGTTGGACCACTTCACCCTTAAGCACTTTCCGCATATTCTGCTCATCCTCAGATAGGCCCTCCTGTCCCTCTTTCACATCCAAATCCAAAATATCCTTCATCCGGCAAGACTTCTTATGGTGAATATCCCCAAAAGTATCCCTGTTCCACTTCTTCAAATCCTCCTTTAGAGCCTTAAGCTTGCATGCAAGCACAAAACTCGGAGTGCCAGTGAACTCATAACTAGTCCACCAACGATGCACTTTGTCCCCAAACCCTGCTTCCTTAAGCCACATGTTCTCAAACTTGAACGAACTTTTCCCCCCTGCCATTCCCCCAGTCACCACCAAAAGAGGGTGATGATCTGAGATAGGCCGAGGAAGAAGTTTTAGTAGAACATCAGGATAGTGAGCCTCCCAATCCATAGAGACCATAGCCCTGTCAATCCTGGACATGGAGGGGGGAGTAGTACCGCTGTTCCAGGTATAACGACCCCCAACCAAAGGAAGGTCAACCAAATTATGAGAATCAATCCAATCTGAAAAAGCATGCATACCTGGACTGAATCTTGTGCAACCCAACCGCTCACTGGGAAAACGAACAACATTGAAGTCTCCCACAATACACCAAGGAGCCGCCCAGCGTTGTCTAATAAAGGATAGCTCCTCCCAACACAGCTGACGGCTCTCCTCAGAAAGGGGCCCATACACACCCGAGCACACCCAGTCAAAGCCATCAACCAGCCCATGCCATAAACAAGAAACTGAATATTGACCAACCAGGATATCAATTTTTTGCACCACTCGGGTATCCCACAACAAAAGAATCCCGCCAGCAGTGTTATTGGCATCAAGAGCCACCCAATCAACATGCTGGTTACCCCAAAGACTCCGAACTTTTGGTTTTGATTACATTGAATCTCAATCAAATGATAGTTTTCAATTCTTTTGCATTTTTTTCAGGTGTTTAATCTCTCGAACCCACCCAACCCCTTTGGCATGAGGTTGACTCACAGGCTCCTCTAAGTATTCTTTCTAGAGACCAGTTTTTCATCTATTCGCTTTAACAGATTAATTTTATTTGTGTCTCATATTTTTACCGACAGAAATATTCTCCTAGCCAATATATGGAAATCTTCAATACACCTTCTACAGTCGTCCAAGAAGGAAAAGGCCCCAAGCTCTTTACAGATTTTGTAATTAGCAAGTACTTCATGATTTTGAAGCTCCTTAGTGCTAACTATTAAATATTACCCTTTACCGGTTTATCAAATATTTTCTATTATATTCACGAAATACTTGGAATTATGATTTCTATATATAAGCATGTCATTACTTTATGGTGTTTGTAGATAGTATATGTGGGTCTCAACTTTGTTATGTATGAATCTTTGAAAGAATGGTTGATTAGAACTAAACCTTACACAAGAATTTGTGTTTTATGGTTGTTTCATTATTTCTTGGCATGAATATTTTATAATTTTTTACATTTCAATATTTTGAAATGAAAAAAATGTAATGTTATCTTAGTTGCACTCAGAATTATAACGAGTTTAGTGTTTGTGTATGAGATCTAAGACAATAACTTCAATTTCAAATGGGTTTATTGGTATTAATTTAATTTAATGTACTTTTTGATATTTTGGTATTATTTGGTTTTGGTTTTTGACGAAATATTAAATGTAAGCTCTAATTTGTTACTGTATGGAATGTTATTGGAATTGTTGTATTTAGCAATATTAGAGTGTTACATACTCCAAGTCTTCAAGCTATTTTTTCATCTTTTATTCCAACTTTAGATTTTTCACTTACAAATCTTTTTTGTGTAATTTCGTTCTTACTGAAAGTCAAAGAATAGGAGTTGAATAAAATCAATTACAAATTGAATTCAAATAAAAAATTAATTACATAACCACGCATCGCGTGGGTCTGCGACTAGTTATTATTAATAATTAAGGACTTAGACACCCTGTACTAATGTTATGTGGGCTGATCGTGTCTCAATTAAGATGAAAGTGTATTTAGTTTCATCTTGGTCTTTGTTAATTCATCCAAGCAACACAAAGAAATATAGTCAACGAGAAGGGTACATAGTTATGTGATCAATTACTTATATTGATTGCTAAAACATATATGGACCTTAGAATAAAGAATTGGCAAATGACAATGCTCATATGTCTAGACATTTGATAAGAAATGTGACAGAACTGTTATTGGACCAATTAGAATTAAAAACAACAAATCCTAAGAGAATATTGAATTCTAAGAATCTTAAGGAAAGTTGCGAGTGGATAAAGGAAGAAATTATCAGGGCATAAAAAGTATTGACCATTGACCCCATAAAGCTTTAAAAAATCCAAAATTTTCAACTAAGTTGTTGTAACGGCCTTCCTTGTTGTTAAGGCTACAAATCCATATGGTGATAGTGCATGTTTCAATTAGCTCTTCGCGAGTTTGCATTTTAGGCCACCAGGGCTCATCTTTCTTGTCACCATGACCCTCCTCTTGGAGTTCCTTCCACCAGGACTGGAGTTCAGAGTCATTTTGGACCATGTCATCAGTCTTGTAATAGACGGAGCCGTAGTTTTGATCGCTGACCAGATTTCCAGCCCATCAACAGCATAAGGGTAATCCTCTATCAGTAGGCGCAGACCATGTGGGGAATTCACATCCTCAACTGCCATTCCTCTGAATAGAGCAAAGGATTAGCATGTCATTGAGATATGACATGAACATATATAGTTTTAGTTTAGACAATTTGGACAATGTTTACTGAAATCCTAATTCCTTAGTTGCTCAACCTTTCTAAACATCATGCTGTAATTTAAAGTGTAATTTAGCTAGTTAGTAGTTTTGTTATTAGTGGTTTCATTGATGGATATATTCGCAATAAATTTCTTTGTTATTAGTATAAAGTGTAATCTAACCATGAATTATTTTAACCACTTTCTGGACCATAAGATTTACCTCTTGATGAGATCAGCGGGGAGTGCTTGCTCAGGAAAAACCCAGTTTTTATAAAGTACTGATGACCACTCCATGGAATATTTTCTTGGAAATACTGTTGACTCCAGGGCACCACCAGCATTGATGAGGACCTGTCGGGCTAATGCATTTACATTCATGGTATCACGGAAGTGAGGATGCAACAGTTTATAAATTGGGTGAAGCACGCTCAACTGCCTATTGGTTGCTATCACAAATGGCTCAATTGCAGCATGGGTATGTAACCTGCAATCAAAATGAAAGATATGTAAAACCCATTTCAACAAGAACTGAAATTATTTTCTGAAACTTCTTCATCAAAATCATACCAGTGGCTGATGAGCTGGTGATAGCCTGAGTCAATTACAGCCACATAAGCCTTAGCTAGTTGCCAAATGCAACTTTGGACACCTTCTTCAGCTGGGGTGTATACTTTGCTAATGGCTCCAAATTGGTTTCCATCAGGATGAGGCAAGCTCAATTCAATCGCTAATGGCTTCAAAGTCCCATCCTCTTTCAAGAAAAGGAGTGTCCTGCTGGTGTAGATCTTTGTGGATGTCTCGTTTATCCTCTTCAGGTATGGCATTAGTGCATCATGATGATCCAATATGAATAGCTTGTTGCTCTTGATTGCCTATTAAACCAATTGGATTTTTTTTACCATGGTTTATTATATTTGGAATAACTGCTGACTAAAGTTGAATAATAATTTAGTTACATTACCTCATCTATGGAGAGCCCATTTAAGTATTTCCCTATGTGCTCTTCGGTGATTGTACTGGTTTGATCACCATATACTTTACTATCTAACTTGCTTGATGGAGGGAATTCCTGCAGTTGAATTAGAAGTGGTTATGTTTAAAGATCAAAAACCATGACCTTGGTTTAGCTGTTAAGAAGATGGATGAAGAAAAACTCAACTTTGACATCCAAATAAAGGATTTCAAAACATTTTCCGGTTTCATTCTTTTTCCTATTTATTTATTTTTCAAAGAATTGCAGACAATTAATAGTGAAAGCTTTAAGTTTACTTGGAGACAACGGATGATAACAGGGTTTACTCCAGCCAGCATTTCTCTTGCAAATTCTTCATCAGTCCTCCAAGCAGACTTGTCCTCTGCTCCAAATCATTAAAAAGAACCAAGTTAGACAAAGGAACAAATGTAGCAAGATCTTCAATGCAAACTTGCACATTAAGGTATTCACTAGTGTCATTGCAAACAAAATGTATTCATTGTATTGTGCCTTACAAGTCAGCTATATAAAGTACCTTTAATCACTTGAGGCACTGGGAATTTAAGGAGTCCTTCACCATCAGTTCAGAAGATTTCCTTGAGTGTCTCTGCAGGGATGTTCTTCCTAATATTCTGAAGTAAATCATTGGGCAGCTCAATTCCTCCTTCATAGAGATTGAGTATATCTTGTAATTTGTCAAACTCATTGGGGGTGCTGCTAAATGCTGTTTCTAGCTCAGGTTTAAGGAACTGAGCGATGGCTTTCAGTGCATAAGCAACAAAGTCTGACATCTTCAAGTGACCAAATCTTTCATCTCTCGGGACATAAATGTTTATGCTAAGAAGAGGGTTCAGCCTGGTCTCAATCTTAGGATCTGTTGAGATCATAACAGAAAAACTTATCGATATCAACATTAATACTTACAAAAACTATAAAATTATTATTTACTCTATCAAAAGTTGATTCATCACTAATAATTTTTTTTTCCGGGATTATTTCTCATAATATTCATGATTGTAGATAACTCTAAGATGACTACATTCTATAGCATTTTTTACTTGCATATTCCCAACTAGAGAATCCCCCATCTCAACACGTACGTGCACACACACACATATAAAATAAAAACAATTATGAAAGCAGAGTTTTTACCAGATCTTGTATCTCTGATTTGTTACTTTTAAATGTTAAATGCTAAACAAACACAAAGTTGAGGAAGTGACTGGAATAAATTTAAATGTCTAACCAGTCTCTGTTGGTGGTCGCCCTGTTCTTCCCCTGCGTGGATAAGGGTACTCACTAGACCCTCCAAGAATTGGACGCATATGTTTAGGACTCCCCAAATCATTGTAGTAAGCATAGTCATAGACTCTGTCCCATTCTTGTAGCTCTCCCTTTCCATCTCCTCTCAAGTTCACTAGTTCTTCTTCTCTGTACTTGCGTAGTGGTGTTGGAGTTTCACTTGGAAGATATGTCTGCATAATTATATATCATGAACTTGAACATTACTATTAAAGTAGTAAACTCACAGATGCACCTATGCTAACAAAGCAAAACAAATATGGACTGCACTTGGATGCATAAAACCCATATCCGCTAAATTTTAGATTGACTTCTGGGCTGTGCCTCAACTAGGAACAATCTTTCATCTGATTTTTACATTTCTGAAAGCTTCAAGCAAGTTAGCTTTTGTATTGATAGCTAGAGTTGCATACAAATTGAGTGCACTATCATGTTTGTAAGCATGTATGCTTCTGCATATAAATAATTACCTTGTTAGAGAAGAAAATGCGGTCTTTCTTGTATTTGTCTGCAGGGTAAACCCATGAGTTGCAAACAAAGTGGATCTGACCTTGTCCCGGAACATCTTCAAGTGTGATACTCTTGAGGTAGAACTCACTATGATGCTTATTTTTTATTAAAATTGCCCCCGGAACTCCTATCTCATTGTCCCAATCAAAGGTAACCTTGAATGCAGACTCGCCTGCTGTTAAGGAAGTGATTGTAGTAATCCAATCTTCCAAATATGCTGGCTCTCCAACTTTCCCTTGCAACTGGTTTTCTATAAAATAAAATAAAAAGTACATAAAATTTGAAATTAGTTATTTAGTAAGTAAATCAGAAGCCAATAATCATCAACTATCAAAATGCTTAGATTGATGTTATTTGTCATTTAAAGTTATCTTAAATGCAACAGATCAATACAGATCAAGCTAGTTCAGTTGTAGCTTCTTGAAATGATGAGGCAAAGTTCACTATCCTAACATTTGAGCTTCTGGTTTGGCTCATGTAAACACGGTTTAGCGAGTGATATGCACAGTGTTGTAGAATTTCATGTCCTGAAAGTCATTCTGTATTATATAACAACTTGTCTTTAATATCCAAACCTTCCAGAACCCTTTTGGAGATAACTAAGAGCCAGTTAGAGCAAAGCTTTCTGTCTAGTGTTCTAGTCCACTGGACGGACACAGTGAGTGATACGTGGTCATTTTTAGACACATGTTGTGTTCATGTCACGTTCAATGTGCATTGGACGCAAGCCAAGCTCCTAGTCTAACTTGCTGGACCTTCAAAATTTTGGTGACTTGCTCTTTTCTTTTTTAAATTTAGGAAAAGAAGGATATGCATCCCTATCTGTATTAGTTCTATATCATCTTTAGTAACTCCTAGCTATAGAGAGGAGTGAATGAGGCTTAGAGGTGTTAAACCCAATCTATCTCGAAATTAGGACTTAAGAACTTTATTCACTGCCAGACAATATTGGCCTAAGTCACTAAACCCACAGATCTACCCTTTCCCATTGAATAGTTCAAGTCTTTTGATTTGGTCACCATGCGTCTCAGGGTTATAGAATAAATTAGTACCATAAAACTTTGAGTAGGTAAGCTTAGAAATTAACAAAGTAAATATAAAACCAACAAAGATAGTATAAAGATCATAAGAAAATGCATATTGATTGGGAGTTTTGATCATTGACTCTTTGTTGTGTAAAGCCCCTGGGTTGTTGAGTCTAAATTTCAAATCCGTGTAACACTTTCTTTCCCAATTAAAGATAAACCAAAAAAAAAGGGAATAACTCTGCCTGTCATTGCTGGCACACCTCATTCCCTACCATGAATAAACATGCTGAGATTTCTCTTTTCCCTACTTTTCTTTTGAAAGAAAAGAAGTGGTACTACCTAATCAGTTCAACTCACTTGGTCATGGTTGTGGTTGATACAAGCTTTGACCTGAAAGCTAGTTTGATAGCACTAATAATATACTTTTCTTTAGTAATAAAGACAAAATTTACATATAATTCCTTAGGTTTTTTTAATTAAATTCAACTATAAGGTTGAATTGACTTTTCAACCACGTGATTAAATTTAATTGTCGTTTATGAAAAGATGCATTCATTAATTAATACAATCACACGATTGAATTTATTTACGTAACTGTAACTAAGTTTTACTGAATTAATTATTTATAATAACACATTGAATGCACTGTCAAAAGGTGGAACATGAAATAAAATTAAGAAGAAAAATAAGTAAACTAAGAAGACATAACATAACCCCACTAAACAAAAAGATAAAAGCTCACCTGGGTCAACATTGACAGCACTAATGAGCTACAGAAAGACCCCTTGGCCCAACAACTCATGTACACGATCAAGAAACGAAGCATGAAAGTCATTGAAGTCCAAAACATTCTTCTTCATCAACACAACAGTCCCTTTGATGTTTCTCTTCTTACTCTCATTTTCATCATTGAATACCTCCATGATCTTGTGTGAGGATTTGGCTCCTTTGCAAACTGGAACTCCTCGTTGGGTTGTTGGACAAGGCTGATGATCCGTTAAGAAACCATAAGTGCAACCTGATGATCTCAAAATTTTCCTCCTTGATATTAGAGGTAGTAAGTGTAAATGAAGCGTTTTCTGATGCCGCAACTATCCAGTCCGTTCATCATTTTTGTTTTATCTGATTCATAACTCAGCTTGATACAACTCGTAGTACAGCCCTATCTTCAGCTAGTACGAATTGAGGGAAACCTGTACGACTCGTAGCTCAGCATATCAGCTCTGTCAAACGACTTGTAGTTCATCTGGTTTAACAAATACAAAGATTTCCAATAAATTAAAATGTTCTCTCTCTCTCTCTCTCTATATATATATATATATATATTTTTTTTTTTTTCAAATTGAAGAAACAAAGGACCAAAGGGCTTGAGAACAAAGAAATTTAGTCTAACTTGTCACATATTACATTAAATAACTAACTAACAAAGCACTAGAAGAAAAACAAAAGGTTTTGCATTTAAAAGACGAACCTCCGATGGACAAAATTCTGGCATTTTTAATTAGAACATGCAAAGGTCCTAATTGTGCATTCCATGTTTGAGAAAATTGGGAGATGGAATCCAATGAGAGATCAAAGTCCATCACCTTCAAAATAGCAGTAGAATAAAATTATAAAAATAAATAGCAGAGCAGGATGCAAAATAGAGGTATGAGTGAGTGGGGAATTGAACTCAATATTAAGATGATGTCATTGATTGCAGTAACTTTACATTTTTCTCAAATGGATTTAGAGCCAATGTGTTTTCTGTTTCACCACACAATTCAATGAGTTTGTTCTCAAATTCAAGACTTAGTGAAAGAGTACTAAGATCAGAAGGCATTGCCACATCACGCATTGTCATTGATCCAGTCCTTTCATACTCCTACAACACCAAGGAGAAAGTCACCAAATGAAGGACCAAACAATATAAAATGTCAACAAATGTATAAAAAACAGCAAATGGATGCGACTAAAACAAACCTCCCAAATTGGTAAAAGTGATTGAACCATTTTCACTTCTGAATGGGTTTGTGAGAAGGATGAATAATTTTTAAACTGCTGATTAAGAATATCTGCAAAACCCAAATGAGGAAATATTCTAACATTGAGCTATGAAGAGAGTACGCAAAATAATATATGCAATATAACTGCAAAGTCAAACAAACCATCTATGGAAGCATCCCCCTCAAGTTCAAAGACACTTTGACGTTTAACGCAACAAACATCCTGATGTGAGGAAGCCTCGAATTCACTAGGAAATTGACATATCCAATCAGCTGGAATTGTCAAGGATATCCAAACTGGTGAACTTAAAGATGCATCACAATTTAGGTCTACCTAATATAAAAAATCACACATCATTAACGATTATCACATAATTATGAGCATCTGGTTCAGAAAAAAGAGGAAAAAATAACCTGGAAATCAGTAGGCATGCAAGTCAACTTATCCATATTCTGGTTTTGCAGACCAATACGATCAGATTTCCTTGGTGAGAAAGTGTCCGGTATTGGATTACGAAACTTCATCTTTGATAAATGCATATGGCCCATCCCATACAAGTTATAGACAATCTGACAAAAAGAAAATCTTAGATATTATAAAATGAAAAGGGAAACACAAATAATGGAAATGAATTGAAGTGATCAAACATTCCACAAGAAATGAATCTCAATTCAAGTGAGGAGCACAAAACTGGTGGGTCTCAAGTGTGCACATGTGGGTAACTATGCTAGCATTTCTCAAGATAAAATAACAATATTGTAAGCATCTTACAAACCACTAATTCATTTGGGAACTAAAATTTTCATTATCATTAGACATCCCCCAAATACAAAGTCCAATTCAATGATTCAAATGTAGGGACGTATTTACCATAAAGGGAATATTTGATTCATGGGGTTGTAAGCTTCTATCTAGAACTGCGCCACCCTGAAAAGCAAGTATTACTATTTTAAAAAGCAAGCATACTCACATATCAGCAAAATGAAAATAAATAGATGAATGTACATAAAAATCACCTAATTCTTAATCAAAATTTAGAGGCAAGAAAGAAAGATCAACCAAACATAGGTGATGTTTGTGCAATGTCTACAACAGTAAAATAAGTGATGCATTTGAATGACGAACACTGAACAGATATATTATCCAGAGATCTGTTTTAGCACCTGACTAAGAAACGTAGATAGTTGGGTGACAAAAACTTCTACAAACAATACTTTTCTTAATCTAACTTGCAAAAGCCACAGCAGATACCAACCAATTTGTTGCAAATTTTGAAAGGAGGGCAGTAATTAATATACATCACTCTCAAAATTCAAAAAAGAAAAGAAAAGAAAAGAGAGAGACAGAGAGTAATAACAAGGATCAAATTCTTTTTGAAAGTACTCCAAATCATGCGTAGGAACCATGAAGGATCACATCCTATATGCTTATTGACAAAAATCAACTACAACATAGACCTTAAGTGTACAACTATACCTTTTAAATAAACAACTCTGTAAAGTAAATAAAATGCCATGATAGATTAGGAAAATAAAAACTAGGTTTATCTTACAGCACACAAGATATAATTATTACAATAACAATAAATTCGGAACAAGGGCATTTACCAGCTTATTCACATTCTTCTTCACCTATGTAGCTTCACTCGAAAAGTTTTCATAAACCAGTCTTGGCCCTTCTTGAGATCACAACATGTCCAATAAGAAGTCCAATTACCAATCCGCAAGCATATCCTATCACTACCGCTTTCCAATTAAATCCTTCTCCAAATGATGATTCATGGCTCAGGGTAGAAGTTGGTGTTCTCATTATTTTCACATTTCATTAACAACGGAGAACCACACAATGCCAAGTTTCCCTCAAAAGAGGAACTTTGAAATGTCCAAAATTGTCCACCTTGTGGAATAGGACCAATAAGTTGGTTTTGGGAGAGGTTTAAATATGCAAGAAATGTGAGACTTATTAGTTGCGGAGGGATTTTTCCTAGGAACTTATTTTGAGAGAGATCCAAAGATTGGAGCTCAGTTAGGTTCCCAAAGGATGATGGGATAGGGCCTGTGAAACTGTTGCTTGATAAGTTGAGTACAATTAATTCCTTGAGATTCCCCATGGTATTTGGAATTTCTCCGCAGAAATCTGTTGTTAGAGAGATCAATAGCTATGAAGATGGTCAGGATCTTTACCAACTCCATTTCTAATCCCTTATTCATCACAGTTATTGAGTCTTCATAATAACCAGAGTCATCCCCCATGTACTCTGGTTTTGAATTAATTTTCCCATGGACCATTAGCATTGCATTCCAAGTTTTGAAGTATTCTGATGGTAACCTGCCAGTGAAATTGTTGTGAGAGAGATCGATAACATGCAACTTGGAAAAGCCAAAATTGGTATGAGAATCCCATATAGGACCCTGGAATCCATTTGCTCGCAAGATAAGAATTTGTAACTCTGGCAAAGACTCCAACCAAAAGGGGAAAATGTCATTCATGTTGTTATTTCCAAGATTCAGGACCTCTAACTGTCTACACTTTACCAATGATCGTGGAATCTTCCCTTCTATTCGGTTGAGACTCAGGTCCAGTGTCCTCAAACTGCTTCCTTTTATGAATGTTTCAGGCAATATTCCTTGAAAGCTGTTGTTTCTCATATTCAATACTGAAAGAGAACTGCTAAAGTTACCTAAACATTGTGGAATCTGACCAATCAAGTGGTTGTTAGACAGATCAAGGACTTGGAGAGAATTTACCTTGCAAATCATTGAAGGGATTCTTCCGGTCAGATTATTGTTTGAGGCAAAAAAATATTTGGTAGACAATGGGGGAATTGGAAGTGATCCTTGCAACTTGTTGGAACGCAAGTCTAAATATTCCATATTTTTCCAAGGAAGAACTGTTAACGGTTGTTCAAAACCGCCTAAAAGGTTAAAAGACAGATTCAATCTGTTCAATGTCTCTTTTCCAACATTCCAGAACCATTTGGGTACTTTGCCTTCGATTTTGTTATTGGAAAGGTCTAAACTTTGCAATTCATTTTGGGCTTTCAAGAAAACTGGAAATTCACGTAAATTGCAAGAAGACAAATCTAGACTTCAAATTTTGGGAGGGTGGAATTGATCTTTCCTTTTGAAATCAACAAATTGTTATTTGAAAGATAGAGATATTTAATCTTTTTGAGCTCAAAGAAAATGTTTAACTCCATCATGCCTTTTACGCTGATTGAAGAAAGATCTAGATATTGAAGGTAAGTGAAATTAGCAACTGACCTTGGAATTGGTTCATATAATTTGTTTCCGCTCAAAAACAAGGCCACCAATTGAGATGAAGAGATATTTTGGAATTTGAGAGGGCCAATCAATTGATTTTTATTGAGATATAGTCCAGACAATGAAGTCATTGTAAACAAAAATGAAGGGATGGGCCCCGTGAGTGAGTTATAGCCCAAGCGAAGGGAGGACAAATGGGGTAATCTACTTATTTCAAATGGGATTGGGCCTACCAACTGGTTTTTTGAGATATCTATCATTTTGAGTTTAGTGAGGTTTGTTAGTGAAACTGGGAAGCTGCCATCAAAACTGTTATTCCTAAGATTTAAATATTCTAGTTGTGTAAGGTTTCCTAGGGAAGACTGTATTTCCCCATGAAAAAGGTTATTGCTAAGATCCAGAGAAGTGAGCTTTGCAAGTTTTCCCCATGTGGATGGAAGTTGACCATGGAAATTGTTTGATGAGAGGGAAAGAGAAGTAAGCTGAGATAGATTTCCTAGGGAAGACGGTATTTCTCCATGAAAAAGGTTATTGCTAAGATCCAGAGAAGTGAGCTTTGCAAGGTTTCCCCATGTGGATGGAAGTTGACCATGGAAATTGTTTGATGGGAGGGAAAGTGAAGTAAGCTGAGATAGATTCCAGATAAAATGGGGAATTACCCCTAACAAATTTGTTGAACTGAGAGCCAAACGATTCAAGGACCTGAGGTAGCCGATTGAATTGGGAAATTCCCCAGAAAAGTTTGACCTAGAAAGATCCAACCAAATCAAGGACTCAAGGTTTCCGATTGAGTTTGGTATTTTCCCAAAAAAGTTTGTTGAACCAAGAATCAAAATCTGTAAGGAACTGTCAGAATTGAAATTGAATGAAATTCCGGAAGAAAACCAGAGAGATCTAGTTACGTGACAGATCAATGGCTTGTATCTTGGGCAGTACGAAAATATTTGAGGGAAATTCTCCTTGCAAAAGGCACCAAGACAGAGAAAGAGATGTCAAGGAAGACAAATTTTCCAGGGATTGAGGCAGTGACCATATCATGTCCATGTAGTCTAGATGAAGTTCTCTCAAATATGTCATGTTCTGGACAAGTGCTTCAAGATCAATTTTTCTGAGATTCAAATATTTATAATTGAAAGAATTATGATAATTGAAAGAGAGATCAAGTGAAAGCAAATTGGATAGCCATGAAATTTCCGACGGGATTGGGCCAGATAAGAATGAATGAGAGAGGTTGAGATGGGTCAAACTTACAAGTTGGCCAAATTTAGATGGGATTGTGGAGGAAGAGAAGTCGTTGAGAGCAAGGTTGAGTTTTTGAAGGTGACGCAGGTTGAAGAGGCTGCTGTTAGACTTCAGAGTCCCACTAAGCCAGCTGTTGCTTAGGTTTAAGCCAATCACGTGACCATTCTCTGTATCGCATGTGATTCCATCCCAGGAACAACAATCCATATCTGCCTTCCAAGACTTCATCTTTGGATATGAACCATTATAGTAATCATTGAGATCATAGGAATACCAGTAATCATCATACATTCTCTTTTCAACAAACTCTTGCCTTAGTTGCAGCAAAGCAGAGCTCTGGTCAGGGAGGCAATGATGTTGAGAGGAAGTATTAGAAGTAGTTTGAGAATGAGAAATGAAGAACAAGCAAGAGGCAAGGTATAACATGATCAGATAGTGATTCCTTTTCCCCATCGTCATCATCTTAACAGAAAGAAGTTAATGGAGAATTGAGTGTGAAGAAGAATGAGCAGAAGATGATTTGATGATACGAGAGGAGGCTCATGCTATATATATAAGAGTGCGGATAATGGGGTCAAGTGTGAAAGGACTTATAAATTGGAATTATTTTTATTTTCTTTTAGTCTGAATTAAAGGACTTTGGTGACGCATTAAACATTTCAGCGTGACTGCTTTTGATTATCCACTTTTGGCTTTTGTACAAGTCTGTGCTTTGCAGCAGTGTTAGCGAAGCAGGGTCTCTGCATAATTAGATTACAAGAGATCAAATTTGTGTGATTGTCAGATGAGTTCTTCGAAATTTTGGTTTTCTTGTTTATTTATTTATTAAATTATTAATATTGCGAGTGGACGCAATTATAGGCAAAAAAGAAAAAAGGAAAAGGGATCAATACATTATACATATAAATTAATTAATGTTTGTGTAATGAATCACCTAATATTTGTCTGCAAGACAGAACATTCTTGGGGGAATTATCAAATTGGATTTTTATTTGTTAATCGTGATTTTGTTGTGATTATATCACCTGTTAGTCCAATATGCGAGTTAATAATGAGTAGCAATACAAAGAAAGCATAGACTATGCATGTCTACGAGATAAAATTGCAACATGAATGGCACTAACCAAAAGAAACAAGTTTTGGTCATTAGATTAAGAATTTTTTTTATATGCAGAAAATAACAATACAGAGAAAGCAGGGGTTATATATGTGGTAGCTAAGAATGTCACTTATTGCTTTCTAAAAACATGAAATGATACAGACTTTTGCTCTAATTGTTACTTGTTAGCTCCTTGCACTTAGGCAAAAAGTGTTCTTACAATGGCATTCCAATGCTCATTGTTTGATGTCAAAGCCACATCCAATATTGGTTTTTCTTATAATGGAACTCTACTCTATTTGGTATCAATTTTTTTTTTTAGCTTAATGACTTGCTATATTTTAAACAACTTTTAACAAATAAGGTTTTAACAAAACAACCCTGCTCACCTTTTGATACACCGCACACGTGCTAATTATTGAAAAAAAAAATAAAAAGAGTGTAAAATAAGAAAATATAAATCAAGTTATGAAAGTGCTAGGTTGTGTTGACTAGCTTTTTCTACGTCTTATATGTGATAGACAATTACAATAAATTGATTAAAATGACATGTTGAGTGTTGACTATCTTTTTCCACTAAATTGGGGGATTGAAACCATGGGAGATTGAAAGTTGGGACATGCACAATTAAATTACTAAATTGACATAAAAAATTCCATACTCTTGTTTTGTATATAATAATTAGTGAGAGAAGCAAAACATTGAAGCAAAAATGGTCCCTCAAAATTCTATGGGAACATTCAAGCATTGTTCTTATAAACTCAGAGAACTTTCTAGCCTAATCTTACTGGTACTTAGTTTCTTTTCTTGTTGCTACCAAACAATAGAAAATTCCATGAAGTTATGCAAAAATGCTCTAAGATGTTGGAAGCATTATTACAAAATTGATGTTGTTATTGAATTGTCAATTTATATGCACCACATAGAAAAATATTGGAAGTAACGTGAACAACACCACACACAAATAATACAACTTTTGGTCATCAATCATAGGAAAAATGAGTTAAATGCTATCGCTATCTACAATTTTCAGTGCCTTCATCTTGGCAGACAATATATTGACCATAAAGACTGTATTGACTTGCATTTTTGCAAAGCCCTCTTGACAAAAATTTTGAGGATGTGATGTAACCATTGCTTAATTTTCTTGGAAAGTTCTTCACCATTCAATCTTCATCCTCTCACTTGGCCTTTTCCATGGACCATACCTACAGTGACAAGCTCCTTTTCCTTCATTAGTGGGGTTTGGATGGACGGTGGACCAATGGATGGGATGGAATTTGTCACCTTGAAGTGTAGGAGACGGATAGTTGGGTCATGGGCATTTAAATTGCTAAACTCACACAACAATTTCCAAATTCTTGTTGAAAAATAATTACAAGAGAAGTAGAACATTAAAACAAAGACGATCCCTCATATTTCTATGAGAGAAGGGAGTCATGAATATCGTTGTATTTGCAACATAGTTTTAGGTTTAATGGTGCAATCATTGATTTTCGAGACAATGCGGTGACATTTTTTTGTTTGTTAATGGACAGAATGTCCTATCAATAGACCCTTTTAGTAAAAAAGGAAGTTTCTTCTTACTTATCTTTCCCCAATCTTGTCATTTCATCTAAAAAGAATAAATAGTGAGTGTAAAAAGATAATATTAGAAGTAACGTGAACAACATTACATAAAAATAAGGCCAAATTACATAATAATCCCCTAAGATTTGGATCATTTGCAAACTGACCACTGGGGTTTCAATTTTGCAATATAACCACTATGGTTTTCAAATTAGTGAAATTGACCCCTTTAGTTACATTTTGTCAATTTTGCAAACATAAATTTGTCACATGCATTGCACCTAGGCTTTATAATAATAAATTTTTTATTATAAAGTGGTCACATTCAATTTGAACGTGACTAATTTCTATTTGCAAAATTGACAACAATATAACTAGAAGGGTCAATTTCACCAATTTGAAAACCCTAAGTGGTTATATTGCAAAACTGAAACCCTAGGAGATCAATTTGCAAATGACCCAGAGGTGATTATGTAATGTGAACAACACTATATAAAAATAATGCAATTTTTAGTCATCAATCATAGAAAACTAAGTCAAATGCTATTTTATCAACAATTTATAGTGTCTTAATCCTAACAGACAATGTATTGACTATAAAGACATATTGACTAGCTTTTCTACAAAGTCATCTTGACAAGTTTTAAGGATGTAATGTAACCCCTGTTTTATTTTCTTGGTAAGTTCTTCCCCTATCAATTTTCTTAAATGTATTATTTTAAAATTTTGTATTTTCTCTCTTTCTAATAACATGTAATATATAATATATAATAAGTATTATACATGCATGGGCATAAGATAATTTTTTATAAAATATTTCTAAATACACCATACATTTGCACTAAAAATATTAGCGGTTAAAATAATGCATGGTTAAACGATTAAATTCATCATTTTATAATAGTTTAAGCTTTTGACAGAATTGATAATTTATTATTAGTGAGTATGACATAAATACATAAATGACAAAGAATAATGGAACTCCAATTGTAAGCTTTGGATACATCTTCTACTGCTAGAGTCTGGCTAAGCAAATAAATATCTTATAGAACGGGTACATACAATTAATCCTTCTTTTTTTTTTTTTTTTTTTCTTCGCTGAATCAATTAATACTTCTCTTGCAAGTATATAAGATACCAGCTTCATACCCAAGTCCCATTTCATTACATAAGATTCTACCTTCATTTCTAAGCACCTTCTCAAAAAGGAACCCCGCTCATGGGGGTAGCCAAGTGGTAGGACGAGCTAGAATATCCGAATATTCCTATAAGAAAGTATAAGTTGTGTGTTCAAATTCCTATGACAATTAATCCCTTTGGGGCCAAGGCCAAGATCATTGGACCTAGTAAATACCTAATTTTTGTGGAACAAGGGATGCCTCGGATACACGCGTTTTATATATATATATATATCAAAGTTTTGTTTTAATTGTAATCTGTTAAATCACAAAAAATGTCAGTCCACCAAAGTGACAAAGAAAACTTGCGCTAAAAAGAATCAATAATGGAGTGCGAGAAGATCGATAGTATTGGAATCAACTTTGTTTTAATTGTAATCTGTTAAATCACAAAAAATGTCAGTCCACCAAAGTTGACAAAGAAAAGTTGCGCTAAAAAGAATCAATAATGGAGTGCGAGAAGATTGATAGTATTGGAATCAACTTCAATAATGCTGCCCAAAAGCAATAAAGTTTGGTCTTCACTGAAAAGCCCTGCACTTTGATAAAGTTTAGTCATCGGTGCCAGAAGATAATATTAGACACAACGTGAAGAACGTTGCCAAATTGAATCACGACCTATTGGCTATTGCTATCGACAACTCTCAAAAGCATTCATTTTGGTAGACAATAGAATGACTTAACTAACACCTTTATTTACATCTGGTGTGTGATAACCATGATCTTTATCTTCAAACCTTTTGTATAAGAAATATCAATGCAATTAGAGTTCTGAAATTATGTTGTACATCTAGTGTATCAGAGCATTTCCAATAGAATAGTCAAATCACTTTTATAGGCAAAATATTGCTAATATATGCCCAAAAGTACTCCTAATGGATGAGCTAGAGAGTAGGTAAAATAGAAATATGCTAAGTGACAAGGCATTTATGCTTTGCACTATTCATTAGGCAATTCATTTTTTTATTATTTTTTTGGAGTTCATTAATGATATAGCCTATAGGGAGTTTTCTTCCACAATGAAGAATTTTTTTTTTTTTCCTTGGACTTCATTAATAATACAGGTTTTGTTACAATGAATGTTGCAACTTCATTTTTTCTTCTACAATGAATGCCATGGGTAGTTAGTCATTCATGAAAGAATTAAAAATTTATCAAATGAGACTTATTAAAAAAAAAATTTAATATATATTGTACTATGGAAAATATGGATTATAAAATTAAATAAAATAGTTTTTTAATATATATATATTAGAGGAATAGTAAAAAATGAATATTTAAATGAAATAGAGTTGAGAATAGATAATCAGATGTGAGTGTTTTGAAAAGTAGTTAGCTAAAATTGAAAAAGTAAAGTTTTACATCAAAATTTGGTTTAAATTTTAGACAACCTATTGGAAATGCTTGCATATCTCCTTTACATAAATGTGGGTCCAATATACAGAACCCATGTGTGGAGTCTACGTTTATTTTAGAGGAAGATGTAGTATACCAGCCATAGTCAAGTTTGATTGGATTCCCCACCAACCCGCCACTCAATCCGACTTGCAAAGGGCCTCAAAAACACAAAACTACTGTTCATCCACTTTATAAATTTTAAGCATTCAAAATAAAACTTTTTAATTTTAGGGACCAAAATAAAACATAGTGTCAATTTAAGGATCGAAACCTAGATTTTAGCCAAATTCTATTGCTCTACACTTCCTCTTAAACCGTTTGGCCCAAAAATAAAACAAGAGGGGTCTTCTTCTAACTTAGGCTGTTGCGCATAACCCACTGTAAGAATAGTTCACCATATTTGATTTTTACAAATTAACCTCAAGTCTTGCACATATATAAAATCAATTTTCTTTTGATGCTCATGGGATTAAACGACAAAGCAATCTACTCAATGAATAATGGTTTTAAACAATTTCACATTCAGCCTTGACACTTTTCAATGTCGGCCATGGAGGAATTTTTTAATTCAGACAAAATTTCAAGTTTTGTTTAATTAAACAATTGGGTAATCCATCTATAAGTCCCAGAAAACAGATCTATCAAAGTTTAATACATCCTAAGTAGATCCGAGCATAAAATTTCAAACTTTTTATATACCATAAATTCCTATTTTATATTACCACAACATACTAATGAGTCCGTATATTAATTAATCACATTCAACTCGTTTTAAGAAAACGAAAGTCCAATTAACGGAAGTTCAATTCTAACAGCAACTATTGTGTGAGAAATTCGAGCAACATATTTTTTGTATCACGGTTCGTTGTTTTTTTTTTTTTTTGTTTTTGCTAGACTTTTGTACATACCACATTCTTTCATGCAAGGAGCGCAATAAACGCATGGGCTCATCATTGGAGTGAGAACTGAGAAGCCAATTCTTGGTAGCTCTGGTTTTGTAGACCCAAGAACAAGAGGATGATGTGCTATTTGGAAATCCCCCTTTGATCTTGCTCTTGGGTCTTGAGACTTACAACTATACTTTTTATATCCTACCTTGGACATAATTCTAATCCCAAATTGTAAACTAATTATTAGGCCTTAATTGATACTGCTTTATTATTCAAACCACAAATCAAGAAGTTTTTCAAAACCATATATCATATATGTGCACCAACTTGCTGCCGTCCTTTGGTGAAGTCATTGGGGGTGAAAGATCATATGTACAACCAATCGGACAATGTGTTAAGACATGCGACTTCTACACACAAGTTCATCTTCTTCCCTACTTCTTTCAAGGCATCAATATCATTCAGAGAAAGATTCACAAATTGGCTGCAAGTTGGGGTCCAACACATAAAAGATCTTCACCACGGTGAGTAGGAACTTCATCTTGTCTTGCCAACCAACAAAGTTTCAAATTCGTCTAAGTTGACAAGGTCTTGGTTCATCACTTTGAAAGACATCATCTTACTCTCTCCATGGAAATATAGTCTTAAATTTGTTGGGTACATATAGGGGTTGCAAAATTTACCCAAACCCACCACTTATTATCCACTGATCAAACCCACCTATTTAATAAATGGGTCAAATGAGTAATGACCCAATTAAGATGAGTACTAAATGAATTTTAATTGGGTTAGTTATTGGGCATCCAATAAATTACATATTTTTCCAAACTCATACTTATATACATACAAAATTGTTAGTTTGGTCATTCTTTAGGTTTTAGGGGTATTTTTGGTCAATTTGAAAGTTTTGGGTGTATTTGATAATATACATATATACATAATTGAGTGAATGAACGGGTTGAGTTTTACTTATAATATTTGGGTTGGGTTGGGTATGGTATGGGTCATAACTAGATTGTTAAATGAATAATAAATAGGTAAATGAGTTTTAAGCACCCAACTCATTTATGAACCTCCTAGATCCACTAATTGCCATCCCGAGTTGGGTATAATGGGAAAGGGAAGAACATAAATAAAGTTTTGAGACACATAAAATTGTTGTCTTTAAGACTATATTCACCCCCACTACAAGAGTCTCCTAAGGATTACAAGCATATAGTCTCTAGGATACAACAAACATTGAGTATTTGTGAAGAGCAATTCTAAAAATATATCCCAAGAACTTCTACCGAAAGTGTATTATGAAATTATGTAGTAAAGTTACATAATAGTTTCTTTAAGTAACTTAATTAATTCTCTATTTACAGAGGTTGTAAGGTTTCACGTGAAAGGACACTAGTTAAGTATAATAAATTTTCAAAAATACAGTAAAAAAACATTTATGACCATTAGTCACATGAAACCATGTTAAAAAATCGTGAAATTCTACAGAAGAAACACAATGTTTCACTTTCACTAGTCCCACGCTTAAGCGAATTCTGTTACTGCACTTAAAAAAATCCAACAGAAAGTTTCGCCACTATCTCGCTCATCTTTCGCATCCTCAAGCAAATTCAATTCCGTTCGAGAGAAAATTTGTAGAATTCATTTTATACTTCACTTACACAATTGGATTTAAACACATCCAATTTCTAATATTACAACATGCTCATATTTTTCAAAACGAACAATAGTCCATCACTCATTTGATAACTAATTCAAACTAGATTGTAATAAGAAAGACCAACCAAGAAAATCAAATAAGAAAGAAAAGGATAATTACTAAATAATTGCATGAAATATATAATTCTTTTTAATAAGAAGAACAATTTTCATATGGGTGGAAGGGAAAGACGTTAAATACAACACTGAAGGAAACATTTGTCCTGGTTAAAAGTTAGATGCCAATTATGTCACTTTCAAATTTATTTCAAACACCACCAGTGAACATTGAAAGGGTCACCACATTTGTCACATGGAGGGGTAGTCCTTAGTCTTATGAACAAGAATGAAGGGATGTTGGTGGACTGTGGATGTGTAAGTAAGGATGGCAACAAACCCGCGACCAAGCACACTTGATATCAAGGTCAAATTTGCAAAGGGGACAATGGTAAATGAACTTTTTGCAAGGTAAATTACAACCATTGCATGTACAAGTCCCCCCATCATATGGTGGTGTTTTGTGGAGAATGAGGGGATGTTTCCAATGTATAGGGTGTTGCAACTCGTGGGGTAGTTCGGCACATGAGGGATGAAGGTTGAAGTCACATTTTTTGCAACTGTAGCATGAACCCTCCATTGGTTCACCACACCCATTACACTCAAACTGACCATTCAAAAATTCGTTGAAGATCAGAGGATGATCATCGCTAAAGTGTTGAAGCTCCATTTCTCTTATATCTTCAGGACTTGAAATTGGTGGGTGCTCTGCTTTTGTGAATAAGAATTAATGGATTTTCCCAATAAAAAGTAAAAGAAAAAATTATTAAAGGATTTGCTTTGAACAGAATAGTGGAGGGTGTTTTGCTTTTAAATTGAATAGGTGATAAATGTAGGATTGTTTTACGTGCACACTACATACACACTACTTAAAATGTTGATATCCATAATTTGTGGATATATGTCCATATTTGATAGTATGCAACAATATTTACCCTTTAATATATGTGAATATGTATAAAAGGATTATCGTAGATACTCACCTAGAAAATGAACACCGGAAGCAAGTACAAGTGTACAACTCTCTCTCCGTGCACTTCAATAGAATAAACCCTTTAGTCACTCCCTGCACTAAAAAAGGATAATCATCTTCAAATGAAATTGGGATTGGATCTAGTTTAATGAAAGAAATTGGAGTAGAAGCAAAGTCCCACTAATTATAAATTCAAATTGCAAAATGGCAACAAATCTTTTCGCTCTTCACTTTTATCATACAACAAAGGCTACTTCTATACATATATAAAAGAAAGCATAAAAGTAAGCAATACTCACGTGGGAACAAGAAATTGGATTTTGGCCTCAAAACTTCATTGGTCAAGCTGTCAAGTTGCTTCTCTTAATATTGTTTGATCCGTTTGGTTGCATGAAAATGTTAGGTAGATTTATATATAAAGCTCCACTTCTATGTGGATTTTTTTTCTTTTTTTTAAATCTTTTTAGAATCTAGAATCTAGATAACTTAATGGAGTGGGAAGGAATGAACAAATTCTAATGTTTAATTAGATAGAAAAGAAAGGAATAAAAAAGACTAAAACAATTAATATACAACTTTAGTTTCATTATATTCCTTACCCTTTACTTTATTTGTTCTTTAATTGAATGCGGTAAAAAATCTAATTTGACTCACTTAATAAGTAGTGCGCAAAATAAGCAGATGTATCAATCTTAAACACAAGACAACAAGTAATTAAGAAATCTTTATTATTCTAATCTATTCCATTTTAATTTATTATGTTATTTTTTCTCTAAACTTCCAAACAATTTTAAAAGAGTAATGTTAGGAACTCCATAGTTTTTACATTTTTTCATAATTGTTGATATGAAAAATTATGATTGGAGCACTATAATTTTCAAATGGACCAACCATTAACACTACTTTTATTAGTAACAACACAACATTTCAGTTGTGAAAAAAAAAAAAAATTGATGTCATTAGATGAATAGACTTATTGATTTTAAAAGGAAGAAAGAGAAATGAAAAATATGGTGGGGGGTCCAGGAATTTCATATTCTTTTCTTTCCTTCAAATTTTGTGCTTTCTTCTCTTCCATTTAATTACTTTACTTTATGCTATTCTCTCTTTGATTTTCTAAGTTTTTCCTTTTTCTATTTCTTTACATTTCTTGATTATGGGTTTTGGTACCACAGAGTACATGAATCCTTTTGGGAATTCTCAAGTAAGACCATGAAATACATGATGTAGCACCACTGTGAATACAAACACTTAATTCCTTTTCATTCATGTTACTGAAATATCACCTTAATTAATCTAAAATCTTAAGCTAGAGAGTTTACGACAATAACTCTCAATCTTTTATAACTCTTCATTCTTGATTATGATTATATCATAAATCAAGTATGACAGGCTAGCCCAAACAAGTATGACTTCTTATAAAATCAAGAATTTTTACTATAAGTGAAGAGCTTTTGTAACTTTAGTGGCATTGTCTGCTTTCTTATGAAAGAACTATGGTTCAAATCTCCTCTTCCCCACTATTGTAATTATCAAATAAAAAGAAAATAAAAAAATGGAATTTTTTGTATTAAACCTTATTTACCACTGTACATTAGAAATGGTTTGATCTCATCTGATGCATCCAATAATTGAAATAAATGGATTATTTTTGCATAAAAGGCAAATGAGGACACAAAAACAATAATATTAGAAGCCAATCAATATTTAGTGTAAAAGGGATATGAATATGCCTTCCACAATCAAGCATCAAAGTTCAAATTCAATCCCAGTTTCTTTTAATCAAAGGGATAGTCATCTCAAAGGTTGTTTTATTATTGTTATGCCATTGTCACAAATAACTTCTTCATATGAAAACAATATAGTAAAAGAAGAGCAAGAAAAAGTGCTTGCTGAGCACTCTAGGATTATTTTTCATTTAGGTTTATTTATGATTTATTTCCTTTTTCTAATTACATTACTACTTTTAGTAAATTTCTTTTTTTTTTTTTTTATTACATCTATATGAGAAAGTAAGGAATAAGGGAGGTTGCGTGGTAGGATAAGTAGTAAAATTGTCCATATTTGGCTTGTCTATTTTAATGAATTTTGGCTTAGATGAAAAAAAAGGAAAAAATCTTTGTTGTTACTTGTTAACTTCCTAGAAAGCTCTCATACATGCATATTGAAGCTGCAGGCTAAAAGCACAAAAGAGAAGAAAAGCAAATGAGAGGGTTATGGTTAACATGTGCGGCTTATCAATGATGGTTAAAACTAATTATGCTTGAAAATTCCATACCTAGATGATATACGTGCTTATATGTGAAGATCGAATCCAATTACAATGTAATGTAGGTATTAGTTAACTTAACTGGTAAAGTTTTTTTTATTGTTATATAAGAAATTTGTTATTAAATTCCACTTTATAACAGAGAAATGAGGCCTAAAGGAAGGGAGATTGTTACTTTCTACTGTGTAGTGCATATGACCCAATGGGCTTTCAATGGATCAAAAAGAAAATCCATTAGTGCATTTAAGTTCTCCTTTCTAATGTTATGTGAGTAAAATGATGTTAACTTATTTTATTTTTTTGGATTTTCTAAAATAATTGGGGAAAAAGAAAAGAAATTTATTTCCTTAAATTCTTTGATTTACTTTGTCTCTGTTGTCCCACTACTGTTTTTCCGTTGAAAATTTTGAGGAAAAAAAATGAAGAAATTAAAATTTTTGTAACCGTAAGACAGAGAACATTTATAATATTGATTAAAAAGTATATATTCCCCTTTAGAAAATTCAAAATTCTATTATTAGCCTCAAAAAATTGAAAGATAAGTAAGTGAAAAAAAGATTCAACTACAGCATTATGAAAAATAATAAATACATAAATAAATAAAATAAAATGTTCCCACTATGTTTGGAATTCTCGAAATTTATCCGAGGCAATGATCATATTATGACACTTAAAGCAACACTTATGTTATTGCATATACACATACGTAGCTTCCACCATCAAATTTACTAAATATCAAGAACAAGTATTTCAGCAATCTACTGAGTCTGATATTCATGCTCACTTACATATATAAGTTAAGTTCCTAGTAATATTAAGTTAAGTTCCTATTAATATTGTTCTTACAGAGAAGTGTGGCCTACTTGAGATGAATTTTTATTAGTATATCAATGAAACGTAATAAAAACAAATAAATAAATAAATAACGCATACGTAGTTATTTATTAGACCGAAACAATCTTATTTGGTTCAAACAATCATCACAGTTACAATAAATCGATGATTGCCTCCAATAGCCTACTTAGATTAATCTAAAACGGTGCAAACTCATTACAAAAAGTTCTCACAAAATTAAGAATCTGGCCCTCTTGAAACAAATATTATTCATTATGTGAATATAACAAATTGCAGATACGAAAACTACCATAATAATTATTAATACACTCAACCAAGCTTATCTTTCTAAAAAAAAAAAAAAAGAAAAGCTTATGTTATTGCAGAAATATAGCTATAATATAAGGTCAATAACAAAACAACAGTAGAGTGCCACTACCAATCTACAAGAATTTATCTTCGTCTGCGTAGGTGCACTCTAAAAGTTCTCACAAACCAATATGGCCTCTTCAATGTGATGACATGTTCAATAATCAATCCAATTACCAACCCACAAGCATATCCTATTACTACCACTTTCCAACTGAACCCCTCTCCAAATGATGATTCCTTGCTCGGTTCAAAAGTTGGTGTCTCACTTATTTTTGCATTTCTTTGAAAATGGAGGACCACACAATCCCAAGTTCCCCTCAAAAGAGGAATTTTCAAATGTCCCAAATTGTCTGCCTTGGGGAATTGGACCCGTGAGTTGGTTATCTGAGAGGTTCAAATATGCAAGAAATGTAAGACTTGTAAGATGCTGGGGGATTTCCCCTAAGAGCTTGTTTCGAGAGAGATCCAATGACTCGAGCTCAATTAGGTTCCCCAAGGATGATGGGATACGACCTATGAAATTGTTGCTTGATAAGTTGAGTACAATTAAATCCTTGAGAGTTCCCACCGAATCCGGAATTTCTCCATGAAATCCATTATTGGAAAGATCAATAGATGTGAAGATGGTTAAGATCTTTACAAATTCCATTTCTACTCCTTTATTCATCACCGTAATTGAGTCTTTATAGTAGGCAGAGGGATCTTCCATGTATTCTGGTTGTGACTTATCTCTTCCATGGACCATTAACATTGCATTCCAAGTCTTGAAGTATTCTGATGGTATTTTGCCAGAGAAATTATTGTAAGACAGGTCGATGACACGCAACTTGGAAAACCCAAACCCGGTATGATCATGACCCCATATAGGACCATAGAATCCATTTGCTCGCAAGATAAGAATCTGCAACTCTGGCAAAGACTCTAACCAAAAAGGGAATGTGTCAATCACATTGTTATTTTCAAGATTTAGAACTTCCAGCATTCGACAGTTTACCAATGATCGTGGAATTTTCCCATGTATTTGGTTGCGACTGAAATCCAACGTCTTCAAACTGCTTCCTTTTGTAAATGTATCAGGCAAATTTCCTTGAATCTTGTTGCCTCTCATATTCAACACTGAAAGAGAACTGCTAAAGTTACCTAAACAGTGTGGAATTTCACCGATCAACTGATTGTTAGACAGATCAAGGACTTGGAGAGAGTTCACCTTACAAATTGTTGGGGGGATTCTTCCAGACATTTTATTGTTGGAGGCAAAAAAATATGTTGTAGACAATGGAGGAATTGGAAATGATCCTTGCAACATGTTGGAGTGTAGGTCTAAATAATTCAAAATATTTCCAAGAAAGGACCATTGGTGGTCGATCAAAACCACTTAAAAGGTTATGAGAAAGATCTAGTATGTACAATGACTCTTTTCCAACATTCCAAAACCATTTGGGTATTTTACCTTCAATCTTGTTATTAGAAAGGTCTAAATTAAATAATACATCCTGGGTTTTCAAGAAATCTGGAAATTCATGTAAATTGCAAGAAGAGAGATCCAACTGTATAAATTGTGGGAGGGTAGAATTCATATTTCCTTTTGAAATCAATAGGTTGGTACCTGAAAGATCCAAATACGAAAGATTTTTAAGCTCGAGGAAAAGTTTTAGCTCCATCGTGCCCATTAAGTTTCCACTCAAACTCAATATCCACAATGCTGATGAAGAGGTATTTTGGAATTTGAGAGGGGCAGTAAGTTGATTTCGATCTAGATGTAGCTTATTCAATGAAGGCATTGTAAACAAAGGTGATGGGATAACCCCTGAGAATGAGTTAGATGACAAGTCAAGGGTGTATAACTGGGAAAGTCTACTTATTTCAGATGGGATTGGCCCTTTCAACTTAGTTTTTGAGATATATATCTCTCTGAGTTTTGTAAGATTTGTCAATGAAGTTGGAAATTCACCATCGAAATTGTTATACGAAAGGTATAATTCTTCTAGCTGTGTAAGATTATTTAGGAAAGATGGTATTTTCCCTTGGAGCTGGAGACTTTCAATAGATATAAAAGTGAGCTTTGCAAGGTTTCCTAATGTTGATGGAAGTTGACCAGTGAAATTGTTGAATGAGAGGGAAAGTGAAGTAAGTTGAGATAGGTTCCCAATAGAAGGGGGGATCGCCCCTGAGAAATGATTATAATCGAGGTTTAAAAAGTTCAAGGACTTAATGTTGCCGATTGAATTGGGCAATTCCCCAGAAAAATTTGTTGAGTGAAGATCCAAATATTTCAAGGACTCAAGGTTGCCAATTGAATTGGGTAATTTCCCAGAAAATTTTGTAGAGTAAAGATCCAATAGGCTTAAAGAACTTCCAGAATAAAATTCTGGAAGAAACCCAGTGAGCAATTCGTTAGGTGACAGAACAATGGCTTGTATCTTGGGCAACAAGAAAACATTTTTTGGAAATTCACCCTGCAAACTACAATCAGAAAGAGAAAGAGATGTCAAGGAAGATAAATTTACCAGAGATTGAGGTACTGTTGATGAAATGTTCACATGGTCTAGATGAAGTTCTCTCATATTTGTCATGTTCTGGGAAATTGCTTCCAAGTCTTTTCCCTTGAGACTCACATCAAAGTTAGAGAGATCAAGTGAAATCAAATTGGTCAACCATGAGATTTCTGATGGGATTTGGCCAGCAAAATTGGAATAAGAGAGGTCAAGATGGGATAACCTTACAAGCTGGCTGAAACCAGATGGGATTGTGGAGAAACTGAAGTCATTCTTGGAAAGATTAAGCTTTTGAAGATGATGCAGGCCGAAAAGGCTGCTATTTGGACTAAGAGTTCCAGACAGCCAGCTACTGCTCAGGTTAAGGCCAACCACTTGACCTGTCTTGGTATTGCATGTGACCCCATCCCAAGAACAACAATCTGTATTTGCCTTCCAAGACTTCATCTTTGGGTAAACAAGTGGATCAGATGGCAGTCCCTCTTCAAATTCTTGCTTTAGTTGTAGCAAAGCAGAGCTTTGGTCAGGGAGGCAATGATGTTTAGAGGCAATACTAGAAGTATTCTGAGAATGTGAAATGAGAAATAAACAAGAGGCCAGGTATAACATCAGATATTGATTTCTCTTCCCCATGCTGAACATCTTAACAGCAAAGGAATTTGATGGAGAATTGAGTACCAAGAACTGATGATATGAAAGATATTTATGCTAAGTAAGAGTGCGTATAAAAGGGGTCAAGTTGAAAGGACTAACATAATTGGATTTTTTTTTTCTTCTCTTTTCTGGTGTGAACCCATTGAATTTTAAGGTCTTGAAAGTAGTGATACAATTGGATCTTAAGAGGATGCCTTAAATATGATGGGACCCTCATTTGTAAATGCTGTCTAGGAGACTATTCTTAGTTTGTACTATGCTGTCACATAAGTTTCTAAGGTTTTAGTGGTAAAAATTTATAATATCCCTAGTTTTACTATAGGCTTCGGATGAGTAGTAGACTCAGATATTTTGGGTTTGATCTCCCGCTAACTAAAAGCTTTCCTTAGATTACCTGATACACGGTTTTAGTAAATGGGATCATGGTAGACTCAGATATTATGAAAGTTTGCTACCCAAATGTGGGTCCGAAGGTTAGCTGTCTTGATGTGATTCCTTGTCATCAAAAAGTATCTCTAGTATTACTCATACATTGAATTGAAGGAACAAAGTTCGCTGAATTTCCAGAGTCTTCAGAATTGAATACACAAAATTCCTTCCATACAAAGTTGTTTTTCTACGTATCCATTATTGCCAGATAGGTTTGTTTTGAAAGTCCATGGAACTTGATTAAATTAAAGGTCTCAAACATTCTGATTAAGCTAGCTTTTGCAAATCTTTGTCAGCTAACCGATGCATTAGATGGAACTATCAAATTAAGAAGGCTTGAAAAGTTCTTCATGTGATCTCAATGTTTATCCTGGTGTTCTACTTCACAGAAATACAATTTATATATATTTTTTTTGTGTGACCATAATAATATAAAGAGTACAGTACTTAATTTTGAAAGATTAATAACATCATTATGTTAATTTTTTTTTTTTAAGAAAAATATTTATTGTTGATAATCATGTCTTTTGAAAAGTTTCATAAATTGAAGGGACCTTAATATATAGATGAGAAAGAGTAAGAACATATGGATTACTTTCCAGCAAAAAGTTGAAAAAATTATTCGTTTAAAAAACGTCAAGCTGGACTAGCTAACGAATATAAAATGTCAAGTCTGTGAATTGTGATTGTGAGGTGTAATTGTGATAGCAACTATGGTTAGTTGTCCCTAGACCATCCGTCACGTCGAGCAAGACTATTAGTGCATTTAATTGTGACAAGTGACAACCACCGTAACCCTTCCGGTGTATGTAATAATTTCTCACCACCATGAATGAATCAACCCACACTCACCCATTTAATTGCACTTTATACTAAGTAAAGTTATATATAAGGTAAATATTACCACACATCATGATCTATCATGGTGTGTACACACCACCTATATATATATATATATATATATATATATATATATATATATATATATATATATATATATATATATAAATTATGGATAATATTCACATTTTTATAAATATATATTTACATTTTAATTGGTGATACGAATGGTATGCATTAGTGATGTGTACTTACCACTACCCTTATATATAATAAGTTAGGGCAATCTATGTATTTGTCATAGTTTCAATTTCATTTTTATAGTCGAAAGTTTTGTAATTCAATAGCATTTCTGATCTTTTTTTATGAGGATAACTAAGGTTTGAATTATCATCCCCACTTATTGTGTCATACCTTCTAAATTGGTGATGATTTCAATTTTGTCCCTATACATTTAATTATCAAAAAAAAAAAAAATCATCCTTATAGATTTGATTGTCAAAATGTATAGGGATGAAATTGAAATTATCCCTAAAAGGGAAGGACAAAAAAATGTTGTTTGCCCAATAAGCTAACACTACCATAGTTTTGATAATCAATCTAATTTGCCAAATTTAACAACCACATAAAATTATTGGACCTACTAGACCATCCATTACGGCAACAATAGAAGAAATTGACAAAAGTCAAAAGTTTTCATTTTATATAGATACTAGTTGAAGGTTTGTGGATTCTACGGTTTTGGACATGAACTTATCAAATATGTATTTTTATTATGAATGCTCTAGTGATAATTACTAATTGACTCATTGTTAAATAAATTTCATAACTCTTATGAAACGGACCAATGGTTTTACAATGATATTTGGTAATAGAGGTTGTGCAATAAACTAGTTAGGGCTGGTTTATATCCTTCATCCTTCATAAGGAGAATTGGTTTTTAAATTTCCATTTCTCAACTATCGAATTATTCTAAAAAAAAAAAAAATTGTGCGAATAAATTTTACGTTTAGCATCGAAAATCATCATGTGAATTTTTCTTTTCTCATTCACCTAGAGTCACAAAAATTTATATAGTTCTTTCTCCAATTCATTTTCTTTCGATTGTGATAGTCAAATATCATTCTTTTCATATTAGAGGTCCTATTCCTTTTCTTTCACGATGATAGTCAAAATTATTAATAAGATCTTGTGACTGTCAAGCGTTGTCTTTGACAGCTCTAAGTCTGTATTGAAATTCAACATATTGAAATAACTAATAATTTATAAATAACTTTTTTTCCCCACAAAATGCTAATTTAGACTATTGGGCCTAATTACAACCGTTTTGTGAAAACCTCTTGTGCCTTGTTGGGCCAAATTGAACCAGTTGGTTTCGTCGGGCCCATCGGATATATGATCAGCCCTACATGCAGCAGCTCATGGAAGCAATTTCAGCATTCCCAAGAGTTTAATGAGTGTTGAAAGCATGCAAATAAGCTATGTCACAATTAATTTAGCAACAAATGTGCGTAACAACTTCAGACAAAGCAACCAGAACTCAATTAAGGTCACATATCTATATCCAAAAATACATGAAATGGAAAAATTAAGGTCAAATTATAGTCAATTTTCAAGATAAAGAAGAACATGAGTGATGTATGCTTATATGATTGCTTCCCTTCCCCATGCTTCAAACAACTGGTACCTCAAGTGGGTGGCTTTTTTATTGGGTGAAGATGATGAATTCTTTTAGATTTAGCTTAGATTTGAGACCTGCCCGATGCAATATCGGTTGAGGGGACAAGTCAACCTCAATTAGCCCTTCTAATATTTCCTTCATGATGCTTAACCTGCCATAAAATCTATTTTAAAAGCAAAATATCTATACTATAATGTAAAACCGAAATTTTTTTGACTTTTGGTTGACCTTGTTTACACATAAAAATAATTTTATTATATAGTGTTATATATATAATATTGACCACCATAATATATTAAATTTGTAGCCATATTATATGTGTAATTTGCCACTTGGGTATTCGGCCTAGTGGTAATTCCCTCCCCAAAAACCCCCCTATGAGGGTGTAAGTTCAATCCCCGGGATCTTCAAAATTACGTGTGTGTGAGTTTAGATTAGAATTTCTATCATATCATTATATATATATATAATATATATATATATATATATATTAAATATATATATATATGTGTAATTTATATAGAAATAAAATTATTTGTAACTTCTATTTACATGTGTCATTATTTACAACTTTCATGGAGGAAGTTAATGGTAGGATGTAACCACCAATAACTTCCATGATGTGGATGACATGTGTCATGATCTCCAAACTATTGGGAGTAGTTATTTTCCTAAAAATAAACCACCCAAAGTAGTTATTGATGGGTAGTTATTTGATGGAAATAACCACCCTTTTGACTATTAATAAGAAGGTTTATTCTTCAAAGACTCTCTTCACAACTCAACCTCCACAACCTATGTGCAAGAGATCCATTGTGATATAAAGTGTGTTTAAGTGTGTTCTTCAAGTGTGTTCATTAGTGTTTGTAAGTTGTTCTTATTGTACTTGTACCTTGAAAGCTTTAATGCAAAATATCTATATGTATTTATGTTATTCGATCTACAATTCTACTTCATCCTTCATACTTTGTTTGGTGCCATATGAAAAAAGTCCTCTTAATTGAGATATAATTTGGACCAAGCACACTCTTTTGAAGTTCAAAATTAGATTAGCAATTCTAATTCAAGGTTTGTAACAAACTTTGAATAAGTTTGATTTTATATCAAACAAATTGGCGACCGGTGTGGGAGATATTAATCATTACATGCCAACAAAGTATTGTAAGGGTGGAAGATTGTTACTTGGTGAAATTTATGAACTAATTGAAGAAAATGAGGCCAAATTTCTTCTACAAATTAGTACTCCATGGTATCAAATTCACATTCTTCAATATTTATGTGAAAAAAATGTTGAATTATGGAGAGATTACCATGAGACATATCAATATCTTTATGGAAATTCACCAAAAGATATCTTCCCACAACAATATGGCCATGATCATCTAATAGAAAATGATCAATATGGCCAATCCATTAATGATCAAGTGTTAGAATTTAATGGGCATGAAATGTCTAATGAATCTAATCTTGAATGGAATGGAGAAAAATCCATTATTGGGCAAGAACTACAAAATTTTTTTGCACCAAAGGTGGAATCCAAGGAAAATACCGATCAATTTTCCAAAGATGAAACATTGATTGAGGAAAAATCTATTTTAACTCAAGAATTAATACTAGGGGGGCATGAAATGCCTTGTGAAGTTAATCTTGAGAAAAATGATTTTTCTATGGAAAATAATGATTAACTTGCCAAAGATAAAGAGTTTAGTGATGAAAAATTCAACATATTGAAATAACTAATAATTTATAAATAAACTTTTTTTCTTTTTCCCACAAAATGCTAATTTAGACTATTGGGCCTAATTACAACCATTTTGTCAAAACCTCTTGTGCCTTGTTGGGCTGAATTGAACCAGTTGGTTTCGTCGGGCCCATCGGATATATGATCAGCCCTACATGCAACAGCTCATGGAAGCAATTTCAGCACTACCAAGAGTTTATAAGTGTTGAAAGCATGTAAAATAAGGTATGTCACAATTAATTTAGCAACAAATGTACGTAACAACTTAGACAAAGCAACACGAACTCAGTAGGGTCAGATATCTATATCCAAAAATACATGAAAGGAAAAATTAAGGTGAAATTATAGTCAATTGGCAAGATAAAGAAGAACATGAGTCATGAGTGATGTATGCTTATATGATTGCTTCCCTTCCCCATGCTTCAAACAAGTGGTACCTCAAGTGGGTGGCTTTTTTATTGGGTGAAGATGATGAAATTCTTTTAGATTTAGCTTAGATTTGAAGAGGTGCACTAGATGCAATATTGGTTGAGGGGACAACTCAACCTCAATTAGCCCTTCAAAAATTTCCATCTTGATGCTTAACCTGCCATAAAATCTATTTTAAAAGCAAAATATTATTATTAATAATTAAGGACTTAGACACACTGTACTAATGTTGATTTACAATTATCTTAAGGATGTGGGCTAATCGTGTCTCATTTAAGATGAAAGTGCATTTTAATTTCATCTTGGTCTTTGTTAATTCATCCAAGCAACACAAAGAAATAAGTTCTTGGAAGTGATATAGTCAACGAGAAGGGTACATAGTTATGTGATCAATTACTTATATTGATTGCTAAAACACATATGGACCTTAGAATAAAGAATTGGCAAATGACAATGCTCATATGTCTAGACATTTGATAAGAAATGTGACAGAACTGTTATTGGACCAATTAGAATTAAAAACAACAAATCCTAAGAGAAAATTGAATTCTAAAAATCTTAAGGAAAAGTGCAAGTGGATAAAGAAAGAAATTATTGACCATTGACCCCATAAAGCTTTAAAAAATCCAAAATTTTCAATTTAGTTGTTGAAACGGCCTTCCTTTGTTGTTAAGGCTACAAATCGTCTTTACAAATATCAGTACATAACCGAGGTAGCTTTACAAGGCGATGCAGTTATAAATGACCAAAGGCAATGTCGCTTCAATTTGCCTTTCCATTGACGTCATATTTGAAAGCAAAGTAATAGGACAAGAAGAACAAAAATTTAGGGTTGGATTAGAAATTAACAAATTATAAAGTTTATTTTGTATAAATAATCTAGGGTCAACTTCTTTAAAGCGATTTGCATATTCAACTTTATTACGATATATTGCTTACAAGGCTACAATTAATTTAATCCAAAATTTTAAGAATCACATTGTCTCACAAGTTAAGAAAGATGTAGGGGGTACGATTTTTAGATGACAATGAATCATTAATTAACTTCAGTAAAAAACTTGATCAAGGATCTGAACGCAACTGGACCCATAAATCACAAGAGACAAACAATACCCATTAGACTAAGGACAATCCAATGGGAATTGGCCTTCATTCCTTAGAAAGATTTAGTCCATATGGTGTTTATAGTTTTTTGTAAAATGTAGTTGAAGATAGTAAATGCTAGAGAGAAAAACCAACCCTTTTTCCATTAACTCTTGGAGTATTTATACCAATTTTTGTGATGATTACTAGTTTACGATCCTAAAACTTGAGGATCGGTTCTAACAATACCGGCCTCCTAGTACTATTTGATTGGATATGTCAGTTAAGAATAAGCTCAACTAATGTTTTTGGACATTCTGTTTGTCTTCCAACCATTAATGGTGTTCATTAATGCTATAGTTTTCAAGTATTTATTGTGTGATCAATGTTGGTCTTGCATTCAAGCTTCAATCATGCATTTAATGTCAATTATGTTATGTACGTCAGTTCAAAAAAATGACAATGCTCATATGTCTAGACATTTGTTAAGAAATGTGACAGAACTGTTATTGGACGAATTAGAATTAAAAACAACAAATCCTAAGAGAATATTGAATTCTAAGAATCTTAAGGAAAAGTGCAAGTGGATAAAGAAAGAAATTATCAGGGCAATGGCATAGAAATTATTGACCATTGACCTTTTAAAGCTTTAAAAACTCCCAAATTTTCAATTTAGTTGTTGTGACGGCCTTCCTTGTTGTTATACAAATCGTCTTTACAAATAAGTACATAAAGGTAGCTTTACAAGGCATTATAAATGTAAAGGCAATTCGCTAATTTGCCTTTCCATTGACGTCATATTTGAAAGCAAAGTAATAGGACAACAAGAACAAAAATTTAGGGTTGGATTAGAAATTAACAAATTATAAAGTTTATTTTGTATAAATAATCTAGGGTCACTTCTTTAAAGCGATTTGCATATTCAACTTTATTACGATAGACTGCTCACAAGGCTACAACTAATTCAATCCAAAATTTTAAGAATCACATAGTCTCACAAGTAAGAAAGATGTAGGGGTAATGATTTTAAGATGACAATGAATCACTAATTAAACTTCAGTGATTTGAACGACTACAACAGGACCCATAAATCACAAGAGACAAACAATACCCATTAGACTAAGGTCAATCCAGCAGGAATTGGCCTTCATTCCTTAGAAAGATTTAGTCCATGTGATGTTTATAGTTTTTTTGTAAAATGTAGTTGAAGATAGTAAATGCTAGAGAGAAAAACCAACCCTTTTTTTATTAACTCTTGGAGTATTTATATCAATTTTTGTGATGATTAATGGTTTACAATCCTAAAACTAGAGGATCGGTTCTGACAATACCGGCTTCCCAATACTATTTGATTGGATATGTCAGTTAAGAATAAGCTCAACTATTGTTTCTGGATATTCTAATTGTCCTCCAACCATTAATGGTGTTCATTAATGCTATAGGCTTCAAGTATTTATTGTGTGATCAATGTTGGTCATTCAAGCTTCAATCATGCATTTAATGTCAATTATGTTATGTACATCGGTTCAAACTACCAAGCCCGCCACTTTTGAATCTATAATCTAAAAACCAGTTGTACTTGTACCTCATTTGTGTTCTCATTAGAATTTTCCTACCCCTCCAAAAGTTATATAAAATAGATTGTCCCAACAAATTAACAATTTTTTTTTTTTAATTGACACATCATAATGTCCGACTAACCACATATGTCTTCTTGAAGTCCCACGCTTTTTATGCGGACCATCCTACACAAAAACTTGTTCTAAACCCAAAAGGTTTGTCAAATATCTAAATAGGCCAATCTAAAGATTCTAAACCCATTTGCTCACACACACACGTTACATCCAAAAAAAAGACACCAAAAGGTCATGGCCTCACAGGCTGCAACTTTTATGAGAGAACTGGTTTGTTCCTGACAATTATCTTTGGCTTGAAGCTTGTGGATTTGGTGGTTCAGATCAGCTTGTATTGAAGCTGTTTGATGTAATGCTTGAGAGGGACTTGGTTTGAGAGAGAGAGAGAGAGATAGTCCCACTGCTACAGTCTTCTCTACAGAAATTGAAGTAGATTTCATGTATAGTGTTTCAATTTGCCATAATGCTAATTGTGGGTAAATGTTATGTTTCTCTGTTTTTCTATATAGTATAGATGGCTCTTGTGGTTGTAACTGCTAATACAGACATCAATGGTGAATGAACAAAGAGTAAACAAAGTTAGTGTCTTACCACTATTTCACATTTATTTGACAATTATGATCCTCAAGATCACTAGTTGCCCCAATAAGTCTAGAGTCGCAACATATTTCACAATTATCCAGGTGTCAAATTATTAATGGTAGATAATAAAATTGTGTCAATCGTGACCCTATATAAAAATCATTAAAATCTTACCAGCTCAACATTTGTAAAAAATATTGTGGTGTACGTAGCATTACTGCTAGTTCCCCTCCAAAGAGAAATTTGGAGATGTCCCAAACTTTCCATCCTTGTGGTATTGGACCCCCATAAGTTGGTTTGGGAGAGATTCAAATATTCAAGAAATGTGAAACTTTTTAAGCTAATGAGGGATTTCCTTCTTGTTCAAATATTGGATAGTTCAAATATTTTGCTTTTCCAACTTTATCTACATTTTGATGTCAAAAGGGTGCCTTAAAACAACAGTTTCTAGTACTTGGCTTTCATCTTTGTGAATTTAAACATATAACTAGTTGAAGAATTTCTACTTATATATATGTTTCTGGTAGACTAGTACAAATAAAGAATAATGCTAAAAAGTACTGAATTGGAAAGCTTTGCTAAAGCAACACTCTGATAACACTCTACATGGTAAAGCTAGAAGCTTTAGATTGAGACGCTGTTGGGAATTCCCTTGGCAGTAAGTCCTTCTTCACTGGTAGGATAGAGCAAAGTGTATGGCATCTTGATGGGACCAACACGATTCTTTAATTTCTCATCCTTGTTCCTCTTTGTTATCCTATCCTCAATTTCTTCCAGCTTCTTTCCAAATCTTTCAAAGGCTGCCAATGGTGTTTTGTCTGAGGTCCAGTCAAGACTGTCTCTTTGCCCAAGATAAATCTCATCAGATGAGTGCCTTGACAAGATTTCTACAAGGGAAATGCCGAGAACAGACTCAAGCTGGGAAGTAAATGTTTTCAGGAAAGCTTTATCAGGGTGTGTCTTAAGCTCCTTATAGTCAGTACTGCCCTCTTCAGGCATGAACTGACGGCTCATTGCAGGGCGGTTTGGGGGGTAGCCTCCATAAGGATACTGTCCAAAGTTGATGGCTGCATGGAGGGCTGAAGCAATCCATATGGTGATTGTGCATGTTTCGATTAGCTCTTCGCGAGTCTGCATTTTAGGCCACCAGGGCTCATCTTTCTTGTCACCATGACCCTCCTCTCGGAGTTCCTTCCACCAGGACTGGAGTTCAGAGTCATTTTGGACCATGTCATCAGTCTTGTAATAGAAGGAGCAGTAGTCTTCGACCCATGTTTTGATCGCTGACCAGATTTCCAGCCCATCAACAGCATAAGGGTAATCCTCTATCAGTAGGCGCAGACCATGTGGGGAATTCACATCCTCAACTGCCATTCCTCTGAATAGAGCAAAGGATTAGCATGTCATTGAGATATGACATGAACATATATAGTTTTAGTTTAGACCATTTGGACAATATTTACTGAAATCCTAATCCCTTAGTTGCTCAGCCTTTCTAAACATCATGCTGTAGTGTAAAGTCTAATTTAGCTAGTTACTAGTTTTGTTATTAGTGGTTTCATTGATGGATATATTCACAATAAATTTCTTTGTTTTAATTACTATTTTCAATGCCGTATAAACCATGAATTCTTTTAACCACTTTCTGGACCATAAGATTTACCTCTTGATGAGATCAGCGGGGAGTGCTTGCTCAGGAAAAACCCAGTTTTTATAAAGTACTGATGACCACTCCATGGAATACTTTCTTGGAAATACTGTTGACTCCAGGGCACCACCAGCATTGATGAGGACCTGTCGGGCTAATGCATTTACATTCATGGTGTCATCGGAAGTGAGGATGCAACAGTTTATAAATTAATTGAAGCAAGCTCACGCTCAACTGCCTATTGGTTGCTATCACAAATGGCTCAATCGCAGCATGGGTATGTAACCTGCAATCAAAATGAAAGATATGTAAAACCCATTTCAACAAGAACTGAAATTATTTTCTGAAACTTCTTCATCAAAATCATACCAGTGGCTGATGAGCTGGTGATAGCCTGAGTCAATTACAGCCACATAAGCCTTAGCTAGTTGCCAAATGCAACTTTGGACACCTTCTTCAGCTGGGGTGTATACTTTGCTAATGGCTCCAAATTGGTTTCCATCAGGATGAGGCAAGCTCAATTCAATCGCTAATGGCTTCAAAGTCCCATCCTCTTTCAAGAAAAGGAGTGTCCTGCTGGTGTAGATCTTTGTGGATGTCTCATTTATCCTCTTCAGGTATGGCATTAGTGCATCATGATGATCCAATATGAATAGCTTGTTGCTCTTGATTGCCTATTAAACCAATTGGATTTTGTTACCATGGTTTATTATATTTGGAATAACTGCTGCCTCAAGTTGAATAATAATTTAGTTACATTACCTCATCTATGGAGAGCCCATTTAAGTATTTCCCTATGTGCTCTTCAGTGATTTTACTGGTTTGATCACCATATACTTTACCATCTAACTTGCTTGACGGAGGGAATTCCTGCAATTGAATTAGAAGTGGTTATGTTTAAAGATCAAAAACCATGACCTTGGTTTAGCTGTTAAGAAGATGGATGAAGAAAAACTCAACTTTGACATCCAAATAAGGATTTCAAAACATTTTCCAATTTAATTCTTTTTCTTTTTTATTTATTTTTCAAAGAATTGCAGACAATTAATAGTGAAAGCTTTAAGTTTACTTGGAGACAACGGATGATAACAGGGTTTACTCCAGCCAGCATTTCTCTTGCAAATTCTTCATCAGTCCTCCAAGCAGACTTGTCCTCTGCTCCAAATCATTAAAAATAACCAAGTTAGACAAAGGAACAAATGTAGCAAGATCTTCAATGAAACTTGCACATTAAGGTATTCACTAGTGTCATTGCAAACAAAATGTATTCATTGTATTGTGCCTTACAAGTCAGCTATATAAAGTACCTTTAATCACTTGAGGCACTGGGAATTTAAGGAGTCCTTCACCATCGGTTCGGAAGATTTCCTTGAGTGTCTCTGCAGGGATGTTCTTCCTAATATTCTGAAGTAAATCATTGGGCAGCTCAATTCCTCCTTCATAGAGATTGAGTATATCTTGTAATTTGTCAAACTCATTGGGGGTGCTGCTAAATGCTGTTTCTAGCTCAGGTTTAAGGAACTGAGCGATGGCTTTCAGTGCATAAGCAACAAAGTCTGACATCTTCAAGTGACCAAATCTTTCATCTCTCGGGACATAAATGTTTATGCTAAGAAGAGGGTTCAGCCTGGTCTCAATCTTAGGATCTGTTGAGATCATAACAGAAAAACTTATCGATATCAACATTAATACTTACAAAAACTATAAAATTATTATTTACTCTATCAAAAGTTGATTCATCACTAATAATTTCTTTTTTCGGGATTATTTCTCATAATATTCATGATTGTAGATAACTCTAAGATGACTACATTCTATAGCATTTTTTACTTGCATATTCCCAACTAGAGAATCCCCCATCTCAACACGTACGTGACACACACACGCATATAAAATAAATAACAATTACGAAAGCAGAGTTATTTTCCACAGATCTTGTATCTGTGATTTGTTACTTCTTAAATGTTAAATGCTAAACAAACACTAAGTTGAGGAAGTGACTGGAAAAAATTTAAATGTCTAACCAGCCTCTGTTGGTGCTCGCCCTGTTCTTCCCCTGCGTGGATAAGGGTACTCACTAGACCCTCCAAGAATTGGATGCACATGTTTAGGACTCCCCAAATCATTGTAGTAAGCATAGTCATAGACTCTGTCCCATTCTTGTAGCTCTCCCTTTCCATCTCCTCTCAAGTTCACTAGTTCTTCTTCTCTGTACTTGCGTAGTGGTGTTGGAGTTTCACTTGGAAGATATGTCTGCATAATTATATATCATGAACTTGAACATTACTATTAAAGTATTAAACTCACAGATGCACCTATGCTAACAAAGCAAAACAAATATGGACTGCACTTGGATGTATAAAACCCATATCCGCTAAATTTTAGATTGACTTCTGGGCTGTGCCTCAATTAGGAACAATCTTTCATCTGATTTTTACATTTCTGAAAGCTTCAAGAAATTTAGCTTTTGTATTGATAGCTAGATTTGCATACAAATTGAGTGCACTATCATGTTTGTAAGCATGTATGCTTCTGCATATAAATAATTACCTTGTTAGAGAAGAAAATGCGACCTTTCTTGTATTTGTCTGCAGGGTAAACCCATGAGTTGCAAACAAAGTGGATCTGACCTTCTCCCGAAACATCTTCAAGTGTGATACTCTTGAGGTAGAACTCACTATGATGCTTATTTTTTTTATTAAAATTGCCCCCGGAACTCCTATCTCATTGTCCCAATCAAAGGTAACCTTGAATGCAGACTCGCCTGCTGTTAAGGAAGTGATTGTAGTAATCCAATCTTCCAAATATGCTGGCTCTCCAACTTTCCCTTGCAACTGGTTTTCTATAAAATAAAATAAAAAGTACATAAAATTTTAAATTAGTTATTTAGTAAGTAAATCAGAAGCCAGTAATCATCAACTATCAAAATGCTTAGATTGATGTTATTTGTCATTTAAAGTTATCTTAAATGCAACAGATCCATACAGATCATGCTAGTTCAGTTGTAGCTTCTTGATATGATGAGGCAAAGTTCACTATCCTAACACTTGAGCTTCCGGTTTGGCTCATGTAAACACGGTTTAGCGAGTGATCTGCACAGTGTTGCAGAATTTCATATCCTGAAAGTCATTCTGTATTATATAACAACTTGTCTTTGATATCCAAACCTTACAGAACCCCCTTTTGGCGAATAACTAAGAGCCAGTTAGAGCAAAGCTTCTGTCTAGTGTTCCAGTCCACTGGACGGACACAGGAGTGATACGTGGTCATTTTTAGACACATGTTGTGTTCATGTCACGTTCAATGTGCATTGGACGCAAGCCAAGCTCCTAGTCTAACTTGCTGGACCTTCAAAATTTTGGTGACTTGCTCTTTTCTTTTCTAAATTTAGGAAAAGAAGGATATGCATCCCTATCTGTATTAGTTCTATATCATCTTTAGTAACTCCTAGCTATAGAGAGGAGTGAATGAGGCTTAGAGGTGTTAAACCCAATCTATCTCGAATTAGGACTTAAGAACTTTATTCACTGCCAGACAATATTGGACTAAGTCACTAAACCCACAGATCTACCCTTTCCCATTGAATAGTTCAAGTCTTTGATTTGGTCACCATGCGTCTCAGGGTTATAGAATAAATTAGTACCATAAAACTTTGAGTAGGTAAGCTTAGAAATTAACAAAGTAAATATAAAACCAACAAAGATAGTATAAAGATCATAAGAAAATGCAAATTGACTGGGAGTTTTGATCATTGACTCTTTGTTGTGTAAAGCCCCTGGGTTGTTGAGTCTAATTTCAAATCCGTGTAACACTTTCTTTCCCAATTAAAGATAAACCAAAAAAAAAGGGAATAACTCTGCCTGTCATTGGTGGCACACCTCATTCCCTACCATGAATAAACATGCTGAGATTTCTCTTTTCCCTACTTTTCCTTTGAAAGAAAAGAAGTGGTACTACCTAATCAGTTCAACTCACTTGGTCATGGTTGTGGTTGATACAAGCTTTGACCTGAAAGCTAGTTTGATAGCACTAATAATATACTTTTCTTTAGTAATAAAGACAAAATTTACATATAATTCCTTAGGTTTTTTTAATTAAATTCAACTATAAGGTTGAATTGACTTTTCAACCACGTGATTAAATTTAATTGTCGTTTATGAAAAGATGCATTCATTAATTAATACAATCACACGATTGAATTTATTTACGTAACTGTAACTAAGTTTTACCGAATTAATTATTTATAATAACACATTGAATACTGTCAAAAGGTGGAATCATGTAAAATTAAGAAGAAAAATAATAAAAAAACATGGAAGACATAACATAACCCCACTAAACAAAAAGATAAAAGCTCACCTGGGTCAACATTGACAGCACTAATGAGCTGCAGAGAGACCCCTTGGCCCAACAACTCATGTACACGATCAAGAAACGAAGCATGAAAGTCATTGAAGTCCAAAACATTCTTCTTCATCAACACAACAGTCCCTTTGATCTTTCTCTTCTTACTCTCATTTTCATCATTGAATACCTCCATGATCTTGTGTGAGGATTTGGCTCCTTTGCAAACTGGAACTCCTCGTTGGGTTGTTGGACAAGGCTGATGATCCGTCAAGAAACCATAAGTGCAACCTGATGATCCATCAAAATTTTCCTCCTTGATATTAGAGGTAGTAAGTGTAAATGAAGCATTTTCTGATGCCCCAGGACTGTCCAGTCCGTTCATCATTTTTGTTTTATCTGATTCATAACTCAGCTTGATACAACTCGTAGTACAGCCCTATCTTCAGCTAGTACGAATTGAGGGAAACCTGTACGACTCGTAGCTCAGCATATCAGCTCTGTCAAACGACTTGTAGTTCATCTGGTTTAACAAATACAAAGATTTCCAATAAATTAAAATGTTCTGTCTCTCTCTCTCTCTCTCTATATATATATATATTTCAAATTGAAGAAACAAAGGCCAAAGGGCTTGAGAACAAAGAAATTTAGTCTAACTTGAAAAATATTACATTAAAAACTAACTAACAAAGCACTACAAGAAAAACAAAAGGTTTTGCATTTAAAAGACGAACCTCCGATGGACAAAATTCTGGCATTTTTAATTAGACCATGCAAAGGTTCTAATTGTGCATTCCATGTTTGAGAAAATTGGGAGATGGAATCCAATGAGAGATCAAAGTCCATCACCTTCAAAATAGCAGTAGAATAAAATTATAAAAATAAATAGCAGAGCAGGATGCAAAATAGAGGTATGAGTGAGTGGGGAATTGAACTCAATATTAAGATGATGTCATTGATTGCAATAACTTTACATTTTTCTCAAATGGATTTAGAGCCAATGTGTTTTCTGTTTCACCACACAATTCAATGAGTTTGTTCTCAAATTCAAGACTTAGTGAAAGAGTACTAAGATCAGAAGGCATTGCCACATCACGCATTGTCATTGATCCTGTCCTTTCATACTCCTACAACACCAAGGAGAAAGTCACCAAATGAAGGGCCAAACAATATAAAATGTCAACAAATGTATAAAAAACAGCAAATGGATGCGACTAAAACAAACCTCCCAAATTGGTAAAAGTGATTGAACCATTTTCACTTCTGAATGGGTTTGTGAGAAGGATGAATAATTTTTAAACTGCTGATTAAGAATATCTGCAAAACCCAAATGAGGAAATATTCTAACATTGGGCTATGAAGAGAGTATACAAAATAATATATGCAATATAACTGCAAAGTTAAACAAACCATCTATGGAAGCATCCCCCTCAAGTTCAAAGACACTTTGACGTTTAACGCAACAAACATCCTGATGTGAGGAAGCCTCAAATTCACTAGGAAATTGACATATCCAATCAGCTGGAATTGTCGAGGATAACCAAACTGGTGAACTTAAAGACGCATCACAATTTAGGTCTACCTAATATAAAAAATCACACATCATTAACGATTATCACATAATTATGAGCATCTAGTTTAGAAAAAAGAGGAAAAAATAACCTGGAAATCAGTAGGCATGCAAGTCAACTTATCCATATTCTGGTTTTGCAGACCAATACAATCAGATTTCCTTGGTGAGAAAGTGTTCGGTATTGGATTACGAAACTTCATCTTTGATAAATCCATATGGCCCATCCCATACAAGTTATAGACAATCTGACAAAAAGAAAATCTTAGATATTATAAAATGAAAAGTGAAACACAAATAATGGAAATGAATTGAAGTGTTTCCACAAGAAATGAATCTCAATTCAAGTGAGGAGCACAAAACTGGTGGGTCTCAAGTGTGCACGTGGGTAACTATGCTACCATTTCTCAAGATAAAATAACAATATTGTAAACATCTTACAAACCACTAATTCATTTGGGAACTAAATTTTCATTATCATTAGACATCCCCCAAGTACAAAGTCCAATTCAATGATTCAAATGTAGGGACGTATTTACCATAAAGGGAATATTTGATTCATGGGGTTGTAAGCTTCTATCTAGAACTGCGCCACCCTGAAAAGCAAGTATTACTATTTTAAAAAGCAAGCATACTCACATATCAGCAAAATGAAAATAAATAGATGAATGTACATAAAAATCACCTAATTCTTAATCAAAATTTAGAGGCAAGAAAGAAAGATCAACCAAACATAGGTGATGTTTGGGCAATGTCTACAACAGTAAAATGAGTGATGCATTTGAATGACGAACACTAAACAGATATATTATCCAGAGATCTGTTTTAGCACCTGACTAAGAAACGTAGATACTTGGGTGACAAAAACTTCTACAAACAATACTTTTCTTAATCTAACTTGCAAAAGCCACAGCAAATACCAACCAATTTGTTGCAAATTTTGAAAGGAGGGCAGTAATTAATATACATCACTCTCAAAATTCAAAAAAGAAAAGAAAAGAAAAGAGAGAGACAGAGAGTAATAACAAGGATCAAATTCTTTTTGAAAGTACTCCAAATCATGCATCGGAACCATGAAGGATCACATCCTATATGCTTATTGACAAAAATCAACTACAACATAGACCTTAAGTGTACAACTATACCTTTTAAATAAACAACTCTGTAAAGTAAATAAAATGCCATGATAGATTAGGAAAATAAAAACTAGGTTTATCTTACAGCACACAAGATATAATTATTACAATAACAATAAATTCGGAACAAGGGCATTTACCAGCTTATTCACATTCTTCTTCACCTATGTAGCTTCACTCGAAAAGTTTTCATAAACCAGTTTGCCCTTCTTGAGATCACAACATGTCCAATAAGAAGTCCAATTACCAATCCACAAGCATATCCTATCACTACCGCTTTCCAATTAAATCCTTCTCCAAATGATGATTCATAGCTCAGGGTAGAAGTTGGTTTCTCATTAGTTTCACATTTCATTAACAATGGAGAACCACACAATCCCAAGTTTCCCTCAAAAGAGGAACTTTGAAATGTCGAAAATTGTCCACCTGCTGGAATAGGACCAGTAAGTTGGTTTTGGGAGAGGTTTAAATATGCAAGAAATGTGAGACTTATTAGTTGAGAAGGGATTTTTCCTAGGAACTTATTTTGAGAGAGATCCAAAGATTGGAGCTCAGTTAGGTTCCCAAAAGATAATGGGATAGGGCCTGTGAAACTGTTGCTTGATAAGTTGAGTACAATTAATTCCTTGAGATTCCCCATGGTATTTGGAATTTCTCCGTAGAATCTGTTGTTAGAGAGATCAATAGCTATGAAGATGGTCAGGATCTTTACCAACTCCATTTCTAATCCCTTATTCATCACAGTTATTGAGTCTTCATAATAACCAGAGTCATCCCCCATGTACTCTGGTTTTGAATTAATTTTCCCATGGACCATTAGCATTGCATTCCAAGTTTTGAAGTATTCTGATCGTAACCTGCCAGTGAAATTGTTGTGAGAGAGATCGATAACATGTAACTTGGAAAAGCCAGAATTGGTATGAGAATCCCATATAGGACCCTGGAATCCATTTGCTCGCAAGATAAGAATTTGTAACTCTGGCAAAGACTCCAACCAAAAGGGGAAAATGTCATTCATGTTGTTATTTCCAAGATTCAGGACCTCTAACTGTCTACACTTTACCAATGATCGTGGAATCTTCCCTTCTATTCGGTTGAGACTCAGGTCCAGTGTCCTCAAACTGCTTCCTTTTATGAATGTTTCAGGCAATATTCCTTGAAAGCTGTTGTTTCTCATATTCAATACTGAAAGAGAACTGCTAAAGTTACCTAAACATTGTGGAATCTGACCAATCAAGTGGTTGTTAGACAGATCAAGGACTTGGAGAGAATTTACCTTGCAAATCATTGAAGGGATTCTTCCGGTCAGATTATTGTTTGAGGCAAAAAAATATTTGGTAGACAATGGGGGAATTGGAAGTGATCCTTGCAACTTGTTGGAACGCAAGTCTAAATATTCCATATTTTTCCAAGGAAGAACTGTTAACGGTTGTTCAAAACCGCCTAAAAGGTTAAAAGACAGATTCAATCCATTCAATGTCTCTTTTCCAACATTCCAGAACCATTTGGGTACTTTGCCTTCAATTTTGTTATTGGAAAGGTCTAGATATTGTAATTCATTTTGGGCTTTCAAGAAAACTGGAAATTCACGTAAATTGCAAGAAGACAAATCTAGACCTTCAAATTTTGGGAGGGTGGAATTGATCTTTCCTTTTGAAATGAACAAATTGTTATTTGAAAGATAGAGACTTCTAATCTTTTTGAGCTCAAAGAAAATGTTTAACTCCATCATGCCTTTTACGCTGATTGAAGAAAGATCTAGATATTGAAGGTAAGTGAAATTAGCAACTGACCTTGGAATTGGTTCATATAATTTGTTTCCCCTCAAAGACAAGTGCACCAATTGAGATGAAGAGATATTTTGGAATTTGAGAGGGCCAATCAATTGATTTTGAGAGAGACGTAGTCTAGACAATGAAGTCATTGTAAACAAAAATGAAGGGATGGGCCCCGTGAGTGAGTTATAAGAAAGATCTAGCTCATGAAGGTAAGTGAAATTAGCAACTGACCTTGGAATTGGTTCATATAATTTGTTTCCGCTCAAAGACAAGCCCACCAGTTGAGATGAAGAGATATTTTGGAATTTGAGAGGACCAATCAATTGATTTTCATCGAGCCGTAGTAAAGACAATGAAGTCATTGTAAACAAAGATGAAGGGATGGGCCCCGTGAATGAGTTATAACTCAGGATAAGGTAGGACAAATGGGTTAATCTACTTATTTCAAATGGGATTGGGCCCGTGAGTGAGTTATAACTCAAGTCAAGGTAGGACAAATGGGGTAATCTACTTATTTCAAATGGGATTGGGCCCGTGAGTGAGTTAGACCTCAAGTTAAGGTAGGACAAATGGGATAATCTACTTATTTCAAATGGGATTGGGCCTACCAACTGGTTTGCTGAGATATCTATTGTTTCGAGTTTAGTGAGGTTTGTTGGTGAAACTGGGAAGCTGCCATCAAAACTGTTATTCCGAAGATTTAAATATTCTAGTTGTGTAAGGTTTCCCAAGGAAGACTGTATTTCCCCATGAAAAAGGTTATTGCTAAGATCCAGAGAAGTGAGCTTTGCAAGTTTTCCCCATGTGGATGGAAGTTGACCATGGAAATTGTTTGATAAGAGGTAAAGAGAAGTAAGCTGGGATAGATTTCCTAGGGAAGATGATATTTCTCTATGAAAAAGGTTATGGCTAAGATCCAGAGAAGTGAGCTTTGCAAGGTTTCCCCATGTGGATGGAAGTTGACCATGGAAATTGTTTGATGAGAGGTAAAGAGAAGTAAGCTGGGATAGATTTCCTAGGGAAGACGATATTTCTCCATGAAAAAGGTTATTGCTAAGATCCAGAGAAGTGAGCTTTGCAAGGTTTCCCCATGTGGATGGAAGTTGACCACGGAAATTGTTTGATGAGAGGTAAAGAGAAGTAAGCTGGGATAGATTTCCTAGGGAAGACGGTATTTCTCCATGAAAAAGGTTATAGCTAAGATCCAGAGAAGTGAGCTTTGCAAGGTTTCCCCATGTGGATGGAAGTTGACCACGGAAATTGTTTGATGAGAGG
>OU015761.1:11604558-11653602 GCA_907173295.1 Fagus sylvatica
AGGACTCAAGGTTTCCAATTGAGTTTGGTATTTTCCCAAAAAAGTTTGTTGAACCAAGAATCAAAATTTGTAAGGAACTGTCAGAATGAAATTCCGGAAGAAAACCACCGAGATCGAAGTTACCTGACAAATCAATTGTTTGTATCTTGGGCAACAGGAAGATATTTGAGGGAAATTCACCAAGCAAACGGCACAAAGACAGAGAAAGAGATGTCAAGGAAGACAAATTTGATAGGGATTGAGGTAGTGACCATAACATGTCCACCCAGTCTAGATGAAGTTCTCTCAAATATGTCATGTTCTGGACAAGTGCTTCGAGATCAAGTCTGCTGACATTCAAATACTTATAATCATAATAACCAACTTGAAAATAATTGAAAGAGAGATCAAGTGAAACCAAATTGGATAGCCATGAAATTTCCGACGGGATAGGGCCAGATAAGAATGAACGAGAGAGGTTGAGATGGGTCAAACTTACAAGCTGGCCAAATTGAGATGGGATTGTGGAGGAAGAGAAGTCGTTGAGAGCAAGGTTGAGTTTCTGAAGGTGACGCAGGTTGAAGAGGCTGCTGTTAGACTTCAGAGTCCCACTAAGCCAGCTGTTGCTTAGGTTTAAGCCAACCACGTGACCATTCTCTGGATCGCATGTGATTCCATCCCAGGAACAACAATCCGTATCTGCCTTCCAAGACTTCATCTTTGGATATGAACCATTATAGTAATCATATATCCAGTAATCAGAATACAACAATCTCTTTTGAACAAACTCTTGCCTTAGTTGCAGTAAAGCAGAGCTCTGGTTAGGAAGGCAATGGTGTTGAGAGGAAGTATTAGAAGTAGTTTGAGAATGTGAGATGAAGAACAAGCAAGAGGCAAGGTATAACATGATCAGATAGTGATTCATTTTCCCCATCGTCATCATCTTAACAGAAAGAAGTTAGTGGAGAATTGAGTGTGAAGAAGAATGAGCAGAAGATGATTTGATGATACGAGAGGAGGCTCATGCTATATATATATAGAGTGCGGATAATGGGGGAATTATCAATACATTATACATATAAATTAATTAATTTTAATTAATAATGAATCACCTAATATTTTTCTGAAAGACAGAACATTCTTGGGGGAATTATCAAATTGGATTTTTATTTGTTAATCGTGATTTTTGTTGTGATTATATCACCTGTTAGTCCAATATGCGAGTTAATAGTGAGTAACAATACAAAGAAAGCATAGACTATGCATGTCTACGAGATAAAATTGCAACATGAATGGCACTAACCAAAAGAAACAAGTTTTGGTCATTATATTAAGTTTTTTTTTTTTATTATTTTTTTATTTATATGCAGAAAATAACAATACAGAGAAAGCACAGGGTTATATATGTGGCAGCTAAGAATGTCACTTATTGCTTTCTAAAAACATGAATTGATACAGAAGTTTGCCCATACTAATTGTTACTTGTTAGCTTGCACTTAGGATATGATTCTAAATTAAATTACTATACATAAACCAAAAAAAGTTCTTATAATGGCATTCCAATGCCCATCTCATTTGGTTTTTCTACCATTATATATATAGGAACTCTACTATGTTTGGTATCAATTCTTTTTATATATTTTAAAATTAAAAATTTCAACAAATAAGCTTTTAACAAAAACGGTTCACCATGCTCGATTACCGTGTGATAAATGCAATATCACAATATCTAACCAATTCACTAGAGTTTGGAGAAATGCAAAATAGATGTGGCCCGGTGGAAGGAGCCACTTCCTGGCAAAATACTTTTCCAAGAGACTTTTAGCTTGTAATGACTGTGATTTCATTGTTACAAAACTTCAATAAGTTAAAATGTTACTAATTTTCTTTCCAAGTTGAAGAAACAAAGGTATACTACTGGTTTATTAATATTGTGAGTGGATGCAATTATAGGAAAAAAATTAATTAATTAATGTTTGCATAATGAATCACCTAATATTTGTCTGCAAGACAGAACATTCTTGGGGGAATTATCAAATTGGATTTTTATTTGTTAATCGTGATTGTGTTGTGATTATATCACCTGTTAGTCCAATACGCGAGTTAATAGTGAGTAGCAATACAAAGAAAGCATTTTTTTTTTTTTGATAATCAGCAATACAAAGAAAGCATAGACTATGCATGTCTACTTGATAAAATTGCAACATGAATGGCACTAACCAAAAGAAACAAGTTTTGGTCATTAGATTAAGAATTTTTTTTATATGCAGAAAAATAACAATACAGAGAAAGCAAGGGTTATATATGTGGCATCTAAGAATGTCACTAATTGCTTTCTAAAAAACATGAAATGATACAGACTTTTGCTCTCATTGTTACTTGTTAGCTTCTTGCACTTAGGCAAAAAGTGTTCTTACAATGGCATTCCAATGCTCATGGTTTGATGTCAAAGCCACATCTCATATTGGTTTTTCTTACAATAGAACTCTACTCTGTTTGGTATCAATTTTTATTTATTTATTTTTAGCTTAATGACTCGCTATATTTTAAACAACTTTTAACAAATAAGCTTTTAACAAAAACAGCCCTGCTCACCTTGTGAGACACGGGCCAATTATTGAAAAAAAAAAAAAAAGTGTAAAATAAGAAAATATAAATCATGTTATGAAAGTGCTCGGTTGCGTTGACTAGCTTTTTTTCTACATAGACAATTACAATAAATTGATTAAAACGACATGTTCAGTGTTGACTATCTTTTTCTACTAAAGACTTCTAAACAAAATTTAACACGATGTATTTCTAACCCTACATTCTTTTCTTTTACTAGTTGTCATGTCCATTCTTTTCAGTGCCTTAAATCTTGACAAACAATATATTGACTTTAAAGACTATTAACTAGCTTTTCTGCCTGGAAAGTCGTCTTGGGAAAAGTTTTAAAGACTATTAAGTTCTTCCCCTATCAATTTTCATCCTCCCTCTTTGTCATATCCATAACTCTAGTGACAACCTCCTTCGGTCCTTCCTCTTTAAAAGATTCTTTTGCTGTCCCAATTGGTGGGGTTTGGAGGAGCCATGAATGGCTTAGAATTAGTCACCTTGAAGTGTAGGAGATGGAATATTGAGTCATGTCTCAATTTCCACATTATTGTTAGCAGATAATTACAAGAGAAGCATAACATTCAAGTAGTAATGGTCCCTCGGATATTCTATGAGAGGACCTAATCAAAAGAAACTCGAGACAATGTAGAACTTGTTATGACGTCGAAGTCCTTGTCATAATATGACTATCATTTCATTAATACAAAACTTCCAATAAGTTAAAATGTTACTAATTTTCTTTCCAAGTTGATGAAACAATGGTAAACTGCTTGGTTTGTAAACTTGTAATTGATTCTTCTACTACAAGAAATTCGGCCATGTTAATAAGTAAAAGGTTTGTCCATCATATATAGACTCGTTAAACGAAGTTATACTGATTTAGTTATAGAATATGTCTGGTTCCCATTTTTTTTCCGCATATAAGTTGAAAATACCAAAATGATGTCGCCTTGGTGGACTTAATAGTTAATAGTTAATAGTACAAAATGAACAAGAATGAGCAGAAGATGATTTGATGATACGAGAGGAGGCTCATGCTATATATATAAGAGTGCGGATAATGGGGTCAAGTGTGAAAGGACTTATAAATTGGAATTATTTTTATTTTCTTTTAGTCTGAATTAAAGGACTTTGGTGACGCATTAAACATTTCAGCATGACTGCTTTTGATTATCCACTTTTGGCTTTTGTACAAGTCTGTGCTTTGCAGCAGTGTTAGCGAACCAGGGTCTCTGCGTAATTAGATTACAAGAGATCGAATTTGTGTGATTGTCAAATGAGTCCTTCGAAATTTTGGTTTTCTTGTTTATTTATTTATTAAATTATTAATATTGCGAGTGGACGCAATTATAGGCAAAAAAGAAAAAAGGAAAAGGGATCAATACATTATACATATAAATTAATTAATGTTTGTGTAATGAATCACCTAATATTTGTCTGCAAGACAAAATATTCCTGGGGGAATTATCAAATTGGATTTTTTATTTGTTAATCGTGATTTTGTTGTGATTATATCACCTGTTAGTCCAATATGTGAGTTAATAGTGAGTAGCAATACAAAGAAAGCATAGACTATGCATGTCTACGAGACAAAATTGCAACATGAATGGCAGTAACAATACAGAGAAAATAACAATACAGAGAAAGCAGGGGTTATATATGTGGCAGCTAAGAATGGCAATACAAAAGAAACAAGTTTTGGTCATTAGATTAAGAATTTTTTTTTATATACAGAAAATAACAATACAGAGAAAGCAGGGGTTATATGTGGCAGCTAAGAATGTCACTTATTGCTTTCTAAAAACATGAAATGATATAGACTTTTGCTCTCATTGTTACTTGTTAGCTTCTTGCGGTTAGGCAAAAAATCCCATAGGGGAAAGAAACCAAGAACATAATTACATAGAAGCTCCAGGAGACTTCTAATAAATAATATCATTCATTTACGAGTAGAAGATCGATTTATACCTTTTTTTCTTTTTCTTTTGTAATTAGTAGTTACAATTCTAACATCTATAATCTATTTTCAAAACCATGAACGAAAATGCTGACCTACTAGGTTGATAATTATACACATAAATACTTGGTTTTTTGATATATTTCTTTTTATTTTTAATTTTTAAATATTTTGTTTAGAAATGAATTTGTCAAGACCTTGGTCTTAGATTTCTGCTGTCCGGAACCAAAACCAATGAATATGTAGGTATTGATGACATTTTATTTTCATCAAGTACAGACGCAAACATGACCAATTTTAACGCGATGGCCAAAAAATAAAGAAATAAATAGATCCAACCATTAGAACAACGCACCATTTGTTGGATAAATTAAATCCCTTTCACTAAATATATATTTTCTTTGTTCCACAATAAATAATACCTATTATCTCAAAATATATGAAACTTCAAGTGGAATTACAATTTCCTATATCACCTAACATCTTTTATTAAAATTAACAAGGTTTTATAACAAATTATATAAGCTAAATTTCATAAAAAAAGAATGCCATTATATATCTACTTTTTTTCTTTTTAACTAATAATCCTGTGATTCGAAAAGTTTCATATAGTAAAGGGACCGAGAGGTATCTAGCGGGACAAAGAAGTGAAACATCAAAACACCCAAAAGCATTTTGTCGATAAAAGTCAAGCTGGAAATCACCAACATGGATTAAACAACCCACTATAGACCATCCATCACGACAACATGACCAGTGCAACAAAGACAGAGCTATCATGTATTAGTTGACCCACTTTACCTTCTGTCAAGGCAACATGACCAGCACAATAAGGATAGAGTTATCATGTATTAGTTGACCCACTATACCTTCTATCAAGGCAACATGACCAGCGCAAAAAGGACAGAGCTATCATGTATTACTTGACCCACTATACCTTCGGTCAAGGCAACATGACCAGTGCACGCAATAAGGACAGAGCTATCATGTATTAGTTGACCCAATATAACTTTTGACAAGGCAATCTGACCTGTGCATGCAATAAGGACAGAGCTATCATGATTAGTTGACCCACTATACCTTTTGTCAAGGCAACATGACCAGCGCATGCAATAAGGACAAAGCTATCATGTATTAATTGACCCACTATACCTTCTGTCAAGGCAACATGACCAGTGCATGCAATAAGGACAGAGCTATCATGTATTTGTTGACCCACTTTACCTTCGGTCAAGGCAACATGACCAGTGCAATAAGGACAGAGTTATCATGTATTAGTTAACCCACTATACCTTCTGTCAAGGCAACATGACCAGTGCATGCAATAAGGACAGAGCTATCATGTATTAGTTGACCCACTATACCTTCTGTCAAGGCAACATGACCAGTGCAATAAGGATAGAGCTATCATGTATTAGTTGACCCACTATAGCTTCAATCAAGGCAACATGACCAGTGCATGCAATAAGGACAGAGCTATCATGTATTAGTTGACCCACTTTACCTTCTGTCAAGGCAACATGACAAGCGCAACAAGGATAGAGATATCATGTATTAGTTGACCAACTATACCTTCTGTCAAGGAAACATGACCAGTGCATGCAATAAGGACAGAGCTATCATGTATTAGTTGACCCACTATACCTTCTGTCAAGGCAACATGACCAATGCAATAAGGATAGAGCTATCATGTATTAGTTGACCCACTATACCTTCTATCAAGGCAACATAACCAGCGCAATAAGGACAGAGCTATCATGTATTAGTTGACCCACTATACCTTCTGTCAAGGCAACATGACCAATGCAATAAGGATAGAGCTATCATGTAATAGTTGACCCGGTATAGCTTCTACCAAGGCAACATGACCACCGCAATAAGGACAGAGCTATCATGTATTAGTTGACCAACTATACCTTCTGTCAAGGCAACATGACCAGTGCATGCAATAAGGACAGAGCTATCATGTATTAGTTGACCCACTTTACCTTCTGTCAAGGCAACATGACAAGCGCAACAAGGATAGAGATATCATGTATTAGTTGACCAACTATACCTTCTGTCAAGGAAACATGACCAGTGCATGCAATAAGGACAGAGCTATCATGTATTAGTTGACCCACTATACCTTCTGTCAAGGCAACATGACCAATGCAATAAGGATAGAGCTATCATGTATTAGTTGACCCACTATACCTTCTATCAAGGCAACATAACCAGCGCAATAAGGACAGAGCTATCATGTATTAGTTGACCCACTATACCTTCTGTCAAGGCAACATGACCAATGCAATAAGGATAGAGCTATCATGTAATAGTTGACCCGGTATAGCTTCTACCAAGGCAACATGACCACCGCAATAAGGACAGAGCTATCATGTATTAGTTGACCAACTATACCTTCTGTCAAGGCAACATGACCAGTGCATGCAATAAGGACAGAGCTATCATGTATTAGTTGACCCACTATAGCTCCTATCAAGGCAACATGACCACCGCAATAAGGACAGAGCTATCATGTATTAGTTGACCCACTATACCTTCTGTCAAGGCAACATGACCAGTGCAATAAGGACAGAGCTATCATGTATTAGTTCACCCACTATACTTTCTATCAAGGCAACATGACCAGTGCATGCAATAAGGACAGAGCTATCATGTATTAGCTGACCCACTATAGCTCCTATCAAGGCAACATGACCACCGCAATAAGGACACAGCTATCATGTATTAGTTGACCCACTATACCTTCTGTCAAGGCAACATGACCAGCACAATAAGGACAGAGCTATCATGTATTAGTTCAACCACTATACTTTCTATCAAGGCAACATGACCAGTGCATGCAATAAGGACAGAGCTATCATGTATTAGTTGACCCACTTTACCTTCTGTCAAGGCAACATGACCAGTGCAATAAGGACAGAGTTATCATGTATTAGTTGACCCACTATACCTTCTGTCAAGGCAACATGACCAGTGCATGCAATAAGGACAGAGCTATCATGTATTAGTTGACCCACTATACCTTCTGTCAAGGCAACATGACCAGTGCAATAAGGATAGAGCTATCACGTATTAGTTGACCCACTATACCTTCTATCAAGGCAACAAGACCAGTGCATGCAATAAGGACAGAGCTATCATGTATTAGTTGACCCACTATACCTTCTGTCAAGGCAACATGACCAGTGCAATAAGGATAGAGCTATCACGTATTAGTTGACCCACTATACCTTCTGTCAAGGCAACATGACCAGTGCATGCAATAAGGACAGTGTTATCAGGTATTAGTTGACCTACTTTACCTTTTGTCAAGGCAAGGTATCATCTATTAGTTGACCCACTATAGCCTCTGTTAAGACAACGTGACCAGCTCAATAAGGACAAAGGTATCATGTATTAGTTGACCCACTATACCTTTTGTCAAGGCAACATGACTTGTGCATGCAATAAGAACAGAGCTATCATGTATTAGTTGAGCCACAATACCTTCTGTCAGGGCAACATGGCCAGTGCATGCAATAAGGATAGAGCTATCATGTATTAGTTGACCCATTTTACCTTCTGTCAAGGCAACATGACCAACGCAATAAGGACAGAGCTATCATGTATTAGTTGACCCAAAATACCTTCTGTCAAGGCAACATGACCAGCGCAATAAGGACAGAGCTTTCATGTATTAGTTCACCCACTATACTATCTGTCAAGGCAATATGACCAGTGCATGCAATAAAGACAGAGCTACCATGTATTAGTTGAGCCACTATACCTTTTGTCAAGGCCACATGACCAGTGCAAGTAATAAGGACAGAGCTACCATGTATTAGTTGACCCACTTTACCTTCTGTCAAGGCAACATGACTAGCGCAACAAGAATAGAGCTATCATGTATTAGTTGACCCACTATACCTTCTGTAAAGGCTACATGACCAGTGCATGCAATAAGGACAGAGCTATCATGTATTAGTTAACCCACTATACCTTCTGTCAAGGCAACATGACCTGTGCAATAAGGATAGAGCTATCATGTATTAGTTGACCCACTATAGCTTCTATCAAGGCAACATAACCAGCGCAATAAGGACAGAGCTATCATGTAGTAGTTAACCCACTATACCTTCTGTCAAGGCAACGTGACCAGTGCATGCAATAAGGACAGAGCTATCACGTATTAGTTGACCCATTATAACTCCTATCAAGGCAACATGACCACCGCAATAAGCACAGAGCTATCATGTATTAGTTGACCCACTATACCTTCTGTCAAGGCAACAAGACCAGCGCAATAAGGAAAGAGCTATCATGTATTAGTTCACCCACTATACTTTCTATCAAGGCAAGATGACCAGTGCATGCAATAAGGACAGAGCTATCATGTATTAGTTGACCCACTTTACCTTCTGTCAAGGCAACATGACCAGTGCAATAAGGATAGAGTTATCATGTATTAGTTCACCCACCATAACTTCTGTCAAGGCAACATGACAAGTGCATGCAATAAGGACAGAGCTATCATGTATTTGTTGACCCACTATACCATCTGTCAAGGCAACATGACCAGTGCAATAAGGATAGAGCTATCACGTATTAGTTGACCCACTATACCTTCTATCAAGGCCACATGACCAGTGCATGCAATAAGGACAGAGCTATCATGTATTTGTTGACCCACTTTACCTTCTGTCAACGCAACATGACTAGCGCAACAAGGATAGCGCTATCAAGTATTAGTTGACCTACTATACCTTCGGTCAAGGCAACTTGACCAGTGCATGTAATAAGGACAGAGCTATCATGTATTAGTTGACCCACTTTACCTTCTGTCAAGGCAACATGACTAGCGCAATAAGGACAGAGCTACCATGTATTAGTTGACCCACTATACCTTCTGTCAAGGCAACTTGACCAGTGCATGTAATAAGGACAGAGCTATCATGTATTAGTTGACCCACTTTACCTTCTGTCAAGGCAACATGACTAGCGTAGCAAGGATAGAGCTATCATGTATTAGTTGACCCACTACACCTTCTGTCAAGGCAACATGACCAGTGCACGCAATAAGGACAGAGCTATCATGTATTAGTTGACCCACTTTACCTTCTGTCAAGGCAACATGACTAGCGTAGCAAGGATAGAGCTATCATGTATTAGTTGACCCACTACACCTTCTGTCAAGGCAACATGACCAGTGCACGCAATAAGGACAGAGCTATCATGTATTAGTTGACCCACTATACCGTCTGCCAAGGCAACATGACCAGTGCAATAAGGATAGAGCTATCATGTATTAGTTGACCCACTACAGCTTCTATCAAGGCAACATGACCATCGCAATAAGGACAGCGCTATCATGTATTAGTTGACCCACTATACCTTCTGTCAAGGCAACATGACCAGTGCATGTAATATGGACAGAGCTATCATGTATAAGTTGACCCACTATATCTTCTGTCAAGGCAACATGACCAGTGCATGCAATAAGGACAGAGCTATCATGTAGTAGTTGACCCACATTACCTTCTGTCAAGGAAACATGACTAGTGCATGCAACAAGGACAGAGCTATCATGTATTAGTTGACCCACTATACCTTCTGTCAGGGCAACATGGCCAGTGCATGCAATAAGGACAGAGCTATCATGTATTAGTTGACCCACTATACCTTCTGTCAAGGCAACATGGCCAGCGCAATAAGGACAGAGCTTTCATGTATTAGTTCACCCACTATACTTTCATTCAAGGCAATATGACCAGTGCATGCAATAAGGACAGAGCTACCATGTATTAGTTGAGCCACTATACCTTCTGTCAAGGCCACATGACCAGTGCATGTAATAAGGACAGAGCTACCATGTATTAGTTGACCCACTTTACCTTCTGTCAAGGCAACATGACTAGCGCAACAAGAATAGAGCTATCATGTATTAGTTGACCCACTATACCTTCTGTCAAGGCAACATGACCAGTGCATGCAATAAGGACAGAGCTATCATGTATTAGTTAACCCACTATACCTTCTATTAAGGCAACATGACCAGTGCAATAAGGATAGAGCTATCATGTATTAGTTCACCCACTATAGCTTCTATCAAGGCAACGTAACCATTGCAATAAGGACAGAGCTATCATGTATTAGTTGACCCACTATACCTTCTGTCAAGGCAACATGACTAGCGCAACAAGGATAGAGCTATCATGTATTAGTTGACCTACTATACCTTCTGTCAAGGCAACCTGACCAGCGCATGTAATAAGGACGGAGCTATCATGTATTAGTTGACCCACTTTACCTTCTGTCAAGGCAACATGACTAGCGCAATAAGGACAGATCTACCATGTATTAGTTGACCCACTATACCTTCTGTCAAGGCAACTTAACCAGTGCATGTAATAAGGACAGAGCTATCATGTATTAGTTGACCCACTTTACCTTCTGTCAAGGCAACATGACTAGCGCAACAAGGATAGAGCTATCATGTATTAGTTGACCCGCTACACCTTCTGTCAGGGCAACATGACCAGTGCATGCAATAACGACAGAGCTATCATGTATTAGTTGACCCACTATACCGTCTGTCAAGGCAACATGACCAGTGCAATAAGGATAGAGCTATCATGTACTAGTTGACCCACTACAGCTTCTATCAAGGCAACATGACCATCGCAATAAGGACAGAGCTATCATGTATTAGTTGACGCACTATATCTTCTGTCAAGGCAACATGACTAGCGCAACAAGGATAGAGCTATGATGTATTAGTTGACCTACTATACCTTCTGTCAAGGCAACCTGACCAGCGCATGTAATAAGGACGGAGCTATCATGTATTAGTTGACCCACTTTACCTTCTGTCAAGGCAACATGACTAGCGCAATAAGGACAGATCTACCATGTATTAGTTGACTCACTATACCTTCTGTCAAGGCAACTTAACCAGTGCATGTAATAAGGACAGAGCTATCATGTATTAGTTGACCCACTTTACCTTCTGTCAAGGCAACATGACTAGCGCAACAAGGATAGAGCTATCATGTATTAGTTGACCCGCTACACCTTCTGTCAGGGCAACATGACCAGTGCATGCAATAACGACAGAGCTATCATGTATTAGTTGACCCACTATACCGTCTGTCAAGGCAACATGACCAGTGCAATAAGGATAGAGCTATCATGTATTAGTTGACCCACTACAGCTTCTATCAAGGCAACATGACCATCGCAATAAGGACAGAGCTATCATGTATTAGTTGACCCACTATATCTTCTGTCAAGGCAACATGATCAGTGCATGTAATATGGACAGAGCTATCATGTATAAGTTGACCCACTATATCTTCTGTCAAGGCAACATGACCAGTGCATGCAATAAGGATAGAGCTATCATGTAGTAATTGACCCACATTACCTTCTGTCAAGGAAACATGACCAGTGCATGCAATAAGGACAGAGCTATCATGTATTAGTTGCTCGACTATACCTTCTGTCAAGGCAACATGACCAGTGCATGCAATAAGGACAGAGCTATCAGGTATTAGTTGACCTACTTTACCTTTTGTCAAGGCAAGGTATCATCTATTAGTTGACCCACTATAGCTTCTGTTAAGACAACGTGACCAGCTCAATAAGGACAGAGGTATCATGTATTAGTTGACCCACTATACCTTCTGTCAAGGCAATATGACCAGTGCATGCAATAAGGACAGAGCTATCATGTATTAGTTAACCCACTATACCTTCTGTCAAGGCAACATGACCAGTGCAATAAGGATAGAGCTATCATGTATTAGTTGACTCACTATAGCTTCTATCAAGGCAACATAACCAGCGCAATAAGGACAGAGCTATCATGTATTAGTTGACCCACTATACCTTCTGTTAAGGCAACATGGCAAATGCATGCAATAAGGACAGAGCTATCATGAATTAGTTGACCCACTTTACCTTCTGTCAAGGCAACATGACCAATGCAATAAGGACAGAGCTATCATGTATTAGTTGACCCACTATACCTTCTGTCAAGGCAACATGACCTGTGCAATAAGGATAGAGCTATCATGTATTAGTGGACCCACTATACCTTCGGTCAAGGCAACATGACTAGTGCAAGCAATAAGGACAGAGCTATCATGTATTAGTTGACCCACTGTACCTTCTGTCAAGGCAACATGACCAATGCAATAAGGATAGAGCTATCATGTATTAGTTGACCCACTATAGCTTCTATCAAGGCAACATGACCAGTGCAATAAGGATAGAGCTATCATGTATTAGTTGACCCACTATAGCTTCTATCAAGGTAACATAACCAGTGCAATAAGGACAGAGCTATCATGTATTTGTTGACCCACTATACCTTCTGTCAAGGCAACATGGCAAGTGCATGCAATAAGGACAGAGCTATCATGAATTAGTTTACCCACTTTACCTTCTGTCAAGGCAACATGACCAATGCAATATGGACAGAGCTATCATGTATTAGTTGACCCACTATACCTTTTGTCATGGCAACATGACCAGCGCAATAAGGATAGAGCTATCATGTATTAGTGGACCCACTATACCTTCTGTCAAGGCAACATGACTAGTGCAAGCAATAAGGATAGAGCTATCATGTATTAGTCGACCCACTATACGTTCTATCAAGGTAACATGACCATTGCATGCAATAAGGACAGAGCTATCATGTATTAGTTGACCCACTATACCTTCTGTCAAGGCAACATGACCAGTGCATGCAATAAGGATAGAGCTATCATGTATTAGTTGACCCACTATAGCTTCTATCAAGGCAACGTGACCACCACAATAAGGACAGAGCTATCATGTATTAGTTGACCCACTATACCTTCTCTCAAGGCAACATGACTAGTGCATGTAATAAGGACAGAGCTATCATGTATAAGTTGACCCACTATACCTTCTGTCAAGGCAACATGACCAGTGCATGCAATAAGGACAAAGCTATCATGTAGTAGTTGACCCACTTTACCTTTTGTCAAGGAAACATGACCATTGCAATAAGGATAGAGCTATCATGTATTAGTTGACCCACTATACCTTCTATCAAGGCAACATGACCAGTGCATGCAATAAGGATAGAGCTATCATGTATTAGTTGACCCACTATAGCTTCTGTCAAGGCAGCATGACCACCGCAATAAGGACAAAGCTATCATGTATTGGTTGACCCACTATACCTTCTGTCAATGCAACATGAGCAGTGCATGTAATAAGGATAAAGCTATCTTGTATTAGTTGACCCACTATACCTTCTGTCAAGGCAACATGACCAGTGCATGCAATAAGGACAGAGCTATCATGTATTAGTTGACCCACTATACCTTCTGTCAAGGTAACATGACCAGTGCAATAAGGATAGAGCTATCATGTATTAGTTGACCCACTATAGCTTCTATCAAGGCAACATGACCACTGCAATAAGGACAGGGCTATCATGTATTAGTTGACCCACTATACCTTCTGTCAAGACAACATGACCAGTGCATGCAATAAGGACAGAGCTATCATGTAGTAGTTGACCCACTTTACCTTCTGTCAAGGCAACATGACCAGTGCATGCAATAAGGACAGAGCTGTCATGTATTAGTTGACTCATTATACCTTCTGTCAAGGCAACATGACCTGTGCATGCAATAAGGACAGGGCTATCATGTATTAGTTGACCTACTTTACCTTCTGTCAAGGCAACATGACTAGTGCAAGCAATAAGGACAGAGCTATCATGTATTAGTTGACCCACTATACCTTCTGTCAAAGCAACATGACCAATGCAATAAGGACAGAGCTATTATGTATTAGTTGACCCACTATACCTTCTGTCAAGGTAACATGACCAGTGCAATAAGGATAGAGCTATCATGTATTAGTTGACCCACTATAGCTTCTGTCAAGGCAACGTGACCAGCTCAATAAGCACAGAGGTATCATGTATTAGTTGACCCCCTATACCTTCTGTCAAGGCAACATGACCTATGCATGCAATAAGAACAGAGCTATCATGTATTAGTTAACCCACTTTACCTTTTGTCGAGGCAGCATGACCAATGCAATAAGGACAGAGCTATCATGTATTAGTTGACCCACTATACCTTCTTTCAAGGCAACATGACCAGCGCAATAAGGACAGAGCTATCATGTATTAGTGGACCCACTATACCTTCTGTCAAGGCAACATGACTAGTGCATGCAATAAGGACAGAGCTATCATGTATTAGTCGACCCACTATACCTTCTGTCAAGGTACATGACCAGTGCATGCAATAAGGACAGAGCTATCATGTATTAGTTGACCCACTATACCTTCTGTAAAGGCAACATGACCAGCGCAATAAGGACAGAGATATCATGTATTAGCTGACCCACTATACCTTCTGTCAAGGAAACATGACCAGTGCATGCAATAAGGACAGGGCTATCATGTATTAGTTGACCCACTATAGCTTCTGTCAAGGCAACATGACCAGTGCATGCAATAAGGACAGAGCTATTATGTATTAGTTGACCCGCTTTACCTTCTGTCAAGGCAACATGACTAGCGCAATATGGACAGAGCTATCATGTATTAGTTGGCCCACTATACCTTCTGTCAAGCGAACATGACTAGTGCATGCAGTAAGGACAGAACTATCATGTATTAGTCGACCCACTATACCTTCTGTTAAGGCAATATGACCAGTGCGTGCAATTGTGGCAGCCACCCTAGATTACTTAAAATTGACTATATACCCCATTATCTGTCACGGCAGTAAGACCACTTGCATGAATTACACTTAAAGAAGTATAAGTTGTAAGTTCGACAACCCATGACAATAGATCCTTTTGGGGTTATTTGACCGGGTAATTACTTGGTGCGTATAGGACGGGACTGCACGTATTCATGAGATTAGTTGGGACGAAATTTCGGATACCCATGTCATAAAAAAATAATAATAAAAAATATAGCAAGAAATAATTTTTAATTCCGATGGTAATTATTATTATTATTTTTTATTATAAATGATTGCACCGATAATTATGTATAACCTCCATTTTTTTTAATATAAAGGAAATTCACACTAGTGGTCGCATTGCCATGACAGATCGTGCAATTTGTAATATAGGTTAAATCATGTTACAAACATACTTTATGTATAATTATGACAAAATTTAACCTATATTTTCTAATAAAAAAATTACGTCAAGTTTATTCTTACATAACACAAAACATTTTTCTTTTCCATCAAGTTAGTTTGTAATTTTTCTTTTCCATCAAGTTAGTTTGTAAGGTGTGAAATATCTTGTAACTACATTGATGACAATTAATATTCATTAAACATTTTAAGTCAATATTTAAAATAAATAAATAAATTAGAGATTACACAGTTATTCAATTTTTAAAAAAATTATTAAAATTTCATGAAGGAACGTTTGAGCATGATGTAGCATTCAGAGAAGAAGAAGCCACTGATGACTCTTATATCATGAAGGAAGATTGGATTCGAGTAGAAAATATTTATGAACAAAAACAGAGTAATGATCAGAATCTATTGAGATTGCTAATAACATTCGACACGTTTTACTCCACCCTTTATTATAAATTCATTAAGGTATCTCATGGCAGAAGAACATCATTTTACATAATTAAAGCTAGAGTCATATAACACACGAAATAATTTCATATAATAATTCAAATGAATATTTTTAAAACATGAGATTCTGCCTCATGCTCCTTTTCAGTTTTCACAAAGGTATATTGCCATACAATGACTATCATCATTGATTTAACTTTTAAAGGAAAAAGGAAAAGAAACTTTTATGGCCAAACCACATATATAGTAAAAGTATTATTTTTCGACGTATCTGCAAGTATTAATAGCTATTTAGCATTCAACTTGGAAAAAAAAAAAACCCAACCTAATTGTAGGAGTTTATAATCTAAACAAATCTTTACTCTTTAAACAAAAAAAATATAATTTTCAAATATGCAATTATCAACATAGCAAATACATCAGAAGGGGAAGAAACTTAACCTGAGAAAAGACGAAAATGAAGGTAATAATTATGTAAAATTTATCTTGCCCAAGCTCTTATTTCCATGTAAATATTAAATATAAGAAAATAATTGTACAATAGTAAGTAAATTAGACGCAAACAAAAAGAAAATATAATATAAATTGATACAAACCTGAAAAAAGAAACAACATAGCGTCCTGACTGCATCAACCAAAATGCCATGTTGAGAAGTTGAGCAGCGGGTTCCCGTGGCCCTCACAGAGGGGTGAGACTTTTTGAGGGAGTAGGAATAGGGCAAATGCCCATGTGTTAAATGCATATTTGAAATAACATATATTGTGTTTAACATATTTGGCTGAAATATATCTATTTATATTCAAATTAATTAATAAGACCATTTAATTTATTAAAACATATGGCAAATATTAAACCAAAAGATTAACATAATTTGTTGGAGCAATTTAAGGATGTCAAGGTATTTAAAGGAGTAGTGGGTATTTAAGAGGGGTAGTCGGGAATTGAATATTTAATAATGATAAATACCATTAAAGAACACACATGACAAAAATTCAACAAAAGAATAAAAAAGGCACAAATGATAATTTGACACGTGGTATTCTATGTCCATATTATTAATATTAAATAAGAAAAAGTTGACATGTGGCGTTTAATTGTCCAACATGGATGCCACATGTCAAGCAAAAGACATTGTCATACATGCCGGCATATATATATATATAGATTAAGTTGGTGTAATTGCATTATTGTAATTTTTTGGAATGTATATTTATATTTTCCACCTCATTACTTTAATTGGAACCATATTCGGAAAAGATTTTAAGAAGGATTATTAACAATACCTATTATTTTTAATTGTTGTTCATAGGATATTATAAATTTTACAAAATCACTTTCACATCTAATATTGATACACCTATTTCCACTTGATTTTTTTGCTTCATGAACTTGAGCTATGATTTTAATGCACAAATGATGTCTATGTAGAAAAAATACGAGAGCAGCTTGGGTCCAGTGCACAGGAGCACTGGACCCAATCCTTTCCCAAAAAAATACTACCTAATGAAAAAGTTCCTATAATGGCATTCCAAATTCCAATGCCTTGGTTCCATGTCTTATATTATATTAGGGGTATGTTTGGTACGCAGTGATAGATCCTATAAACGAATGAATGATTTTTAATACTAATTATTTGGTTGTTTAGTTGCATTTCAAAAACTAATACTCTAATACTAATTACCATTTTTAACAAAATTTCAGAAATGTTTTTTTTTTTTTTTTTAGATCACCGTGAAAGCCCTAATACTAAAAAATTTCTGAGATCACCATAAATCACGTTATGAAAGGTAGGCTGTATTGACTAGCTTTTCTTCTACGTATCAGAGACAATAATGTCTCCTAACAGTAGGCAGTAGCAGACAATCACAATAATGTTGTGTTGACTACCAGCTTTTCTAGTAAAAGTCTTCTTGACACAATTAAGAGGATTGTATATAACCGTACATTTCTTTGACAAGTTCTCCACCTACCCAGGATTTATTGGGTTTGTTGGAAGGACCATGAAATGGGCTGGACAGTGGATAAAGAGTTGTTACCTTGAAATCATAGGAGATAGAAAATTGGGCATGCCAATTAAATTCCTAAACTGAACAACACTACACAAAAACAATGAAGTTTTTTGGTCATCAATCATAAGTAAAATGAATCAAATGTCTACAATTTTCAATGCCTTAATCTTGGCAGACAAGATATTTAATTCAAAGACCGTATTAACTAGCTTTTCCACAAAGACCACATGACAAAGTTTTGAAGATGTAATGTGACCCCACATAATCTTCTTGGTAAGTTCTTGCCCTATCAATTTGCATCATTTGTCTTATCTCTTATCCATGCCTCCAGACTCTCGTGTCAAGGTCCTTTCTTTTTCTCTCTCATTTTTTATTTATGGTTTAAATACCATTTTGGTTTTCAACCTTTGGTATTTGTGTCAAATTGGTCCCTAACCTTTCAACTGTGTCAAATTGGTCCTCAACCTTTCAACCTTATGTCAAAATAGTCATTGCCGTTAAGTGTTAGATGGAAAATAATGACGTGGCTAATGGTATTTTTCTGATATCAAAAATATCTGATGTGACATGCCATCTCATATTTTAATTAAAAAAAATGCCAACTCAAATAAAAAAAAAAAAAAAAAGTTTTGATCATGAGTTTTTTTTTTTTTTTTTTTTTTTTTTTTTTTTTTTTTTTCACTATTTTGATCAAAGTGAAATTCCTAACTTTCAAAGGACTTATTTCCTGAGGTGAGTGGCGGCGTTTCTTGAGCTGGGGCTGGCAGTGGATTGGGAGGGTGAGGGACAGTGAGAGAGGGCAGGGGATTTTGAAGGTTAGGGATTTCACTTTGATCAAAATAGTGAAAGAAAAAAAAACTTATTTCCTGAAATTGAGTATAAGTTGTTTTAGTGTGGTTTATAAAATCAATTTGGGCTACACACCATAAAATGATGGATGACTTTGTTGGTGAAACTGATTACACAAAAATACCTTATATTAACCACACTAAAACAAACAGCCTACCAAGAAACAAAGCATTGGAAGATACACCACCAAATTTTTTTTTCTTATTCTTTCTTCTTCCGGCACTTTCCCCATAAAATGAAATTTTCTTTCAAACCAAACACACAAAAAAGAAAAGAAAGGCTCAGATCAAATGGAAACTCAGCCATCCCTTTAGCCAAATCACCTACCACATAATTAACACCCTTCCTTTTCGGCCACCAACTAATAACTAGACATAGAAGCTTACCTCAAGCCAAACCCATCCTAAGATTCAAATGGTAACAACAAGATAGACACATCACACATAGAAGAGATGGATACTGGAGAGGCGTGGAGTTGAAGAGAGAGATTAACATCTTTTTTATTACAACAAGATAGACACATAGAAGAGATGGTAACAACAAGATAGACACATCACAACCCATTTTTTTCAGGATCACACCTTATATTCACCAATCAAAATAAAAAAAGTGAAAGAAAAAAAAATTATTTCCTGAGGTGAGGGGCGGCGCAGCGAAGAGGTGAGGGGCGGCGGTTTCTTGAGCTGGGCCGGCGGTGGCCTGAGTTGGGGGCGGTGGTTTCCTGGGCTGGGGCCGGCGGTGGATTGGGAGGGTGAGGGGCAGTGAGAGAGGGCAGGGGATTTTGAAGGTTAGGGATTTCAGAATTTGATCAAAATAGTGAAAGAAAAAAAAAAAAAAAAGAGAAGAAACTCACGTGCTGCATGATCAAAAACTTTTTTTTAATTTTTTTATTAAGTTGGCATTTTTTTTTTTTAAATTAGAATATGAGGTGGATGCCACGTTAGATATTTTTTATATTAAAAAAATACCGTTAGCCACGTCATCATTTTTCATCCAACACTTAACGACAAGGACTATTTTGACACAAGGTTGAAAGGTTGAGAACCAATTTGACACAGTTGAAAGGTTAGGGACTAATTTGACACAAAGGCCGAGAACCAAAATGGTATTTAAACCATTATTTATTTATTTATGTTTTTAGTCAAGTTGCTTCCTCTTTAGAAGATTCTTTTGTTGTTTCAATTGGTGGGGTTTGGAGGGACCAAAAATGGGCTGGAATTAATCTCTTTGAAGCGTAGGAGACGGAAAATTGAGTCACGTACTAATTTCCCAATGGGCTTTGATTGACTCACACCACCCTTATACCATTTTTTCACACCATTTAAAAATTGTGGATATCAATGTCCATAATTTGTGAGTATGTTCATAATTTGTAGACATTAATGTTAATAATTAGGTGGTGTGTAGTGTGAATTGTAATAATTTCCCTTTCCAAATTATTGTTAACAAATAATTACAAGAGAAGCAGAATATATAGGAAATGATCCCTCATATTCTAGGAGAGGACCTAATCAAAGGAAACTCAAGACAATGTAGAACTTGTCATGACGTTAAAGTGCTACAATGTTTGTGAGAGATAGTAGGTTTCTAGAACAATCCTTTTATAATTTCTTACAATTTATTTTTTAATTTTTGTCACCAAATTTTAATTTTAATTTTTCTTGTGTGTAAATTCCTTCCTTTGTGTTACATTCTCGTCACCAAATTTTAATTTTTCTTGTGTGTATATGTCATAGAGAAAACTAATAAAATTTTAATCTTGAAGGATTCTGCTAGCTATATAGGTTTCTCTCTATCTCTCACATATATCTTAAAATCACTTTTAATTTAATAATATTATTACTATCTGTTAATGTGTTGAGTAGTTCTAAATTTTATAATGCCCTATATGTGAGCCAAAAATGAGTCTATGAGAAGAGTAGTTGGCAGAAAGTGGCAGCTAAGAAGAATGACACTAATTGCTTTCTAAAAACTTCAAATGATACAGCTTGCTGCAGGCTATGATTTTAAATTAAAATAATTATTTTTTAACCAAAAAAAGTTCTTACAATGAAAATTAAAATAATTTTGAGGAACTCTATATCATACTGTGTCATCAATTTTTAATTTTTTAACCAAAAAAAGTTCTTACAATGAAAATTAAAATAATTTTGAGAAACTCTTCGTCATACTGTATCATCAATTTTTTTATTTTTTATTTGCTTATGTATTGTTTTTTAAATTCTTATTTTTTTAGATATAAATTAAAATAATTATATTTTAACCAACTTTATAAATAAACAAACAAGTTTTCAAGTAAAAAATGGACTAATTATCAAAAATGGTGTAAAATAAGAAAATGTAAATCACGTTATGAAAGCAGGTTGTATTGACTTGCTTTTTTTCTACGTCCCAAAGACAATAATGTCAGATAATTACAATAAATTTTAAAGTGTCACGTGGACCAGCTTTTCTACTAAAGTCTTCTTGACAAAAGTTAATTAAGGGGATAAATTTCTAACTCTGCTTTCTTTTCTTTGACAAGTTGTCTTCCTATCAATTCTCATCCCCCCTCTTGTCTCATTCATACCATACCTTCAATGACATATTGCTTCCCAAACATTGAGGAATTTTTTGTCCTAATAAGTGGGGTTTTCTTTAAATAACAGATTATTTCACTAAAAAAAAAAGGGCAGATAGGACTTGTTGGGTTTAGAATGAGTATTAATGAGCTGGAGAAGGATTTGTTATCTTGAAACCATGGTAGATTGAAAATTGGGAAATGCGCAATTAAATTACTAAATTGACATACAAATTTCCATACTCTTGTTTTGTATATAATAATTAGTGAGAGAAGCAGAATATTGAAGCAAAAATGGTCCCTCAAATTCTATGGGAACATTCAAGCATTATTCTTATATACTCAGAGAATTTTCTAGCCTAATCTTACTGGTACTTAATTTCTTCTCTTAATTGTTACCAAACAATAGAAAATTTTGCAGGAAGTTATATAAAAATTCTCTAAGATGTTGGAAGCATTATTACCAAATATTTACAAAATCGATGTTATTGAATTGTCAATTTATATGCACCACGTAGAAGAATATTGGAACTAACGTGAACAACATCACACAAAAATAATACAACTTTTGGTCATCAATCATAGGAAAAATGAGTAAAATTCCATCTCTATCTACAATTTCCAATGCCTTCATCTTGGCAGACAATATATATATTGACCATAAAGACCGTATTGACTTGCTTTTTTGCAAAGCCCTCTTGACAAAACTTTTGGGGATGTGATGTAACCATTGCTTAATTTTCTTGGAAAGTTCTTCACCAATCAATCACCATTCTCTCACTTGGACTTTTCCATGGACCATACCTGCAGTGACTAGCTCCTTTTCCTTTATTAGTGGGGTTTGGATGGACGGTGGACCAATGGATGGGTTGGAATTTGTCACCTTGAAGTGTAGGAGACGGAGAGTTGAGTCATGGGCATTTAAATTGATAAACTCACACACCAATTTAGAAATTCTTGGTAGAAAATAATTACAAGAGAAGCAGAACATTCAAACGAAGACGATCTCTCATATTTCTATGAGAGGAGGTAGTCATGAAACATCAACATTTTTTTTTATAAGTTGTATTTGCAACATAGTTTTAGGTTTAATGGTGAAATCATTGATTTTCGAGACAACGCGGTGACATTTTTTGGTTAAGGGACAAATGTCCTATCAACAGACCCTTTTAGTAATAAGGAAGTTTCTTCTTACTTATGTTTCCCCAATCTCGTCATTTCATCTAAAAAGAATAAATAGTGAGTGTAAAAAGATAATATTAGAAGTAACGTGTACTACACTTCATAAAAATAAGGTTAAATTACATAATGATTCCTGAAATTTGGATAATTTGCAAATTGACCACTGGATTTCAATTTTGCAATATAACCACCTATGGTTTTCAAATTGGTCAAATTGACCCCTTCAATTACATTTTTGTCAATTTTGCAAACATAAATTGGTCATGTGCATTGCACCTAGGGTTTATAATAATTAATTTTTTATTATAAAGTGGTCATGTGCAATTTGAACGTGACCAATTTCTATTAGCAAAATTGACAAAAATATAACTAGAAGGGCTAATTTCACCAATTTGAAAACCCCGAGTGGTTATATTGCAAAATTGAAACCCTCGGGGATCAGTTTGCAAATGGCCCAGGGGGGATTATGTAACGTGAACAACACACATAAAAATAATACAATTTTTAGTGATCAATCATAGAAAAATGAGTCAAAATGCTATTTTATCAACAATTTTCAGTGCCTTAATCCTAACAGACAATATATTGACTATAAAGACGTATTGACTATCTTTTCTACAAAGTCCTCTTGACAAGTATTGAGGATGTAATGTAACCCCTGCATAATTTTCTTGGTAAGTTTTTCTCCCATCAATTTTCATTCTTCCTCTTGGTACCTAGAGCAATTCATGTGACAAGATAACAACTTGATCATGAGTAGATCATAAATCCCATAAGGGAAAGAAACCAAGAGCAGGATTACACAAAATAATAGTAGAAAATTTTTCAAAAGATGTTGACTTTTAAAAATTCTAGTATTCAACACTTGTAGAAAAATATGGAAGTAACGTGAACAACACCACACAAAAATAATACAACTTTTGGTCATCAATCTTAGGCAGAATGAGTCAAATGCTATCTCTTTTAACAATTTTCAGTGCCTCGTCTTGGTAAATATAAAATTCTAAATAAACACTAAAACCCAACACATAATAAAAAAATTAAGAAAAGATGAAAAATATATAGTAAATAAAATAAGCCAAAACAATCTATCTATATCTATAATCTATAATCTATATCTATATCTATAATCTATAATATAAATTAAAACTCGAAGCAAAGAAAAAGTGTTTGTCCTTTTCCAAACACTGTCACGTCAAAATTCCTGCACCCACAAGAGTCTAGGTCATCCTTCCCTATTTTTACATACTTCCCTATTTTTCATGTTCTCTCTCACACGTTTCACTAATCTAACACTGACTAGCTCACATGCCTCCTCATCTCCCTCATTTCTTTTCCCTTCTCCTCTTTTCTTTTTCTTGATTCGACTCCTCATCTTCCTCTCAGTTTTTTCTCTCCCTCTCTAGACTCCCTCATCTTCCCATCACACCCAACCGACTAGGGTTTCTCACATTTGAAACTTCCCAAACATGAACACCACATTTATTCCAGCCGTTATTCTCATGTTTGACATTAAAGACAAAATGAATTTGCTTCAAATCTGGAAACGTTAGATACTTTGTAACAGCCCCTCCCTGAAACGTTCCAATCTGGTGGACACATCCGGTGGACACATAGTGCCGCATATATATTTCATCCATTCACTGAAGATGCGTCAAGATATTTCTATGATTCTTCTGCGATCAATGCCGTTGCACCGGTGAGGCTCAATTCAGATTTCAATTTGATTATGGGTTTCCAATTTCAATTTTTTTTTTTTTCTCGATTTTGATTTGGAGTTTTGATATTTGGTTTTCTTTTTTTTGCTGCACATCTCTGCCAGTATTACTTCTTCTACCTGAAAGATGTCTTTGTGGAAAAAAAAAATCAAGACCCCAATACCGAAAACTTAGCTCACGAGACGTGGATCAATTGCTCATACAGAGGTATCTCCGTATATCTCTCTCTCCCTCTCACCAAAGAGAGGTCTCTAAATATGCAAATCTTGAATTTTTTTATTTTTAGAGAGAAAAGCGACAGTATCAAGTAAGGACAGGTAATAATCTTTTGCTTTCTTTTGGGTTTGATTGATTATGATTAAGTTTTGGTTGTATAGGAAGTTAGAATTTGAGTTGGATTGGCAGAATTTAATATATATAAGTTGAGTTGCCTTTAACTATTTGAGTTGGATTTGCTTTATTCCTTTAACTGTTTCATAATTTAATATATACAATTGTTTGCTATATTCATTCACTGTTCTGAAATAGTTAAGAAAAGATCTAAATTATTTCTTGGTTTCTCTATCTATTTAGGCAATAGAGAAAATTAAAGCAGCCAAAAACAAGTCAACACAGGGCCGGTGGGTGATGCTTATAGGAATGTGAATAAGTTCTTGAACATTCTTTTTTCTTAGGCTAATGATGCCTAAATTCTATTGCTATATGTTTCTTTTACAGATTAGAATCATTTTTCAAGCCAGTTGCCAATTCATCTGCACCTATCAAATGGAAGGTATGTTTACACTATGTATTTTGAGCATCTCTCATTGGGTTTTCTCCCTGGATATGTACTTTTGGGGTTGGAAAATGTTTCTATGTTCTTGCTATGCATATTTTGTTGAAATCATTGGGCTTGGATCACTCATAATGCAGGGAAACTTTAATTATTATCAAGAAAGACTGCTGATTTTGTTTAACTATATCAAGCTGCCGTCAAAGACATTTTTGATATAAATATAAGGTTGGTTGCTTTTTGTTGTCAATAGCTATTTGTATTTGATACATATAAGGTTCAGCAATTGCCTTTCTGAAGACATATTTACCAATTCTTTTGTTATTTTGAGGATTTACGTTGCAAAAAAAAGAATAGATGAAAACTATCATATTGTGTTTCAGGCCTATGTTTTCTGCTCCTTTAAAGTGTTTGATGAAATGCTTGAACCAAACTTTCCATCACCAAAACTGATAAAAAAGGCTTGGTAGTATAAATTAAAACTTCTTATTTTTTGTGATGTCTGTGTTGCACAAGGACTAGGAAGGTCTAAATCTGTAACCAATTTTTCGATATTGCTTGCTATTTGAACATTGAAGGGTCTAATTGAGGAACCAAGTAGATGAATAGTAACTATAAAAGCAGAATTTTTATGAATTTAGAAGTTTTCCTGTAATTTTGTTTAAGTAGAACTTGAATAATTGAAGGCATTTTATTCAAGTATACTTGGACTGTTGTGTTTTAGGACTTTGTTATGAGGAATACTTTTAGAGTTGTAGCACATACCAAAAATCTCTAAAGCAACATGTTACTGAAATAGGATCATATTCAAGGGAACAATATAAAAAAAACTTAAAAGAAAAGGGTGAAGTCAAGAATAGAAGAGGAAAACTGGAGTTTTCCTTAATGTTGCAGTCAATTTTCCTGTAATTCACTTTTACGAAAGTACGAGGAATATTTTTTAGGCTTTATAAAAATGATGTTGCTTCTGTAGCAGCGAGCCCAAATCAAAGTTACCCCTCTTGCGGACATATCAAGATTAGAATCATCAAACATTCACTTTGGTTGCATACAAAGAATTATGGCCCAATTAATTTAGCATTTCTGTGTTGATATTACATTTTAGCCTTTGTAGGGGAGACTTGAAATTTCTCACTTTTCTCCATTTTGTTTCTCTTCTGTTTGCCAAAGAATCAATCCTGATAGTTAATAATATTATTACTGTGCCACTGTATAGGAATTTCATTTTTTGCTTTTGGAGTCATTTTACTTATGATGTTTGCTTACACATTTTACTGCCAATTACTTTTGATGATCAATATTGGATGTTTTGAGTTACTTCTTTTGTTATGATACAGATAACAGCTAGGACCTTAATGGTATATGTGTAATATACATGTTCTTAGTTGGCCGTAATTGTTTTGAGCATTGGATCTTTTTGTTTACAGGCCAAGTTAATTGCCAAGGTTCACTTTACAGCAAATACTATCCATTGATGTTCTCTGTATTGAAATTTTTTTTTATTTTAGAAATGTTTCATTTAGTCGGCTGGAGTTTTTGAAGTATAGGTCATTTAGGCTTTGGTGTAAATAAATTGTGAGATAGATAGGAAAAAAAATAAATTTTATTTTGAGTTATTTCAAATGTTCAACTCCCCAGAGTCTTACACTAATGTTTTTGTTTTTAAAAAAAAGGTTATATAATTAGACAAAAGACATGTTCAAAAGAGGTGACGTATTATTTTTTATCATGATTGTTGGTAAACGATTTTTTGTAGGTAGAATGCAGTCTTCTTATTATGCACGTTTGAGAAGGAAAATGATTTTGGATAGAAAGAAAAGAGGAGTTGATTCTTTTAATGGAGCATCACCTTCTCAAGATATTGTTAATAGCTATAAGTTAATAATTAAATTCATATTGCATTTACACACAAAATTAAGATGTTTTCGCGCATCGCGGGGGTTTGCGACTAGTCTAAATTAAAACTCGAAGCAGAGAGAACATGTCTTACCTTCTCCAAAGCCTGCCACATCAGCTTTCCTATTCCCATAATAATCCAATTCATACTTATCTCTCTCTTCATGTATATCCTTTTTTCCTCTCTCTCCTCTGCAGATCTTGATTAAAACCTTAATAAAATCAAGGATATTAAATTATTACAGCCTTAAAGTTTAACGATATATTGGAGCTTTTAACCCACTATTAATTCCTCATAACCCACCATTAAATCCATGTTACAGTTACACGCATCTCTCCCTCTCCCCTCACGCTTTTTCTTCTAACACCTGATTGTCTATTTCCCTTCCCTCATCTAACGCCTACTTCCCCCTCTTATCTCTCTTACCGCTCAACTCCTCAACTCCCTCCCTAATTATCTTTTCCCCTTCCCCATTAAATCCAGCCTCTTCTAACGCCTACTAAAATCATGGCCACACTTCTGCTCAGTCTCCTATTTAAATCTTTCAGACCTTCAGTACCTGCTGCCCCAACAACAACCCAAGGTGAGTCTTTTTAATATTTCTTTAAAATTTTCATATTTTCTTTATTTTCCTGGTGGATTTGTGATGGTTTTCTTTTTTTACTAAAAACCTTTTCAGTGTGTGCACGTTTTGTGGTATGGGTTGCCGATGTTGTGATAGCTTCGGCTTTTTAGGCCAATGGATTGAGCTCTTTTGATATTGCCTGCAAGGTGTTTGTCAAAATGCTTGACCATTCCACAACAACCCAAGGTGAGTCATTTTTATTTTCCTGCGAATATATAACTATTTGCCTGTTTGTTTGGTGGCTGGATCTTGACAATGACCATGACACAAACTTGGGATGCTTGCTAGCTGAATAAAAAATTATGTGTCCATTGCAAGCTCGGCTTGAAGTCTAGGAAAAGATTGGTACACAAACTCTAGAAAACCACCTCTTTTTCTCTCTCCCTCCAATTACGCATTATTATTTTGGTGTAGACGAAACTACCAAAACTTTTTGTTACACACATGCAATATGTTTGATAAAATAGCTGAGTAATTTATTCAGAAGATCGAATAAAAATTTTAAACTTTTTATTCGATCAAGTTATCACTGATCTCAAGGATAAAACAATTAGACAAAAGGATATAAGTTTTTGTATAATAAATAACTTTGAATTTTTAATTTATTTTTGGAGTGTGGAAAAGAATGAGCATAGAAAAGGTGCTTGATGGTAGATGTTGTTGAATATTCCAGCTTTTCATGTGTAGTCTTAATTGTTGTCGCCAAAGCTTCGCAATTGCAGGTAACCTTGGCGAAGTTTTTGCAAAGGCACAGGTCTGTTATAATTTTTCTTAGCGTTTTTTTTTTTCCTCTTTGATATACAAGGAATTATATTCTAACTTTGGGTGTGGGCTTCAGATTTAAACAGTGTGCTTTGATGCCCTTGGCCTTTTGCTTGCTGCAGTTCTGAATATTTTGTTGAAGAACAATCAAAGGTTTTTATTCCTTCCCATTCTGATAATCTAATTTAGTTTTGAGGTGAACTTGTAAGTTATGAAGTGACTACATTGTTAAATTGTAAGTCTTATTATCAGTTAAATGATATTAAAATCTCCTGCCCAAAAACGCAAATAATATTAAAACCTACGGATAGGTGTATCTATCTGCTAAAATATATTATAACCTCCTACCCCATTGGAATTGTAGGGTGGATTTGTTGTGGAGCAAGCACTACATGGTGAAATTGCATATAGAGCAATGGTTGGAGCTTCCAAGCAAATTTTCCAATTAAGGTTATTTTCATAGTTATTTTGGGGTTATATTATCAGTGTTTATCAAAAGTAAAGGTCATTTTTTATTATTGAATATATAGTGTGACTCAATGTTCGCATCACCATCAAAGTGTTCCAGAAAAGAAGGGGTTTGGGTTTACTTTCTACCAATGTTTTTTGTTTTACTTCCAACTGTTGTTATAGACAGGCACTAGACCCTTAGAGCCCACTTTGATTATATTCTCTTTTGAGTCATTTTCTATTTTCAACCACAACAATAATTATGTACATATTTTGCATACTGCTAATTATGTTATTTTGCAATTTTAAATTTGATTGTATTATCTAGCAGTCAACTAACAAATAGTAACACGATATGATGAATGCCTGGTAGCAAGAGTAAATAAATTTTATTACAATCAGATATAAGGCAAATGAAGCACTTTTATGTATTTTTGGACCAAAATATAAAACTTTCAAACTTTTTGGAGAAAGATCTTTTGCTTTTTAAAGGACCAAATTGATTTAAATAACAAGAAAGCTAGAGGAGCAACAAATAAGTACTTTAATTACCTTTCACTTTGTAGTTATCACATATCTTTTAAAGCTAAACTAGCTAGAAGGAGGAAAAAAAGAAAAAAGCCTAAGACTCTAGGAGTATCTATTTTTTTAATTGGTGTTTTATTCTCTCATAGGAAAACTTTACATTTAGCTTTTCATGCTTTAGTTAGTTTTTCATACAAATTAGTTTACATCTTTGCTATAATTTTCTTCATTGAACTAATGAACATATTTTGTATGATGTTTCTGTTTAGATATTCCTTATACAATGATCTTGGACATAATAGAAATTTATAATTGAGTTGAACAATCCCAAGCATCGATGCCCATTCAATTCGGTTGTTGGCAGATTCAGATCAGATTAGACTTACTTCCAATAATTTTATTATCCAAAGCTTTTTGCCATATATTTGTAATTGGCAAAATTTAATATAGGCTATGTTATAATACTAAATATTATTTATTAAGAAACAATATTTTTGTGTCTTTTCTTTTATGTATTTTTTTAATACTAATTGATAGGTCATTATATGTATAAAAAAATACTATCACTTGCACCCATAATGTGTGGTGGGATTGTTGAGGCTTCATTCACTATAGAATCATATTACTTTTTTTTTTTGATAACCTATAGAATCATATTACATGCTCTTTTAAGGTTCATTTTAGCATAATTACAATATCTCTAGGATAGTACTCTATTTTATATTTATTTTATTATATGATTGCTCAATTTTATAATTTAAATGATATGTTGCAAACAGACTACAATAAGTATATTATTAACTTCATTTATAGTTTCTAAGCATGTTATGCATTTACACAAAATTTTCTTATCAAACTATAATGACATGATGATTGAAACAATCTTCTACTTTCAGAAACATTTCAAACTATATATAAAAAAAGAAAAAAAATAAAGTATCCAAAGGAAGAAGTAAAAGAAAACAAGATTTCTTGAGATCTTATTTTCATTAGTTTAATAATTTCCCGTGCATCGCACGGGTTTGCGACTAGTATAAAATGAAAATTAAAACTCTATACAAAATAATAGTGCATATTGAAATTACACTGGGCACATTGATAGATCAACTCTTTGCAAGTACAACCATAATTGTGACATTGAGGGTAGTCTTTAGTCTCCTCAATTAAAGTGTCTTGACATTTGGTTGTGGGTGACAGTCAAATGTGTAAGCACCTCTAAATAGGTGGCCGTTATATGTGTGACTTGACATTTGGTTCTTTCCCAAGAATACATTTGGGATGAGCAGGATAACTGCAATCTGCACAGTAGTAGAACCAATGATTCGGGTTTCGTTCTTCTCACAGATATCACAGTAGTATTCACCAAAGTTATCTTCAATAGTATAACAAAGAATGAAGGGATGCTCATGTTGTTCGTACCTTGTAGTAAGTGGTAATGTAGCACATTTGAAGTCCAATGCAAATCCACAAGTGGTACAACGAAATAGGTTTTGTCTTTAGAATCACAACCATTGCATTTTTGATAATATGGTGTATTGGAAAGGATAAGACGATGCTCGTGACCTTCATGGGTAAGGATATCTGAGATCAAACTACATTGAACATCGAGATCAAACCTGCAGCCCGTACAACTATAGCTGAAGCCATTGTAACATTGCCAACAGCCATTACACATCTCAAGTGTCTTTGTGAGGAGTGTGAGTGAGTGTTGATGAAGTGGGTGTCGCTTTCTTCTAGGTAACTCAACACAAGATTTATGGAGAAGGAAGCTACACTTACCACAACTGTAAAATGGAGGGTGAATGGCTCTTACACACCCATTGCATATTTTGTTATTCTGACCCTCATCAATAAGCTTTAAGTCATGCTCATGACTGAAGTGTTTAATTTCTGTGGCTATTTTAGTTCCATCCTTCCCCACATTATGTTTTTTGACTTCGTAAGCTGCTGAGTCGACCGATTGTTCGGTGGACTCCTCATCTTTAAGTTCTGCCTTGCTTTCTTTGTCCATAGCACAATCGAGGTGGGCAACAAAATCGCACTCGGAGCAATAGTAAAGCCCATAGTTTGTGTCCACTTTCTGAACACAGATTTGACAAAACCGGGAATCGGATTGATGGACTTCAAGAGAATGGATGAGGTCGAGGGGGTGCTTATGGCGTATAACTTTGACTCTGCATAGGCAAGAAGCACAACTTTTATGTGTCCAGAAATGGCATGGGACACATAGATAAGGCGCACCATGGCCTTCTTTGCCACAAAGGTCGCAAGTGAACTTGACTAACTTCCAAAATCAAGTCAATGGGTGGTCGTGGACTTCAGATTCCATGGTGAGCGGTGAATCAGTGCATCTGATGTGAAGGTTAAAATCTCAACTTGAACAACGATAATTGTATTCCTAATGACCATCTTCTTTGCAGACTTCGCATTTGTTATAATCTTTGACATCATCTCTAGCATAGTTATATTTGGGAAAGAGAATAAGAGAATGTTTTGGGTGCAAGGGATGGTGCAACCCAAGGGGTAGTTCGGCACATGATTTATGATGAAGGTAAGCACCATACCACCGGCATTCTTTACAACAGTAGCTAGGACCATAAACTCTTTCCCCGCACCCCAACAATGTAATCCTCTTCTATCGTCTTTATTGAAGACCAATGGGTGTTCATCATGGCAAAAATGTTGAAGGTCCTCCATCTTGTATTATAAGATAAGATGCAGAGAAAACATGAAAGTTGTTGTTTAGAAAAGGAGTTAATAGATAGAAGATGGGAATTAGGTGGAGACAGAGACATAATTAATTTGAGTTTAGGGATTTAAACAAAGATTAGATGGGGAATTAATTTGAGTATTTGGAGCTGTTTCACTTTTGGGCCTAATCAAACACATCCTACGTGACTGGGAGTCGGGTCTGGTAGGCTTTCACTTTTGGACCTAATCACGTGACTGGGAGTTTACTGTTTGGATTGTTTTGTGGGGGTGTGACACTAGTATATATAAAACTAAAAACACCAACCATCCATTCACGTGATGTTTGCAAGCTAAGGCCCAAAAGTGAAATAGTCTCTCTTGCATCTAATCTTTGTTTAAATCCCTAAACTCAAATTAATTCTGTCTCTGTCTCCACCTAATTCCCATCTTCTATCTATTAACTCATTTTCTAAACAACTTTCATGTTTTCTCTGCATCTTATCTTATAATACAAGATGGAGGACCTTCAACATTTTTGTCATGATGAACACCCGTTGGTATTCAATGAAAACGAGAGAAGCAGATTTCCTTGTTATGGGTGCGGGGAATCAATTTATGGTCCTAGCTACAGCTGGTTTGGGTTGTACCTTCATCATAAATCATGTGCCGAACTACCCCTTGGGTTACACCATCCCTTGCACCCAAAACATCCTCTTATTCTCTCTCACAAATGGAGATATGATGTCAAAGATTATAGCAAATGCCTAGTCTGCAAAGATGAGAGAAACAGTTATCGTTTTCGTTGTTCACGTTGCGACTTTAACCTTCACATCAGATGTGCTGATTTACCGTCCACCATGGAATCCGAAGTCCACCACCACCCATTGACCCCCTTTTGGAAGTGGATCACGTTCACTTGCGACCTTGGCGGCAAAGAAGGCATGGATATGCCCAATCAGTGTGCCTCCTGTGGTTTCTAGATTCATAATAGTTGTGCTTCTTTCCAATACAGAGTCAAAGTTATATGCCACAAGCACCCCCTCGACCTCATCCATTCTCTTGAAGTCCATCAATCCGATTCCCGATTTTGTCAAATCTGTGTTCAGAAAGTGGAAACACTATTTGCTTTACTATTGCTCCAAGTGCGATTTTATTGCCCACCTTGATTGTGCTATAGACTAGAGAAACAGGAACTTAGAGATGAAGAAGATCTAGAGTTAGATGAATCTGTTGACTCAATAACTGAAATAGCCACAGAAATCGCACGCTTCAGTCATGAGCATCACTTGAAGGTTACTGCTAATGAGGTTCAGAATAACAAAAAATGTCATGGGTGCATAGGAGCCATTGTCCCTCCGTGTTATGGTTGTGCCAAATGTTGCTTCTTTCTTCATACCTCTTGTGCTAAATTACCAAGGAAAAAGAAACACCCACTTTACCGACACCCACTCACCCTCCAAATGAAACGACCTATGGGTTTTAGCTATTACACCTGTGATCAACCTTGCAATGGCTTCACCTACAATTGTAAATGTCACGCCCCGAACCCAAAGCATGAGCTTGACACGTGACAATCGCCGCACACCCATAAGGCGTACCTTACAAGTGTGCCAGGCCTTACAAACAGATTCTAAAAACAATATCCTTGATATAAAATCTCCAAATTAACATAATAACCAGTAAGTTCAAATGAATTTAAACCCATGCATTGCTATTCCAAAGTATAATAAGCAAAAGTCTATCACATAAAGTCCTTAAACAACAAATAAGAAATACTACTATTATCCATGCCTAAAAGTCCTTCTCACACAACTTCCCCCGCAACGTCCGACTAACTAATCCTCAGAATCTGAAATGGGAAAATAAATGGGGGGTGAGCTGGGAGGCCCAGTAAATAACCAAATATCCTTATCCAGCCGGATCAAACATACATTTGTTAAAAATGTATATACATAGGTCAAAAATTCTCAAATGATTGTTTTGATAAAGCATTTGTTTGGTTCACAAAATAAAATATATTATTTTATTTGCAAATAGCAAGTTTAAACATATTCAGAAATAAATATAGATACAAATATAGATTCAAATAAGGTTCAAATTCAAATTCAGTTAGATACAGAGACAGATACAGTACAGATATAGATATAAATACATATACTAAACAGTCTTTAGTACTACGGCCACATTATCCTTGTGAAAGGCCCAAAAACCACACATTCGCACCCCAGAATGAAACTAGTTTCGGTACCAACGTTCATTGGCGGGGCCCAAACATGCGCTAGAGTTTTCAAATATCAAAACACATAAAATATATTTGAATTCCACATACGATTTTCACCTTATTCAAATTATGTACAAAAACAAATCAGTTTAACAAATAAGTATAAAGATTCTTGTAACATATAATCAATGCTTGATCCGAATTTTTGAAGTAAACATTTTACAAATACAATTCATATTTCGAAACAAAGTTGATTTTGGCTAATAGAATAATAAACTATAATAATAAGTTCGCAAATAGGAATATATATATAAAATTGGAAAATACTGAAGATAAAGGTTATTCTCTACCAAACAAGAGTCTGAATATTCTATTTCTTCTTTACGAAATTCACAAATCAAATCCTAAGTCATAACAGTGTTCACAATATATCAGCTCTTGTAGCATAAACTAATACTCTATTAACGTACTAGTGCAAATCCTATATTGATTGGTTGTGAGACAACCACTACTTAACTATTATTAATTCATCTCCTTGATGCCTCATCTAAATGCTATATGGTTTGTCAGAGTTTTAGTTTTCTTTTATTGTTTTGTTTCTTCTTTGACAGCATGTAAGAACTTGTAGGCATATGGCCTTCTTTTGTTTTGTTTCTTTTATTTTTCTGCATGTACAGAAGGCATAAGGCATGTACATTAACAGCATAACTTCACGTCAACATTAGCTAGCAGCCCTATAAGGTATCTCTCTTTGTTGATCACGTAAAACAGCAAATAGGCATTCTTTTCTTTCTTATTCTTTTAGAAAAACTCCTCATCACGTCTACCTTGTAGACATGACCACCTTTGCTTTCTCTTTTGAAAAAGATCTCATGCTTTACCATATGTTCAGAATAGTATTCACCAAAACTAAGATTCATGTTGTTCCTAAAACCATCCGATTCATATGTATAAATATCAACCTAAATCTACTACCTTATTAACTAGCAAAACCAATTCATATTTCAATGAAAATTTATTCTAAAAGAAAAGTATTGAGACTCTTACCTTTCTTTTCTTGAATTTCTTGACTTGGAAGTTTTGCCGTCAAAGTTTTTTAAGTATTCATTAAAGTTATAGCTCTATTTATACTCTAATATTGCTAGGTTTACAACCTATTTATTTTTATTTCCACAAACTTCTTAAATAAATGATTATTGTATTTTTATCCCACAATTAAAATTTCTAGGTTACCCACTTAAACAAAAATTCCTTTTTCTATAAAATTACTAGGTTACCCACTTAAACAAAAACTCTTTTTTTCTATTATATTATGGGTTACGGGTATTTAATCTTGATGTTCAATGTGGTTTGATCTCAGACATCCTTATCCACAAAGGTCATGAGCACCGAGTTTTCCTTTCCAATAGAACATATCAACAGAATTGTAGTAGTTGTGATTCTAAAAGTTACTAAGTATTCCGTTGTACCACTTGTGAATTCGCACTAGACTTCAAATGCGCTACACTACCACATACCACAAGGTACAAACAACATGAACATTCTTTCACTCTCTCTTATATGGTTGAAGATGATTCTGACCCAAAGCATAGGTTCTACTACTGTGAAGATTGCTGTTATCCTGCTCATGTTGTATGTATTCTTGGTAAATACCCAAAAATGTCAACTTTGGAGGTGCTTACACATTTAATTGTCACCCACACCTCCTTACTTTCATTGAGGAAACTAAAGACTGCCCTCAATGTCACGAATGTAGCAATCCTTGCAATGAGATTTTCTTTCAATGTACCCAATCTGATTTCAACATGCACATTGATTGTTTATATAAAGGACAAATGTGGTCTTGGGTTGAGAATGAGTTCTTTATTGTAGAATCTAATGTGTTCTTATGGCTGTCAAAAATGGTCTCCTTCACCTAATCACCTTTTATAACATTAAGTTGACACTGCCAATGTGAATTTCTGTTTTATTCAAACAAGTCATCTTTCCATTTTATTCTTGATATTGCTTACAACATTAACTTTGTTAAGAATATAAAACTGAGATGTCAGAGTCTTATTGTGAACTATTTAACTGAATTTTACTTGCTGATAATATGTTTTGCAATCTTCCTGTTGTCAAAATATGCAGCTCTAGGAGTAAAAATGCTGCAATTAACCAACAGTAATTCATTGATACATTCTGAACTTCCTTACTAGACATGGTCCTCTATAATATAAAGTTTTATTTTACACATGATTCTTTGAATAGTATTTTCCTTATCTACTGGGTTTGGAAATCGTGACTGAGCGAGGACTCATCCGGCTCCCACATCGACAGCCCCAGCCGTTTTGGCTCTCCTAAGGGCAGGTGCTACATGTGTTGGTAAAACTGTCATGGATGAAATGGCTTCTAGGTTGATATTAAAATGATGACAAATCCATTCATGATTATAACAATTTCTCTAAGTATGACATATCTCTAGTCTAAACAATTGTTTTCATGCAATAAATGACATGGAACATGGTACTGAATGAATACATTTATGTGTAGTTTCTAATTACTTCCTAAATAGTTATTCATCTTGAAAAATAAAATAAAAAAGGTCCTTGAATATTCAAATCATAGTTGTTGGGCATATGATTGAAAGACCACATTTTTGACAGAATATATGGTGAAAACTAACATTATGGCACACCTAAAAATCCATGTGTGCCTGATCAGGTACCTGGAGGATCTTCAGTGGATCTGCTGTTGCAGTAGACGCAAAGCTTGTTGATTTCACCTTAGGTGAGTTTCTTTCGTGGACAATTTTTATGCTTCTTAGCTTGTCCTCAATAAATTGAACCAAAAGGTTCTTTCTATCATAGGAACTGAGCCTAGAGGAAGTGTAAGAGTACCTGCATCACATTGTGGAATTCTTGGCTTTCGGCCTTCACATGATGCCAAAAGGTTCTTTTATATCATTAGTTTTAGTTTTTGTTATTATTACTGTTACTGTTAATGTATCTTTTTGTTATTGTTGATAATGAAGCTGGTATATCCAACCTATTTTCCGGAGATATGATCCCAAGATAAAAGTGGATTCTTAAAGAACTACAAATTGTTTTCAACAAATTTACCTTATATTAGTTTGCTGCAAAAGCAATATAATGTTGTTTTCCAAAATGGTTTTCGTTTTCTTATTCCACAAGTACCAAAAAGAATTTTGAAGTATTTTCCCTTATTGAAGACTAGTAAGGTTAGTGAGAGTGGCATATGGTTATGACTCCATGTTTGCTTTCAAAATTGAGCAACCTTTTGGAAGTATATATCAATCTGCCTCTCCTCTCATTTTCCTCTCACAATCAATTCTATAGTAGCAAAAACAGTGACACCTTCTCTTATTTATGAATTGAACTTTTTGGCTAGCTTAAGTAACAATGATTATTATTTAGGATTTTGGGGTCTTAGCAATTCCCACATTTCTGAGGCCTCCATCAAAGCTACAAACAGATCCAACCCTATTGGAAAATTTTTGTGATAGGACTTTTAGCTTGCTGTTGATTGCATCAGCATCTGGATTTTGCCAGGCTCTCTCTCTCTCTCTCTCTCTCTGTTTGTGTTTGTGAGACATAGCAATATTATCTTTTCCTTGATTGTTTATGTTAAGACCTTTTGAAAATCTTGTAATTTGCTTTTAAATATCTACAGGTGAGCATTCCACTAGGATTGTATGATAATCTTCCTGTCTCAATTTCCTTGTTGGTGAAACAAGGTTCAGATGGGTTCCTACTGAATCTTGTTGAGACTCTTTATGACACTCTCAAAGAAGAGGTTGGCATTGTTGAGAAAATGGGTTTCTGAATTCTATCTCTTGCTAAAGGTGGTAAGCTTACCTTGATCAAGAGTACGCTCTCTAATTTGCCTACTTACTTTCTTTCTTTTTTTCACCTCCCGGCTGATGTGGCTTATCGGTTAGAAAAAATTCAACGAGATTTCTTGTGGAATGGTTTGGGTGATCAGCCTAAGTTTCATCTAGTTAATTGGGCAAAGGTTTGTGAACCTCTTGAGAATGGTGGCTTCGGGGTGAAAAATCTGAGAGTATTTAATCAATCCCTTTTAGGGAAATGGTTATGGCGTTATGGGAAGGAGAGGGATGCTTTTTGGAGGTAGGTGGTGGAGGTGAAGTATGGGAGTCTTTGGGGAGGTGGTGTTCCAAGTTTGTCGGGGTGCTTATGGGGTGGGGCTTTGGAAAGGCATTCGGAGAGGGTGGGATCGTTTTACTCATTTTATTTCCTTCTCAGTGGGTAATGGTGCTAGGGTGAAGTTCTGGTTTGATGTTTGGTGTGGAGATTCCACCTTGAAGGGAGCCTTTCCGGATTTGTTCTCCATTGCAGCAGATAAGGAAGCTGCAGTGGCAGATTATTTGATGACTAGGAATGGTAATATCCACTGGGAGGTGACGTTTGAGTGTAACTTACAGGATTGGGAGATAGATTCTTTGACCTCCCTTTCTTGATCGCATCTATTCTGCCTTTCTAAATGCTACTGGGGCAGATCAGATGTGCTGGCAGCAAGATGGAAAATTGGGTTTTACTGTGAAATCTTTTTACTGTTGCTTGAATGCTTCTCCTCCTAATCATTTCCCTTGGAAAGCAATTTGGAAGGCCAAAGCCCCTCCTCGAGTAGCATTCTTCTTATGGTCAGCTGCTTGGGGGAAAATCCTCACTAATGATAACTTGAGGAAGAGACGGGTTGTTCTGGTAGACTGGTGTTGTTTATGTAAAAAGGATGGGGAATCCTCGGATCATCTTTTTCTACATTGCTCAATGGCAAAGCAGCTTTGGGATTCTATTTTGACTCTCTTTGGTTTGAATTGGGTGATGCCTCGGACAGTACGCAAGATGATAGCTTGCTGGTCAGGTGCTTTAGGGAAAAATAGACTTGCGGTGATTTGGCGAATGATTCCTCATTGCCTCACATGGTGTCTTTGGTGAGAATGCAACCTCTGGACCTTTGAAGGACTGGAGATGAACCTTCCTGAGTTAAAACTAGCATGCTTTAGGATGCTCTTTGATTGGATTCGTGTATTTCGAGTCTCTTTGTTTTCTTCTTTTCAGGATTTCCTTGATTCTTGTAGCTCTCATTCTTTGCTGGTTTAGTATACCTCTAGTATACTGGCTGGCTCTTTTTTAATAAAATATTTACTTATCAAAAAAAAAAAAATTGTCTCTTGCTAATATTTTATTGTACATCCTATATCCCACACAAAGATGTAAATTGGAAAAATATTGTTTGTGTGAGCAATAAGAATAAACCAAACAACAAGAAATAGGTGAGGCATACTAGGTTACATATGCAGAGAAAGCACAATGTAAGAACAAAAGTTACCCAAATTTTATTTGTATCTCCTACTTTCTAAATATAAAAACTTCTTTAATGTCAGCTCCCTATGGTATCAAGAAGTGTACATTCGAATAGACTAGTAAATCAAAGAAGTAATGGCAAGAGAGACACTAGCCCCAATATCCAACTAGACAATCTCTTAGGTGGAACCAAAACTTCTGAATTAGTAGTCAAATTTGTTATGAATGTAAGGTTGATTTAACAGCATCCAATGTTGCTCCACTATATTCTGCTGCACATTCCTTGCAAATGAGTGATGATCTTGAACAAGGAAATCAAATGTCCAAAACTGAGGCTTTTCAAAGCTTCTTATTTTTACGTTGTGAAAAGAAAGAAACTTTCGGATTTTCAAATGCTGTGAATCCATTTCTTCATGGGTTAAAGAGTTACAACTCATGAAAAGATGCTCTAAAGGGATTGCCTAGAAGGCCTGCACAAATCCAAAAACACTTAATTTTGGTGATGATGATGTACAATGCTTGAATGTTCTAGCAAATAATGTCAAGAACTCAAAACTTGAAGACAAACTTGATAATTGGTGGTTTGAAGATGTTTTATTCCTTCGAAAAGTAAAGGGATGATATTAGACTTGATGAATTGGACTGAAAAAATGGCTTTTCCTAAATTACTTTTGGACTTACAATTGTTATGTTATGTTTCTAACATCTAAACCACCAGTTACAAAGAGTTACAATTGAATGCTTGACTAATTGTCTCCCTGTGGCAGAAAATTCAGTTTCTTGCAATTTTCTCTACACCTTCTCAAGGTTGGTTTAAGGATGAAAATCAGTTCTGAATGATTAATATGCTAGATTGAAGAATTGCTTCCATGTTGGAGCAGTGTCATGTTCCAGATCTCTTGGTTAAGAATTATGGAGACAATGAAAGTGGTTATGGTGTGAGCATTGTTATTAGGGTGGTAGAATCGTAAGTTTCTTTTGTTTCAAACAAACCCACACCAAAAATATTTTCTTTTGGAAGATTCATAGATGCTTATCTTAAGCTAGTTGCAAGGAATGAGAACCTTAGTGCAAAAAGTTTTTCAGTCACTCTAAAGCAATGCCAAAAGATGCTTGGTATTGTGATAACAACGTCTATAGAGCCATTGATATATATACATCATGCTAATAGATTTAAAAAAAAAGAAGTATAGTTTCTTAAATTCCCTAGAATCTTGAATGTCTTTTATTTTTTTCTTGTAAATCACAAAAGTAACTAAGAAATCTTTTCAATGAATAGAAATAAGATAATAGATGAGAGAAAGAAAAGCATATGAACCTAGCTTGTTTAGCAATTCAAAGTATCTTATTCAGAGTATTATACTCTTTCTTCCTTTATTTTATTTATTTATTTCTTTTTTCACCTTGTTAATAGGTGGTGGAAATGGGGGTAGAACTAAAATATAAAGATTAGGGTCCAAAGTAATAATAGTTATATAAACAAATTTAAAAGAGTTATATAAGAAATAAGAAAGTTTGGAGGCACCGATATACTTGTTGCAAAATTAAACTGAAATATAAGGATAAAGTTTGACATTTTAAAAAGTTTGGATGCCTAAAGCATATATGTAGTTTTTCCCAAGAGGGTAATAATGGTAGATTGGTTGGTGGTATGACAATAGTAATGTTGGTAGAATTTATAAATGATACATTGCTTCATAAAGATTGAACTTTGAATTTGGATGCTTTGAAATCCAAGTCTAAAATTCCACTGGATTTTTTAATTACCTTTCTTGTTAACATAAACAAAGAAAATTAATATTAGAAATTTCTAAATTAAAATTTTGAGTTAGCTCCATCTCAAAATTCATCATCTAAATATAATATGAGAGAGCCTAGATAGAGATTTGCAAAGAAACCTCATAAATGAATTAGAAAATAAATTGTTAGTATGGATATGTTTAGAAAAAAAATGAAAAAATAAAAGAGGAAATGTTAGTATGAAGTTTGAACATGGATTAAAAAAATAAAAAATAAAAAAATAAAAAAAGAGAAAGAGAAAGAAAAGTATATGTATCTAAGCAAGCAAGGACAAATGCCTTGCTTAATTTGTTCTCTTGTTCTTTCTTTGCTTTGCTTTCTTTTGTGTTTTTTATTTTTTGGCATAATGTCATAATAATCTTATATATAGTTGAAGTTAGAGAGATGTTCCATATGAATTTAGCTTTAACATAATTGAAAGTGAGGCTAACTTGGAAGCTTACCTAGGTGTGCTTTGAAGCCAAAAATGGATGATGATTGTAAGTATTGATGATTGCTTATGCAAACTTCTTCATATGTATGTGTGTTTTTCTATTGCTATTCATAAATAGTAGGTTGCTTTGTTTGCTTCAAGTTGTCATATAGATGTTAATATTGTAAAATTTTGGGCCTATTTAGCTGTTAATTTGCACTTGAAGTAACAAATATATTTTTGTGAAATATATTTTTGTTAAATGGGTTTGGTTCATGATACATTTAATGTAGCTTTAATAAAAGTTATATCACTCAATTACTTTTTATAAATCACTATTTTCTTGAATCCACATTTTTATTAAATATCTATTATAAGTTATCACAAGCATAATTTCACGAAAATTGGTTGTTGTCATTCTTTTAGTATATTTAAGAATTCAAAAACAATATAAGAGTTCTTCATAGATTAGTGAGTTTTTAAAGCCTACACACCTTAATGTTTGGAAAGAATGATGGATCACCTTAATATTTGGTAAGCATGGTAGTTGTAGGAAAGAAATTTATTCCAACAAGCGCAAACTATTATTATGGAAAAAAGTTATTTAGTAGTAAAACTAAGAAGTTGTGTGTTGCATTTCTCATACTAAAATCAGATTTACAGTGAACTAAGCTCACTTAAGGTTTATATGAAACTCTAAAAAACTACTTTAATTTTTGTATCCTAAACTTTCAGTTATTAGTTTTTGTTGGATTGACTTTGCTGTTTTGAGATGCACTGACTGACGTAGGATATGTGAAAACTTACATAGAGAATTAACCAGATCAAACATGAAGGCAAAGTTAGCTACACTCTTTACTTGATATCAACTTGAATTCTATGTGTAAAATGAAACTTGAACTTCAATAAACCTCAGCTTCTTGTTCAATTTGTAAAATGAAACTTGAAGGTCTATCTCTGAATAGGCAAGCAAAACCCAAAATTCCACTCAATATACACCCTTTCTGCCTAAATTCATATTGAATCTTCATCATATTGGATAAATGCTGTTTATAATGGATATAGAATATTGTGGTTATTTTTTAATGATTGGTGACAATTAATATACATAGAAGAAAGTGAAACAAATTAAAGAATTGGAGAATCAATTTCTTTTTTATAATTCAATAGTTGGGGAGAGTTGATTTAAACCTTTGATGTCTCCTTTAAAAAGTACTAAAAAGTGTCAACTAGTTGAACTATAAGACTTTTTTAAAAACAAGATTGGAGTTTTTCTTTTGTTTTGCACCTAATGTCTTATTCATTATTTATTGGTAGCTTTTTGGGTGTCAAATCAAAATAAGGGATTATTACGTTAAGAAGATATTTGAGGTGGGATCCAAATCAAATTCAAATCCTTTTGTAAAAGATATCCAAAAAAAAAAAATCCTTTTGTAAAAAATGGATTTGCTAGTTGTTTCTGGTGAGAGAGAGAGAGAGAGAAGGAGAGTGTATTTTAGTTTATTGAATAGTTGATTGATGAGTGGTGAAAAGAGAGGGAAATAAGAGATTGATGGTGCCATCTCTCTTGTGACAGTGATGACTCGCTTGAAGAAGATTGACGGTCTTATCTCTCCTGAGACAGTGATGACTCTCTTGAAGGACTTGGGATACCGTCGGTAGATCAATTTGAAGGATCCACATGGAAAGAAAGGGGTAAGTTTTCACGCTCTCTCTCTCTCTCTTTCTATTTCTATTTTTGCCAAAAAGATTGTTTATAATATCCACATTTTCATCAACCAAAAAAGTTTTACGGCAATGAAATAGGTGCAAATAGGAAAACAAAACATGCCTCCACAACATGGGTTCTTCCACCTGGCTATTCCTTTCTCCAATTTTATGAAAAAAGAATAAAATTCTAAATAAACACTGAAATCCAACACATAATAAAAAATTAACAAAAGATTAAAAAATATATACTAAATAAGTCATACATTTGTATAATCTATCCAAGTGTAACTTGAAAATAATCTCTATCAAATGTTCACTTAGACTTATATCTACCTAACTTGAATGTACACAATGTTTTAAAATGCTCTACCGTAGACTTTTAAAAGATGACACCAAATCAGTAGCTCCATATATTATCACCTGGGAAAATTGGTAGCACCATTTGACTAACCCGAATGATTGTATAAGACCCAATAAATCTTTCGTTGTCCTAAATCTGGAGTAAATTCACATTTAGGACAACGAAAGATTTTACTGCTACAATTACAAACACTACACTTCTTAGCTTTTGTTACGCTAGAGAGCATGAGGCAATCCTCATGAGCAACATGAGTAAGTGTGTCTGAGATTGAACTACAGGAGATATCAAGTTCAAAATGGCATTGCTGGCAAGTGCATATAAAGCCATTACTTAAACACTTACAAGCATCACACTGACTAGCCATAGGTCTCCTTAACTGTAGGGTGAGCTGGTGTTGATGAAGTGGGTGTCGTTTTTTATGAGGTAATTCTACACAAGATTTGTGAAGAAAGAAATCACACTGAGCACAATTGTAAAATGGAGGAAAGATAGGCCGTATACATCCGTCACATATTTCATAGTTCTCGAGTTCCTCAATAAGTTTTAAGTAATGCTCATGACTGAAATGTTTGATTTCTATGGGCATCATTTCAATTTTTTCCTCTCCCACCTTCGTGTTTTGGGCTAATTCATCAAGCTCTGAATCTTCGTTTGTCACCATAACCGTTGATTCAAGAGGCTCCTTTTCATCCTTGCATTCCTCGTTCGTAGCACAATCAAGGTGGGCAACATAATCGCAAATTGAGCAAAAATAGACCCCTTGGTTTGTGTCCACCATTTTAACACAAAGTTGGCAGAGTTTGTACTCAAAATTATCAACATTAGTTGAGTAGGTGAAATTGAGAGGGTGCTTGTGTCGTATATGTTTTACGATGCGCGATAAGGAGGCACATTTAAGGTGGACTCAAAATCTGTTGGGGCAACGGAAGCTTTTGAAACTACTTAATTAGGCCAAATTACAGTCTATGTGTGAATTAAATTAAATAACCTTCCAAGCAATAGAGAGATAAATAATCACGCAATAATCAAGAAAATCAACCACACAAGAACACGCCAAATTTACGTGGAAAACCCTCCAGTGTAGAGGGAAAAACCACGGGGCAAATCCGATCAATCCACTATAATAAAATAGAGATTACAACACTCAAGTTTATGCCCAAACTTGAGTTCACAATAAATTGAGAAATCACTCTCTAGGAATAAATACAATCTCACCACAAAAAAACTGGAACCCAGTGAAACCAATAACGTAGTAAGATGTCCCTTGAATACTTCAACTCTCTGTGGTTGTAGCACCCAAAACCCCTCCTAGAGAAACCCCCAATTTATCTCCTTGTGTGTGTCTTGAACCAAAGAAAAAACCCTCACTTTTTTCTTTCTCACTAGTGCCGCACAGTGCACTGCTTAACCTCTCTTTTCTGATACAAAAGCAAAGCACACACACACGTTGCTTTTATATATTGACCTGCCGCCTCACTGTTTCTTTTTCTTATAGAAATAGGAGACTTGCTTTTCTTGCACTACAAGACAAGCCCATTTATGGGCTTTATTATTGAGTGTGGGCTGGCACCAAAAGGTGCGGTGCACCCAACAATCTCCCCCTCCAGCCCACTGAGGAAGGAGATCTTCATTCCAACTCTTTAGTTAGAATTCATGCCGGCTGACCCGGCACAAAGCTCAAGCTTCTCTTTTGGCACAACCTTGGTCAACATGTCAGCTGGATTCTTGTCTGTGTGAATCTTTCTTAATTGCATCAACTGTTGATCAACAATTAGTCTGAGCCAATGGTATCTCACATCAATGTGCTTCGTTCGTGAATGGTACGTAGAATTCTTGCTCAAGTCTAGTGCACTTTGACTGTCACAATGGACTACATACTCGTCTTGCTTCAAACCCAAGTCTTGGAGAAACCGTTTCATCCAAAGCATCTCTTTTCCCTGCTTCGGTCGCTGCAATATACTCAGCCTCAGTTGTAGATAAAGCGACACACTTTTGTAGTTTAGACTGCCATGATACAGCTCCCCCTGCAAAAGTAAATAAGAACCCTGAAGTAGATTTCCTACCATCAAGATCACCTGCCATATCTGCATCTGTATAACCCTCCAAAACTGGTTTAGAGCTACCAAAACTCAAGCACGACTTTGAGCTACCTCTCAAATACCTGAAGATCCACTTCACTGCTTCCCAGTGCTCTTTGCCTGGATTAACCATGAACCTGCTGACTACACCAACTGCATGAGCAATGTCTGGCCGTGTGCAAACCATGGCATACATCAAACTCCCAACTGCAGAGGAATAAGGAATTGATGCCATGTTTTCTTTCTCTTTATTTGATGAAGGACATGATTTCTTGCTTAGTTTGAAGTGACCACCAAGAGGTGTACTGACTGGCTTAGCATGCTTCATGTTGAACCTCTCAAGTACCCGTTCAACATACTTCTCTTGTGATAACCATAATTTCTTGGCTTTCCTGTCACGTAGAATCTGCATACCCAGAATTTGTCTAGCTGGACCCAAGTCTTTCATATCAAATGACTTAAACAGCTCCTTCTTCAAACTACCAACCATATTAGCATCTTGTCCTACTATCAACATATCATCTACATATAACAGAAGGATGATAAACTTACCATTAGGAAATTGTCTGACATACACACAATGATCTGCATCTGTCCTTGTGTACCCTTGACCCACCATGAATGAGTCAAACTTCTTGTACCACTGTCTTGGAGCCTGCTTTAAGCCATACAGACTCTTCTTCAATCTGCAAACCTTGTGTTCTTTCCCTTTTGCTTCAAATCCCTCTGGCTGAACCATGTAGATTTCTTCCTCCAAGTCACCATGGAGAAAAGCAGTCTTTACATCCATTTGTTCAAGCTCAAGATCCAAACTAGCTGTTAATCCCAAAATAACTCGAATAGGAACTCATTTTGACCACTGGAGAGAAAATCTCATCAAAATCGATCCCTTGTTTCTGATTGAAACCCTTGACCACCAATCGAGCTTTGTATTTCACTAGCTTCTCACCATCTTTCTTTAGCTTGAACACCCATTTGTTTCTCAATGCCTTCTTGCCTTTAGGAAGTTCAACTAACTCATAAGTATTATTCTTGTGCAAAGAATTCATCTCTTCATGCATAGCCTCCATCCAGCTCTGCTTGTCCTTATGAGACTGTACTTCCTGAAAGCTCTCTGGCTCCCCCTCATCAGTAATCAAAACATACTCAGAAGTGGAGTATCTAGTTGATGGATGACGCTCCCGTGTAGACCTCCTAACCTGAGGTTCTTCCATCTCTGGTGGAATGGGCTGCTCCCCCTGCTCAACACCCTCTGTATCTATTGCATCATCACCATCAACTCCTGCTGGCTCATCACCATAATTCTCTACTTGCACCTCTTCTATATCTGTGGCAATATCTGAGGACGAAGAGGTAGGTGTAAGGTCAGAAACACCTTCAACAGTAGACTTTGACTTCTCAGATTTCTCAAAATCTTTAATATTTTCATTCTCATGAAAAACCACATCTCGACTTCTGATCATCTTCTTTTTCTTAGGATCCCATAGCTTGTAACCAAATTCTGCATCTCCATATCCAACGAATATGCAAGGAGTGGCTTTATCATCAAGCTTTAATCTCTGTTCCTTAGGCACATGTGCAAATGTCTTGCACCCAAATACCTTCAAGTGTGCGTAGGAAGCATCCTCTCCTGTCCACACTCTCTCTGGAATATCAAAATCCAATGGAACTGATGGAGACCGATTAATTAGGTAGCACGCAGTTTGTACAGCTTCAGCCCAGAATGACTTAGGTAGTTTAGCCATTCTTAACATGCATCTGACCTTCTCAACAATAGTGCGGTTTATCCTCTCTGCCACACCGTTGTGTTGTGGGGTACCAGGAACTGTCTTCTCATGTCTAATGCCATACTCTGAGCAGTAGTTTTCAAATTCATTAGACGTGTATTCACCTCCATTGTCAGTACGAAGGCACTTCAAAGACTTCCCTTTCTCTCTTTCCACCATGGCATGGAATTTCTTGAAGAGCTGAAATACCTGGTCTTTTGTTTTCAAAACATACACCCACACCTTTCGTGAAGCATCATCAATAAATGTAACAAAATATCTATTGCCACCTAAGGACTCTCCACCTCAATGGGACCACATACATCAGAATAAACCAAATCTAACACATTGGATTTTCTAGTAGATGATCTACGAAATGATACTCTATGTTGTTTGCCAAATAAACAATAGTCACAAGAATTTAGTGGCATACCTTTGGCAAATGGAATGAGAGACTTCTTTGCCAAAATCTGCAACCCTTTTTCACTCATGTGAGCCAGCCGCCTATGCCACAAATCAGGCGTAGAATCATCTTGAGCTGCATTTACCACGTCCCTGCATAACTTTACTTGAGTCTTGTAAAGTGTGCAACAAATCTTCCCTCTGGCAAACACCAACGATCCTTTAAAGAGTTTCCATTTACCGTTGCCTAAATGGCTTTCATAACCTTCTTTATCCAAAACACTAACAGAGATCAAATTCAGGCGCATATCTGGAATGTGTCTCACATCCTTCAATTTTAAGGTGTATCCAGTATTGGTCTCAACACAAATATCACCAATTCCCACTATGTCAGCATAACTTTTATTCCCCATCTTTACTCTGCCTAAGTTTCCTGCTTTGTACGAAGTAAAGAACTCCCTTCTTGGAGTGACATGGTAGGAAGCTGCTGAGTCAATCACCCACTCATCATAAGGATCTGCAACATGACAACACTCATCCTCTCCTATAGAAAGTACCACCACATCTTCATCTGACGAAACAGCTGTGGTATTATGATCATCCGCCTTTTTCTGATTTGTCTCCTCTTTCTGCTTATTTTTCCAAGCCTTGCAATTTCTTTTTATATGACCCTCTTTGTCGCAGTAGAAACACTTGACTTTTCCTTTTGTCTGTGACTGACTTCTGGATTTACCGCGCCCTTTAGAATTTCTACCCTTACTCCTCCCCCTGTTCTCTGTGACAAGAGCCTGTGCATCATCC
>OU015761.1:11653702-11708018 GCA_907173295.1 Fagus sylvatica
AGATTTATGGATAAAAATATTTAAATAATATGATGAGCCACAGTGGGATCAGACATAATCAAGAGATAGACTACAAGTCGCCATAACAAATCTTGTCATTCTTATAAATGGGGAATGTTACATTGAACAATGTAATAAAAAAAGCCATAAGATAAGTGGCAATATTTTTGTATTTGAAAGGTCTACATGTCTACCAATCAATAATCTTTTGTTTTCTAATTAAAAAAATAAAATAAATAAAATAAAATAAAAAAGAAGAAACGTCTACATGCCCAAGTGGGTAGTCTATGAGAAAATTCAGATTACCCAATGGGTCAATAACGCCTTGGCTAAATGGCTAGTATTGTAGTTTCCACAAGATAGGAAGCTACAACCTTGTCCACAAGGAAATATGTTCTAGAATTGACATGAAGCTTTTATGTGTGTTTAAGCTTTAGTTAAACATATTTCCAATTTAATGTTTTTTCTTTTACAATGCAGCAAAGCAATACATGTCCATCATTCATTTAGTGGTTACTTTTGATTAAAAAGTATGCGGCTTATCAATGATGGTTAAAACTAATTATGCTTGAAAATTCCATACCAAGATGATATACGTGCTTATATGTGAAGATCGAATCCAATTACAATGTAATGTAGGTATTAGTTAACTTAACTGGTAAAGTTTTTTATTGTTAGATAAGAAATTTGTTATTAAATTCCACTTATACCAGAGAAATGAGGCCTAAAGGAAGGGAGATTGTTACTTTCTACTGTGTAGTGCATATGACCCAATGGGCTTTCAATGGATCAAAAAGAAAATCCATTAGAGCATTTAAGTTCTCCTTTCTAATGTTATGTGAGTAAAACGCTACAAAAAACTTGGTTTATTTCGACCCATTTATTTCAAGGATTCGTTAAAAACCCTCAAAATAAACATGTTAAAAGGTGTTAATGATAAAAATATATTACACCTATTTCAACAGTCATTAATAAACCCTCAAAATAATCATGAATAAGGGAATTGAGTCCACCTACTTCAACGGTCATTAATTAATTAAAACCTCGAAATAAGTATTAAAAAATAATTGAGTCCACCTTATTTCGACGGTCACTAAAAGCTTCGAAATAGATTTAAAAAAAAAAAAAAAACCTAACTAAACTCCCTCGAAATAAGCCATAAAAAAGAAGCCTCGCGCGCTAAAAAACGAATTGCTTTTTCATTCGCTCTCTGACTCTCATTTTTGTTTGGTTGCTGAGAAACTCAAAGCAGGATCGCCGTTGATGCATCTGCAAGTCCAACCGATTTCGTCACGAAGGTTTTTCTCTCTCTCCTCTTTTTTCCTTCTATCTTTCTTTCTTATTCTATTCTCTAGAAGAAAACCTAGAATTTTGTTTCGATTCTCGATTTCCAGCTATGATTATTGTATTTTAGATTAATCCTCTCCGTTTTCTTTTCCTTCAATTCCTTCCCCGTTTCTCTCTCTCTCTCTCTCTCCCAATTCACTGAAATCTAGGGCACGAATCAGCAAGCGAGCCCTGGAAATGCTCAAATCTGGGGCTTCTCGGGTCACTACTGAGGAACTCCCTTATGTTAAACCCGATTCTTCTTAATTTGATTTAGGTTTTCTTCGTATCTTTGATTGCAATGCTGGTATGCTCTTTGTGTTTTTGCTGAATTGATGCTTGGCCTTGTAGATGATTTTGCCTTATTACTATTTTTGTTGCTGTTAAATATTATGTTTTGGCGAGTGAATTAAAAGGGAATGCTATACGGGTTGCTTAACTATTGTATTGTATAATTGTTTATATTGTGAATTATATGTTTACTGTCATTGTAGATTAGTCAAATGCATAAAATTAGATGTGGCTATTTGGGTTTTGGCCTTTGAATGGCGGCCTTGCTCTCTTCAGCATATGGCATCAGAATCAGATAGTCATGCATTGGAAATTAGGGCTCTAAATGCTTTCTTTGCTTTGAATGAGTTTTGATTTAAAGCTAAACTATAGGTGGAAGTTCGTAATTCAAAAAGGAAAATTGTTAACAAGGGCTAAGTGTCTAAATAATTGATTATGTGGAGAAACAAGGAGATTGTATAACATTAATTGAAACAAGGCGTAAAGGCCAAAATTTATTTATTAAAAGAAGAAAAAAGAAATGAGGATTGCCTCTGGCTCTTTACTAATATAATACTTCAATTTTATTTTTTTTCCTAAATATGTATATAAGTTGTAATCATATTGTATACACGCACTCAATGAGTCAGTCGTGAACTCACAACCTCATCCTTAAACTTGTTCTTACAATGGAAGGAGGTGTCCTTAGAGATAAAGCTTAGAGCTTATTGGCAGCAATTGCTCAACTCCTTGTTCCTTAACCAGGTTTGAGCATTTCTAGGGCTCCAAAACCAAGTTCGAGGGTGATACGACGCAGTTTACCGGTATCCTGGTCCTGCTTGTCAAAATCTACCAAATCATGCTCAGGGATTTCACTAAAGACTCCAGAGCTTTATGCGCTGGTGTTTCTGACATGGTACCTGGACCTGTTCACAGAGTTTATCTCTGATTTTGTATAAATATAATAAACAAAAGGATTAGTTTATTCTTTTAGATTAATATTTGGATTTCCCTGAATATTTGTATTAGTTTATAATCTGCAAATATAAATCTGCAAACTTGTGGTTTCAAATGCTGTAGATATCGTATTCTAGTGCTTTCAATGCTGCCCTGATTGTGGGGTGTTGTTTCATTAGTTTGTCATGTTTTTAGGTGGAAATATGTTACTATTCCCTTGTGTAGCATATGATGTTGTTAAGAGAGGGCCTACTTATGCTCATTTCATTCATTCTCAACTATTTCAATTTTTAAAGTGCGTACCAAGAATTATTTCACCATTTACTAAACAACTGTGCTGTATTTCCGCCTTAACACATCATTGTTTTATATGATACCACTGGGGCTAAGTGGTACAACAAGGTGAATCTCAGCTCAATTAGGCTTTTGCATTACCTACTTACCTCTAATCTGAATCTTTCAGTACCAATAACATTTTTCTGTTTTCTGTTAGTGTAGCATAAGAGTTTCAAAGGAGCTGGGTTCTGGGAGACCACAAGCAGCTCATCTAGCAGTTCATGTTGCTCTATCCTGGTCTATATGTTCCAATAATAATTAAACAATTAGAACATGCAGGTCTTGTGTATGATAGTTAATCTCCTTTTCTTGCTGGTAATATCTTTTGTTTGACTATACTCTCTGTTTCACCCATGTACATGACTTTTTCTGCACTTAACTATTGTATTTGTCTCTTAGCATTTTAGTTTCCTTTGTTTTAATTTCAATTGGGAAACGATTGTTGAACAGGTTTGAAATTGCATTCTATTACTATGTGATGCGTAGCTTTATTATTGATATTTATATAGCAGAGCAGAACAGTAAAACCATTTTAATTTAATTTGATATATTTTGATACCTCTAAATGTATAGCAGAGCAGAACAGTAAAACCATTTCAATTTAATTTGATACATTTCGATACCTCTAAACTAGTTAATACAGGAGTTGCAATTTGTTTCCTGTCAGATTTTCTGTCTGATTTATAATTCAGAGCCAAAAATTCCTAGGAGCATCCCTTGCCATGCAGGACCAATTCCTCAAGAGATCTGGAATGTATCATTTTTCTGGGCACCACATTAGACAAATTTCCATTTTCCTTTACACATAAACTGCTGATGTGTCCTGCTGTCATATTTGGACAAATTAAAAGTCATTTTTGTGGTCTTCATGCATCCGTGGAAGTTCACAATTATGGTTTTAAGGGCTATAAAGCTATCAGCACTCTTTTGATTTGTGGTAGAGGAGAGTATAAAAACTAAAATAATTGTTGATAAGTTTATGGCATTGTCGAGTACCAAATATTTTCTAACATTTTCTCCTAGTTGCATTGATCACCACTCATAGTTCAAGTTGTTTTTATGCACAAGATGAGTAATTTTATTTTCCTTAACACCTAAAGGCTTTGCATCCCTTGAAGCAAAGAGAAAATTCAGGGCCCCTCAGATGTCACCTAATCATCCAAGTCTAGAGGATAACTCTTCTCTCAGTCCCAAGGAAAACATCACTGTGGATGCTGCTGAATGTAAAACGAACTGCTTGCCAGCATCCCTGCTTGAGTCCGAAAACATGGGCACTGTCCCTCTTGCTAACAACCCTGTGAGTGATATAAATAGGAGTTTTGACAAAGTTCATTTAAACATCACTTGATAGTTAGCTGTTGGAATCTTCTCAGGCCTTCCATTGATGTGATAAATTAATTTCCTTCTTTTCTTTAGGTGGAAGATGATTTGGCCTCTGAAGTGACAGAGTTTTCTGGTAAGGCCATAATTTCCCTTAAGATCTACAAATTTAATGAGGAGTTCATACTTGGTACTCACTTTCTTGTACATTTATGAACATAAAAGACATGGTAGCTGAGACAAGAAGTCCAGAACATACTCTACTGCAACAACCCCAGTATTCAATTCAAAAACCTTGGTACAGCTTTGACAGTGTAAGTCACTCACTCACATTTTCTTTATATGCATATCTATGCCTCTGTTCAATCATATGTTGATTTTCTCATCTGGGTATATTTTGTAAATACTAAATTTGATTCATTTGTTGGTCTTTCTAAGTGAATGTGGAAATTGGAAGTGTATGTGCTTGAATCTGATTTCTATTTTCTGTTTTATATATTGTCTGTGATAGTGATAGAGCAATGAGTGTTGTACTCCGAAGAGACATATATTGGTCATTTTGATATTGGTTTAATATGAATGTTTTATAAGCTGATTCATTTGTTATTTGTTATTAAGGCTCCGTTTATTTCGCTGTAAAATGTTTTACGGAAAATATTTTCAGCATTTTCGGATGTTTGTTTGCTTGTAAAATATAGTCAACTGAAAATTTTTTCAGTTTGACCGGAAAATATAGTGTAAACTTTTGGAAAACGGTTTACGGAAAAAAATTCCGTAAACCATTTTCCTAAACTGAGCCCGTGTCTTCCCCTCAAACTTGTCACTGAAACTCCCCCCTCCCCCTCATCTCTTTCACTCCCCCCCCTCGGAAATCTCTCGTACAGAAGCCCCCCCCACCCCTCTCGTCTCTCTCGCACAACCTCACCCCTCAAAAATCTCTCGCACAATCCCCCCCTCATCTCGTCTCTCTCGCACCTGATTTGGACGCCGATAGACGCAGCCATCGCCGATCTGGACGCCGCAGCCATAGCCGATCTGGACGACGCAGCCATCGCCGATCTAGACGCCGCAGCCATAGCCGATCTGGACGACGCAGCCATCGCCGATCTGGACACCGCAGCCATCGTTGATCTCGCCGCCGCACTCCTTGCCGTTGAGTGGGTTTTGTTGTGATTATAGGTTGTGATGATTTGTGGGTTTATGGTATTTTTATGGGTTTGTGGTGGCTGGTGGTGGGTTTGGTTGTTTTTTTTGTTGAATTTGTGATGAGATTTTGCTGGTTTGTGGTGGTTGGTGGTGGTTGGTGGTGGCCGGTGGTTGGTTTTTGTTGGGTTGGTGGTGGTTGGTGATGGCTGGTGGTGGAGATGGTTGAGCTTTTTGTGGTGGCCGGAGAATATTGTTGGATTTGTGGTGGTTTTGTTTTTGGGTTTTTTACGTTGTACCAAACACCGTAAAATATTTGGAAAAACAAATATTTTCCTGTAAATTATTTGCATTTGCAAATATTTTACGGTGGAGAATATTTTACATCGAAACAAACGGAGCCTAAGAGGAAGAGAAAATTTCTGGATAATCTGACATGGATAATCAGATAGCAAATGCCAAAGAGGAAGCTCTCAGCAGAAGGGATATATTGGACAAGGTTGAAAAAGAAAAGAAATTTATTTCCTTAAATTCTTTGTTTACTTTGTCTCTGTTGTCCCACTACTGTTTTTCCGTTGAAAATTTTGAGGAAAAAAAATGAAGAAATTAGAAATTTTGTAACAGCAAGACAGAGAACATTTATAATATTGATTAAAAAGTATCCCCCTTTAGAAAATTCAAAATCTCAAAAAAATTGAAAGATAAGTAAGTGAAAAAAAGATTCAACTACAGCATTATGAAAAATAATAAATACATAAATAAATAAAATAAAATGTTCCCACTATGTTTGGAATTCTCGAAATTTATCCGAGGCAATGATCATATTATGAAACTTAAAGCAACACTTATGTTATTGCATATACACGTAGCTTCCACCATCAAATTTACTAAATATCAAGAACAAGTATTTCAGCAATCTACCGAGTCTGATATTCATGCTCACTTACATATATAAGTTAAGTTCCTAGTAATATTGTTCTTACAGAGAAGTGTGGCCTCCTTGAGATGAATTTTTATTAGTATATCAATGAAACGTAATAGAAACAAATAAATAAATAAATCACGCATACATAGTTATTTATTAGACCGAAACAATCTTATTTGGTTCAAACAATCATCACAGTTACAATAAATCGATGATTGCCTCCAATAGCCTACTTAGATTAATCTAAAACGGTGCAAACTCATTACAAAAAGTTCTCACAAAATTAAGAATCTGGCCCTCTTGAAACAAATATTATTTATTATGTGAATATAACAAATTGCAGATACGAAAACTACCATAATAAGTATTAATACACTCAACCAAGCTTATCTTTCTAGAAAAAAAAAAAAAGAAAAGCTTATGTTATTGCAGAAATATAGCTATAATATAAGGTCAATAAAAACAACAGTAGAGTGCCACTACCAATCTACAAGAATTTATCTTCGTCTGCGTAGGTTCACTCTATAAGTTCTCTCAATCCAATATGGCCTCTTCAATGTGATGACATGTTCGATAATCAATCCAATTACCAACCCACAAGCATATCCTATCACTACCACTTTCCAATTGAACCCCTCTCCAAATGATGATTCCTTGCTCGGTTCAAAAGTTGGTGTCTCATTATTTTTGCATTTCTTTGAAAATGGAGGACCACACAATCCCAAGTTCCCCTCAAAAGACGAATTTTCAAATGTCCCAAATTGTGCACCTTGGGGAATTGGACCCGTGAGTTGGTTATGTGAGAGGTTCAAATATGCAAGAAATGTGAGACTTGTAAGCTGCTGGGGGATTTCCCCTAAGAGCTTGTTTCGAGAGAGATCCAATGACTCGAGCTCAATTAGGTTCCCCAAGGATGATGGGATACGACCTATGAAATTGTTGCTTGATAAGTTGAGTACAATTAAATCCTTGAGAGTTCCCACCGAATCCGGAATTTCTCCATGAAATCCATTATTGGAAAGATCAATAGATGTGAAGATGGTTAAGATCTTTACAAATTCCATTTCTACTCCTTTATTCATCACCGTAATTGAGTCTTTATAGTAGGCAGAGGGATCTTCCATGTATTCTGGTTGTGACTTATCTCTTCCATGGACCATTAACATTGCATTCCAAGTCTTGAAGTATTCTGATGGTATTTTGCCAGAGAAATTATTGTAAGACAGGTCGATGACACGCAACTTGGAAAACCCAAACCCGGTATGATCATGACCCCATATAGGACCATAGAATCCATTTGCTCGCAAGATAAGAATCTGCAACTCTGGCAAAGACTCTAACCAAAAAGGGAATGTGTCAATCACATTGTTATTTTCAAGATTTAGAACTTCCAGCATTCGACAGTTTACCAATGATCGTGGAATTTTCCCATGTATTTGGTTGCGACTGAAATCCAACGTCTTCAAACTGCTTCCTTTTGTAAATGTATCAGGCAAATTTCCTTGAATCTTGTTGCCTCTCATATTCAACACTGAAAGAGAACTGCTAAAGTTACCTAAACAGTGTGGAATTTCACCGATCAACTGATTGTTAGACAGATCAAGGACTTGGAGAGAGTTCACCTTACAAATTGTTGGGGGGATTCTTCCAGACATTTTATTGTTGGAGGCAAAAAAATATGTTGTAGACAATGGAGGAATTGGAAATGATCCTTGCAACATGTTGGAGTGTAGGTCTAAATAATTCAAAATATTCCAAGAAAGGACCATTGGTGGTCGATCAAAACCACTTAAAAGGTTATGAGAAAGATCTAGTATGTACAATGACTCTTTTCCAACATTCCAAAACCATTTGGGTATTTTACCTTCAATCTTGTTATTAGAAAGGTCTAAATTAAATAATACATCCTGGGTTTTCAAGAAATCTGGAAATTCATGTAAATTGCAAGAAGAGAGATCCAACCGTATAAATTGTGGGATGGTAGAATTCATATTTCCTTTTGAAATCAATAGGTTGGTACCTGAAAGATCCAAATACAAAAGACGTTGAAGCTCGAAGAAAAGTTTTAGCTCCATCGTGCCCATTACGTTTCCACTCAAACTCAAATCCCACAATTTTGATGAAGAGGTATTTTGGAATTTGAGAGGGGCAGTAAGTTGATTTCGATCTAGATGCAGCTTATTCAATGAAGGCATTGTAAACAAAGGTGATGGGATAACCCCTGAGAATGAATTAGATGACAAGTCAAGGGTGTATAACTGGGAAAGTCTACTTATTTCAGATGGGATTGGCCCTTTCAACTTAGTTTTTGAGATATATATCTCTCTGAGTTTTGTAAGATTTGTCAATGAAGTTGGAAATTCACCATCGAAATTGTTATACGAAAGGTATAATTCTTCTAGCTGTGTAAGATTATTTAGGAAAGATGGTATTTTCCCTTGGAGCTGGAGACTTTCAATAGATATAAAAGTGAGCTTTGCAAGGTTTCCTAATGTTGATGGAAGTTGACCAGTGAAATTGTTGAATGAGAGGGAAAGTGAAGTAAGTTGAGATAGGTTCCCAATAGAAGGGGGGATCGCCCCTGAGAAATGATTATAATCGAGGTTTAAAAAGTTCAAGGACTTAATGTTGCCGATTGAATTGGGCAAATTCCCCAGAAAAATTTGTTGAGTGAAGATCCAAATATTTCAAGGACTCAAGGTTGCCAATTGAATTGGGTAATTTCCCAGAAAATTTTGTTGAGTAAAGATCCAATAGGCTTAAAGAACTTCCAGAATAAAATTCTGGAAGAAACCCAGTGAGCAATTCGTTAGGTGACAGAACAATGGCTTGTATCTTGGGCAACAAGAAAACATTTTTTGGAAATTCACCCTGCAAACTACAATCAGAAAGAGAAAGAGATGTCAAGGAAGATAAATTTACCAGAGATTGAGGTACTGTTGATGAAATGTTCACATGGTCTAGATGTAGTTCTCTCATATTTGTCATGTTCTGGGAAATTGCTTCCAAGTCTTTTCCCTTCAGACTCACATTAGAGTTAGAGAGATCAAGTGAAATCAAATTGGTCAACCATGAGATTTCTGATGGGATTTGGCCAGAAAAATTGGAATCAGAGAGGTCAAGATGGGATAACCTTACAAGCTGGCTGAAACCAGATGGGATTGTGGAGAAACTGAAGTCATTCTTGGAAAGATTAAGCTTTTGAAGATGATGCAGGCCGAAAAGGCTGCTATTTGGACTAAGAGTTCCAGACAGACATCTACTGCTCAGGTTAAGGCCAACCACTTGACCTGTCTTGGTATTGCATGTGACCCCATCCCAAGAACAACAATCTGTATTTGCCTTCCAAGACTTCATCTTTGTGTAAACAAGTGGATCAGATGGCAGTCCCTCTTCAAATTCTTGCTTTAGTTGTAGCAAAGCAGAGCTTTGGTCAGGGAGGCAATGATGTTTAGAGGCAATACTAGAAGTATTCTGAGAATGTGAAATGAGAAATAAACAAGAGGCCAGGTATAACATCAGATATTGATTTCTCTTCCCCATGCTGAACATCTTAAACAGCAAAGGAGTTTGATGGAGAATTGAGTACCAAGAACTGATGATATGAAAGATATTTATGCTAAGTAAGAGTGCGTATAAAAGGGGTCAAGTTGAAAGGACTAACATAATTGGATTTTTTTTTTCTTCTCTTTTCTGGTGTGAACCCATTGAATTTTAAGGTCTTGAAAGTAGTGATACAATTGGATCTTAAGAGGATGCCTTAAATATGATGGGACCCTCATTTGTAAATGCTGTCTAGGAGACTATTCTTAGTTTGTACTATGCTATCACATAAGTTTCTAAGGTTTTAGTGGTAAAAATTTATAATATCCCTAGTTTTACTATAGGCTTCGGATGAGTTATAGACTCAGATATTTTGGGTTTGATCCCCGCTAACTAGAAGCTTTCCTTAGATTACCTGATAGACGGTTTTAGTCAAGGGCGGATCCAGCTTATGACTAGTGCCCACCCTCAAATTTTTAAAAAATTTACTAGGTATATATATATCAAAGAATTTGAGATTTTTAGAACATGTTTTCACCAATCACCATTGATTCCGACGCTAGCAACCATAGACCAAGGCTTGCTGTGCTGCCAAAACCGCAGATCTCTTTCTTCTCGAGATCATCAGATCGGCAAACATAGGTCCAAATCGATAATTCAACTTTCATTTCCATCTTCTCAGCTACCATATCAGTAGTCGTAGTCTCATAATCCATATCGGCAAGGCAAAAGTCTCTTTACTTTCTTAGTTGTGTTCCTGGAGAGAACAATTAAGTCAATCTTTATCTTAATTCAATAGCATGATGGGGCTTTACTTTGGGCCCCACTATCCACCAGCCCACCGAAACAATAAAGTCATGTATAGTTTTTTTTTTTTTGCTGATTTGTTATGTATAGTTATAGGACTAAAAAGTAATATGATTTTTATTTGCAATGCATATAGCTCCTCATTTTAGTTTTATGAATTTATTTGCAATGCATACCTCCTCATTTACTTTACTAGTTGGCTGGTTGCCTAGTTTTTATTTAAAATATAGGCTTTAATATTTTTACACTACTATTTTAAATCAATATTTTACACTACTTAAAATGTAGATAATATTTTCCACAATTGGATGGTGTAAGGTATAGATAGTGTGAAAGAATTATACCATTAATTAGTCTAAATTTTTAACATTATATAATATATATTTATGTCTTAATGAGTATATAGGCTTTTGACCTTTTTGTATTAATAAGTATATTATTTATCAAAGTATATGTATACAAATATATACATATAATTTTTGTTAAAATTTGAGATCAAAAGGTGCCCACCCTAGATCAAATTTCTGGATCCGCCCCTGGTTTTAGTAAATGGGATCATGTAGACTCAGATATTATAAAGTTTGCTACCCAAATGTGGGTCGGAAGGTTAGTTGTCTTGATGTGATTCCTCGTCGTCAAAAAGTATCTCTAATTTTACTCATACATTGAATTGAAGGAACTAAGTTCGTTGAATTTCCAGAGTCTTCAGAATTGAATACACAAAATTCCTTCCATACAAAGTTGTTTTTCTACGTATCCATTATTGCCAGATAGGTTTGTTTTGAAAGTCCACGGAACTTGATTAAATTAAAGGTCTCAAACATTCTGATTAAGCTAGCTTTTGCAAATCTTTGTCAGCTAACCGATGATTAGATGGAACTATCAAATTAAGAAGGCTTGAAAAGTTCTTCATGTGATCTCAATGTTTATCCTGGTGTTCTACTTCACAGAAATACAATTTATATATATTTTTTTTGTGTGACCATAATAATATAAAGAGTACAGTACTTAATTTTGAAAGATTAATAACATCATTATGTTATTTTTTTTTTTTAAGAAAAATATTTTTTGTTGATAATCATGTCTTTTGAAAAGTTTCATAAATTGAAGGGACCTTAATATATAGATGAGAAAGAGTAAGAACATATGGATTACTTTCTAGCAAAAAGTTGAAAAATTTAAATTAAACCATTTCGTTTAAAAAACGTCAAGTCTGTGAATTGTGATTGTGAAGTGTGATTGTGACAGCAACTATGGTTAGTTTCTATACCGTCCCTCACGTCGAGCAAGACTATTAGTGCATTGTGACAACAACCATAACCCTTCCGGTGTATGTAATAATTTCTCACCACCATGAATGAATCAACCCACACTCACCCATTTAATTGCACTTTATACTAAGTAAAGTTATATATAAGGTAAATATTACCACACATCATGATCTATCATGGTGTGTACACACCACCTATATATATATATTATATATATAATATATATATTATTTTATATATATATATAATATATATATATATATATATAAATTATGGATATATATTCACATTTTTATAAATATATATTTACATTTTAGGTGGTGTGTACGAATAGTATGCATTAGTGATGCGTACAGGGACACACTAAAGTAACCACATTCCCACCTTGTCAATTCCCCAATCTATTCAATCACTTTAATGTCTCACTATCAAGCTTACAATATTAAATTCGATGTATAAAGATGATGTTTGTTATTGAAAGAATTTGTACACCTGCAACTAGTGATATGTTACTTTTGAAAGATTAGTACACCCACCACCCAACATGCTCATAATTGTGAGTTGTGACACTAATTTGGAATGGGTGAACATAATAAATTAATTAAATTAGGGTCTTAATTATAAAAACATTAAAGTCATGATTCTATAATTTATAATGGATGCCCGCTATTAGATTACGATTTTCTAGAGTTTTTAGAGTAACTTCACCATAGAGTTTCTAAAATAATATTCATTTATTTTGAGATGAGTAGATTAGATTTTGTCACGCTATCAATAATTTAAATGGATTACGGTGATATTAAATCCACTAATTTTAAAATAGATGAAAATGATTTTATAAATTCTATAATAGAGTTATCATAAAAAAAAAAAAACTCTAGATAATCCTAATTCGCTACAATTAATTTATGTCCATTTCTTACTTGGAAACAACCATGTGAAAGCAATGGTTCGTATTAAATGTCTCTACCTATATATCTTGATACAACCATATGGAAGCAATGGTTCATATTAATTCCTTCTACCTATCTTTTTAGTAGGAAAGCTTCAATGAATTATGAAACCTCAATGGCAACTAATATCAGTTCTGCTTAGCAAGTGTTGCTAAGAAAAGTCTTCCCATATCACTCCAATTAATTTTACCACAAGACATTGACTAAAAATATAAGACACAAATTAAGAATTACAATTGGGAATAGTTTTTAATTCTGTGTTCATACCTGTTTACATAACCATCTACCATTCACATTGACCATAAAATCACTGTCATTTTCAAGACCTTATGGTTAGAGCATACGACATTCTGTTATATGACTAAACAAAGACCCAAATGAAACTAAAATACTGACCCACATAGAGTTACATTTTGAATATAAGAAAAATACATTGGAATTTGGACCCATGTATGAGGTATCAAGGTTTTCCTTTCCTTTTTATTAATTTTCTTTAAATTATAATTTTTGGTAGGTGAAGTATGATCACAAAGAAAATCTACTGAGGGCTAAGTCATGACATGAGCTTGACTTCCTAGTGTTCTCATTTCAGCTGAGTTTTTAATTAGTTTATGTTACTTAAAAAAATATATTATATAAAATTATAGATTACCTCAAAAAATTGAGACTTAAAAAAATCTGTACATTGTTTTTTATGGTGAAAAAGAAAAGCTATACCAAACACATTAAAAATAGAATTTACAAGCATATTTTGTTTTAGCATAGGCAAGAGATTTAAAAAATAAAAAAAAATAAATGTGTTACATCTATCTAATTGGATTGAAAATGTTGTCACAGTTAAACTGGTGACAAAAATGAAAATCAGGTTTACTATTCAAGAATTCAAGAAATTAGTCATCTAATTCATTTTTCTTGAAAGCAGATATAAAAAATAATTGACATACTCATTTGTGAAATCTCAAATCTCACGTTGAGATCCATTTGTCATCAAAATCCAACTAAATTTTCTTTTTTATTATGAAAAAAATAATGGCATGGCCACGAAATTCTTAAGCTCAAACTTTCCATTTTTCTTCTCCTAGAAATTAAAAAACCAATTACATGATCCAATTCTAAAAGAATTTCTTCAAAATTAAGTGATTCAATGTGTCTATCCACGTTTTAGTAAATTGGAAAAGGGTCCAAGCTTCAACCTATTTATTAGTCTATGTTCTCACTTCTTAGTCACACTTTCCAACAAAAAAAAAAGAAAAAAAAAGTGACACTTTCTACCCAAATTTGATCCCCTATCAACACCTAGTCCAAAATGCAGGTTGAAAGACCTTTATAAACAAGTCACCAAAACTCCAAAAGCCAAATCTGTGGGCTACGAAACCGCTATTGTTATTAATTGAATACTATCAAACTATCACAGTTTTCAAGAAAGGGTCAGGAAATTGAATCGCACACGCTTTTGAAAGATTGGATCTCTAAGTCAACAAGATGTTTGGACAAGAAAATAAAGATAGATTTTTTATTTTTATTATTATTTTATGGGTTTCAATCCTAGACCTACCTTAAAAATAGATATATTTTAACCTCTAAGATACTTGAAGCACTTATAACCACGCATCACTATTAACTCTTTAACAATGTAAGACTAAATCCAAGGGATCCAAAGATTATTTTTCTTTTGTTAAGTGAAGAAAGGAACGGGGTAGTCAAGACTCAAGAGTCAAGACACATAATGTTGTTTATGATATTATTAGCCAAAAGAAAAGATACAAAACTTCCAAGAAAGTACCAAATTGGAAGCATTATTACAAAATATTTACAAAATAGATGTTGTTATTGAATTGTCAATTTATACGCACCACATAGAAAAATATTGAAAGTAACGTGAACAACAGCACACAAAAATAATACAACTTTTGGTCATCAATCATAGGAAAAATGAGTTAAATGCTATCTCTATCTACAATTTTCAGTGCCTTCATCTTGGCAGACAATATATTGACCACAAAGACCGTATTGACTTGCTTTTTTGCAAAGCCCTCTTGACAAAAATTTTGAGGATGTGATGTAACCATTGCTTAATTTTCTTGGAAAGTTCTTCACCCAATCAATCTTCATTCTCTCACTTGGCCTTTTCCATGGACCATACCTACAGTGACTAGCTCCTTTTCCTTTATTAGTGGGGTTTGGATGGACGGTGGACCAATGGATGGGATTGGAATTTGTCACCTTGAAGTGTAGGAGACGGATAGTTGGGTCATGGGCATTTAAATTGATAAACTCACACACCAATTTCCAAATTCTTGGTAGAAAATAATTACAAGAGAAGCAGAACATTCAAACGAAGACGATCCCTCATATTTCTATGAGAGGAGGGAGTCATGAATATCGTTGTATTTGCAACATTTTTTTTTATAAGCGTTTTTTGCAACATAGTTTTAGTTTAATGGTGCAAATCATTGATTTTCGAGACAATGCAGTGACATTTTTTTGTTTGTTAACGGGACAAAATGTCCTATCAACAGACCCTTTTAGTAAAAAAGGAAGTTTCTTCTTACTTATCTTTCCCCAATCTCGTCATTTCATCTAAAAAGAATAAATAGTGAGTGGTAAAAAGATAATATTAGAAGTAACGTGCAACAACACTTACATAAAAATAAGGTCAAATTACATAATAATCCCTTGGGATTTGGATCATTTGCAAACTGACCACTGGGTTTCAATTTTGCAATATAACCACTATGGTTTTCAAATTGGTGAAATCGACCCCTTCAGTTACATTTTTGTCAATTTTGCAAACATAAATTGGTCACGTGCATTGCACCTAGGGTTTATAATAATTAATTTTTTATTATAAAGTGGTCATGTGCAATTTGAACGTGACCAATTTCTATTAGCAAAATTGACAAAAATATAACTAGAAGGGTCAATTTCACCAATTTGAAAACCCTGGGTTGGTTATATTGCAAAATTGAAACCCTAGGAGATCAGTTTGCAAATGACCTAGGGGTGATTATGTAACGTGAACAACACTACATAAAAATAATACAATTTTTAGTGATCAATCATAGAAAAATGAGTCAAATGCTATTTTATCAACAATTTTCAGTGCCTTAATCCTAACAGACAATATATTGACTATAAAGACGTATTGACTAGCTTTTCTACAAAGTCTTCTTGACAAGTATTGAGGATGTAATGTAACCCCTGCATAATTTTCTTGGTAAGTTTTTCCCCTATCAATTTTCATTCTCCCTCTTGGTTGCCTAGAGCAATTCATGTCACAAGATAACAACTTGATCATGAGTAGATCATAAATCCCATAAGGGAAAGAAACCAAGAGCAGGATTACATAAAAATAATAGTAACAAAATTTTTCAAAAGATGTTGACTTTTAAAAATTCTAGTATTTAACACTTGTAGAAAAATATTGGAAGTAACGTGAACAACACCACACAAAAATAATACAACTTTTGGTCATCAATCTTAGGTAGAATGAGTCAAATGCTATCTCTTTCAACAATTTTCAGTGCCTCATCTTGGCAGAACCGTATTGACTAGCTTTTTTGTAAAGCCCTCTTGACCAACATTTTGAGGTTGTCATGTAACACTTGCTTAATTTTGTTGGCAACTTCCTCCCCTATGATCAATCTTCATCTTTTCACTTGGCCTTATCAATGGATCCATAACCCTCCAGTTGACAAACTCCTTTTCCTTTATTTGTGGGGTTTGGATGGACCAATGAATGGGTTGGAATTTGTCACCTTGAAGTGTAGGAGACGGGAAATTGAGTCATGTGCATTTATATTGCTAAACTCACACACCAATTTCCAAATTCTTGTTGGAAAATAATTATCAGAGAAGCAAAATATTCAAACGGAGATGGTCCATCATATTCTTTGAGAGGACCTATTCATGAATGTCATATATTTGCTCATAGATTCTCGAGATAATGCGGGCACATTTTTTTGGTTGTTGAGGGACAAATATCCTATCAACTGACCCATTTAGTACTAAGGAAGTTTCTTCTTACTTATCTTTCCCCAATCTCGTCATTTCATCTAAAAGAATAAATACTGAGTGTAAAAAGATAATAGCCAAAAATGTACTTTTAGTTCTTATATTTTTTAGTTGTATTCATTTTGGTCCCTATGTTTTATAATGTTTTGTTTTAGTCATTGATTTTTTGGACATTTATTATATTTGATAAAAAGATTTTAAAAAAATGAAAATAAAGAGGGTAAAGATTCAAATGAACCTGTATAAAAAAATAAAGGATTAAATGAAACGTTATAAAAGATAGGGACCAAAATGAAAATAATCTCAAAATATAAGGACTAAAAGTTGGTAACAATATAGGTGAACTATAAAATCCCATAGGGGAAAGAAACCAAGAACAAGATTACATAGAAGCTCCAGGAGAATTAATTCTAATAAATAACATCATTCATTTACGAGTAGAAGCTCGATTTCTACCTTTTTTTTTTTTTTTTTTTTTTTTATGTCGAAATTACAATTATAACATCTATAATCTATTCTCAAAAGATGAACAAAATGAATATTTTGTAGACAAAAAGTGTACATTAATATTTTGTATGCTGACCAGCTATATATGTTGATAATTATACACATAAATATTTGGTTTTTTGATATATTTCTTTTTATTTTTATTTTTTAAATATTTTGTTTAGAAATGAATTTGTCAAGACCTTGGTCTAAGATTTCTACTGTCTGGAACCAAAACCAACGAATATGTAGATATTGATGACATTTTATTTTCATCAAGTACAGACGCAAACATGACCAATTTTAACGCGATGGCCAAAAAATAAAGAAATAAATAGATCCAACCATTAGAACAACGCACCATTTGTTGGATAAATTAAATCCCTTTCACTAAATATATATTTTCTTTGTTCCACAATAAATAATAACTATTATCTCAAAATATATGAAACTTCAAGTGGAATTACAATTTCCTATATCATCTAACATCTTTTATTAAAGTTAACAAGGTTTTATAACAAATTATATAAGCTAAATTTCATAAAAAAGAATGCCATTATATATCTACGTTTTTTTTCTTTTTAACTAATAATCCTGTGATTTGAAAAGTTTCATATAGTGAAGGGACCGAGAGGTATCTAGCGGGACAAAGAAGTGAAAACATCAAAACACCCAAAAGCATTTTGTCTACAAAAGTCAAGCTTGGGAATCACCACCATAGATTAAACAACCCACTATAGACCATCCATCACGGCAACATGACCAGTGCAATAAAGACAGAGCTATCATGTATTAGTTGACCCACTATACCTTCTGTCAAGGCAACATGACCAAGTGCATGCAATAAGGACAGAGCTATCATGTATTAGTCGACCCACTATACCTTCTGTCAAGGCAACATGACCAGTGCACGCAATTGTGACAGCCACCATGGATTACTTAAAATCCACTATATACACCATTATATGTCATGGCAGTACGACCACTAGGATCAATTACACTTAAAAAAGTGTAAGTTGCGAGTTCGACAACCCATGACAATAGATCACTTTGGGGTTATTTGATCGGGTAATTACCTGGTGCGTATAGGACGGGACTGCACGTATTCATGAGATTAGTCGAGACGAAATTTCGGATACCCATGTCATAAAAAAATAATAATAAAAAATATAGCAAGAACTAATTTTTAATTCCGATGGTAATTATTATTATTATTTTTTATTATAAATGATTGCACCGATAATTATGTATAACCTCCATTTTTTTTAATATAAAGGAAATTCACACTAGTGGTCGCATTGCCATGACAGGATCGTGCAATTTGTAATATAGGTTAAATCATGTTACAAACATACTTTATGTATAATTATGACAAAATTTAACCTATATTTTCTAATAAAAAAATTACATCAAGTTTATTCTTACATAACACAAAACATTTTTCTTTTACATCAAGTTAGTTTGTAAGGTGTGAAATATCTTGTAACTACATTGATGACAATTAATATTCATTAAACATTTTAAGTCAATATTTAAAATAAATAAATAAATTAGAGATTACACAGTTATTCAATTTTTAAAAAAATTATTAAAATTTCATGAAGGAACGTTTGAGCATGATGTAGCATTCGGAGAAGAAGAAGCCACTAATGACTCTTATATCATGAAGGAAGATTGGATTCAAGTAGAAAATATTTATGAATAAAAACAGAGTTATGATCAGAATTTATTGAGATTGCTAATAACATTCGACACGTTTTACTCCACCCTTTATAATCAATTCATTAAGGTATCTCATGGCAAAAGAACATCATTTTACATAATTAAAGCTAGAGTCATATAACACACGAAAGAATTTCATATAATAATTCAAATGAATATTTTTAAAATATGAGATTCTGCCTTATGCTTCTTTTCAATTTTCATGAAGGTATATTGCCATACAATGACTATCAAAAAAGGAAAAGAAACTTTTATGGCCAAACCACATATATAGTAAAAGTATTATTTTTTGACGTATCTGCAAGTATTAATAGCTATTTCGCATTCAACTTGGAAAAAAAAACCCAACCTAATTGTAGGAGTTTATAATCTAAACAAATCTTTTCTCTTTAAACAAAAAAAATATAATTTTCAAATATACAATTATCAACATAGCAAATACATCAGAAGGGGAAGAAACTTAACCTGAGAAAAGACGAAAATGAAGGTAATTATTATGTAAAATTTATTTTGCCCAAGCTCTTATTTCTATGTAAATATTAAATATAAGAAAATAATTGTACAATAGTACGTAAATTAGACGCAAACAAAAAGAAAATATAATATAAATTGATACAAACCTGAAAAAAGAAACAAAATAGCGTCTTGACTGCATCAATCAAAATGCCATGTTGAGAAGTTGAGCAGCGGTTCCCGTGGCCCTCACGGAGGGTGAGACTTTTTGGGGAGTGGAATGGCCACTAGGGAAAATGCACATGTGGTAATTTAAATGCATATTTGAAATAACATATATTGTGTTTAACATATTTGGCTGAAATATATCTATTTATATTCGAATTAATTAATAAGACCATTTAATTTATTAAAACATATGGCAAATATTAAACCAAAAGATTAACATAATTTGTTGGAGCAATTTAAGGATGTCAAGGTATTTAAAGGAGTAGTGGGTATTTAATAGGGGTAGTGGGGAAGTGAATATTTAATAATGATAAATACCATTAAAGAACACACATGACAAAAATTCAACAAAAGAATAAAAAAGGCACGAATGATAATTTGACACGTGGTATTCTATGTCCATATTATTAATATTAAATAAGAAAAAGTTGACATGTGGCGTTTAATTGTCCAACATGGATGCCACATGTCAAGCAAAAGACATTGTCATACATGCCGGCATATATATATATATAGATTAAGTTGGTGTAATTGCATTATTGTAATTTTTTGGAATGTATATTTATATTTGCCACCTCATTACTTTAATTGGAACCATATTCGGAAAAGATTTTAAGAAAGATTATTAACAATACCTATTATTTTTAATTGTTGTTCATAGGATATTATAAATTTTACAACATCACTTTCACATCTAATACTGTTACACCTATTTCCACTTGATTTTTTTTGCTTCATGAACTTGAGCTATGATTTTAATGCACAAATGATGTCTATGTTAAAAAAATACTACCTAATGAAAAAGTTCCTATAATGGCATTCCAAATTCCAATGCTTAGCTAGGTTCCATGTTTTATATTATATTAAGGACATGTTTGGTACACAGTGATGGATCCTATAAATGAATGATTTTTAATCTGGAATAAATATTTGGTTGTTTTAGTTGCATTTCATTAACTAATACTCTAATACTGATTACCAATTTTAACAAAATTTCAGAAAAGTTTTTTTTTTTTGAGATCACCGTGAAAGCCCTAATACTAAAAAATTTCTGAGATCACCATAAATCACGTTATGAAAGGTAGGTTGTATTGACTAGCTTTTCTTCTACGCATCAGTGACAATAATGTCTCCTAACAGTAGGCAGTAACAGACAATCACAATAATGTTGTGTTGACTACCAACTTTTCTAGTAAAAGTCTTCTTGACACAATTAAAGAGGATATATATAACCGTACATTTCTTTGACAAGTTCTCCACCTACCCAGGATTTATTGGGTTTGTTGGAAGGATCATGAAATGGGCTGGAAAGTGGATAAAGATTTGTTACCTTGAAATCATAGGAGATAGAAAATTGGGCATGCGAAATTAAATTCCTAAACTGATCATACTAATTTCCATACTCTTGTGCTGCGTAATGAACATAGTTATGAGAGACAGAGCTAGAGAGGCATTTTTATAACATTCAAGCAGACATTAATGGTCTCTTAAATTCTGCGAGATTAAAATAGTTGATGTGTTGTATTCTCACATTTTTTTTTGGTCAAAGGCAGAAATCTTATTTTAAATATACACATGGAAATGTCATATGAGTGGAGAGGAGGATCGAACCCAGACCTAACTAGGTAAGAAATGTGGAGTGCACCACTGGACCAAATACCTAGTAAGCATCTCACATGTGATTTTGAGACTATAAAAATTGATGTCCATTTGTGACAGACTAATTGTAAAATATATTATACACCATGCATTACGTATGAAGATCATATACCGTGCTATAACGATAACGAATGATTAAACCATTATGTATAAGAGATAAAAGGGACTTTTTGATTTTAAGTTTCGAAAAATTCCACCTCTGTTGATTTTGGAAATGGTATGTTTTATATGCCAGTAAACTCGTCTCCATTCACCACAATTAATACATAAGTCACGTTATCTACCAAAATCTATCTCAAAGTGGAGAAATTTTCTACTAAAAAAATAAGTGTTAAGGAACAAAATAACAGAATATGAAATTTCTTCTTACTTATCTTTAACTAATCTCATCATTTCATCAAAAAAGAATAAATAATGAAGTGTAAGAAGATTATATTGGAAGTAACGTGAACAACACTACAAAAAAACAATGAAGTTTTTTGGTCATCAATCATAAGTAAAATGAATCAAATGTCTACAATTTTCAATGTCTTAATCTTGGCAAACAAGATATTTACTTCAAAGACCGTATTGACTAGCTTTTCCACAAAGACCACTTGACAAAGTTTTGAGGATGTAATGTGACCCCACATAATCTTCTTGGTAACTTCTTCCCCTATCAATTTGCATCCTTTGTCTTATCTCTTATCCATACCTCCAGACTCCATTGTCAAGGTCCTTCCTCTTTCTTTCTCATTTTTTATTTATTTATTTATGTTTTTAGTCAAGTTGCTTCCTCTTTAGAAGATTCTTTTGTTGTTTCAATTGGTGGGGTTTGGAGGGACCAAAAATGGGCTGGAATTAATCACTTTGAAATGTAGGAGACGGAAAATTGAGTCACGTACCAATTTCCCAATGGGCTTAGATTGACTCACACCGCCCTTCCACCATTTTTTCACACCATTTAAAAATTGTGGATATCAATGTCCATAATTTGTGAGTATGTTCATAATTTGTAGACATTAATGTTAATAATTAGGTGGTGTGTAGTGTGAATTGTAATAATTTCCCTTTCCAAATTATTGTTAACAAATAATTACAAGAGAAGTAGAATATATAGGAAATGATCCCTCATATTCTAGGAGAGGACCTAATCAAAGGAAACTCAAGACAATGTAGAACTTGTCATGACATTAAAGTGCTACAATGTTTGTGAGAGATAGTAGCCTTAGTAGGTTTCTAGAACAATCCATTTATAATTTCTTACAATTTATTTTTTAATTTTTGTCACCAAATTTTAATTTTAATTTTTCTTGTGTGTAAATTCCTTCCTTTGTGTTACATACTCGTCACCAAATTTTAATTTTTCTTGTGTGTATGTCATAGAGAAAACTAATAAAATTTTAATCTTGAAGGATTCTGCTAGCTATATAGGTTTCTCTCTATCTCTCACATATATCTTAAAATCACTTTTAATTTAATAATATTATTACTATCTGTTAATGTGTTGAGTAGTTCTAAATTTTATAATGCCCTATATGTGAGCCAAAAATGAGTCTATGAGAAGAGTAGTTGGCAGAAAGTGGCAGCTAAGAAGAATGACACTAATTGCTTTCTAAAAACTTCAAATGATACAGCTTGCTGCAGGCTATGATTTTAAATTAAAATAATTATTTTTTAACCAAAAAAAGTTCTTACAATGAAAATTAAAATAATTTTGAGGAACTCTATGTCATACTGTGTCATCAATTTTTAATTTTTTAACCAAAAAAAGTTCTTACAATGAAAATTAAAATAATTTTGAGAAACTCTGCGTCATACTGTCATCAATTTTTAATTTTTTAACCAAAAAAAGTTCTTACAATGAAAATTAAAATAATTTTGAGAAACTCTGCGTCATACTGTGTCATCAATTTTTTTATTTTTTATTTGCTTATGTATTGTTTTTTAAATTCTTATTTTTTTAGATATAAATTAAAATAATTATATTTTAACCAACTTTATAAATAAACAAACAAGTTTTCAAGTAAAAAATTGCATCCAAATGCACTCTATTATGCCGTGTAACACATGGACTAATTATCAAAAATGGTGTAAAATAAGAAAATGTAAATCACGTTATGAAAGCAGGTTGTATTGACTTGCTTTTTTTCTACGTCCCAAAGACAATAATGTCAGATAATTACAATAAATTTTAAAGTGTCACGTGGACCAGCTTTTCTACTAAAGTCTTCTTGACAAAAGTTAATTAAGGGGATAAATTTCTAACTCTACTTTCTTTTCTTTGACAAGTTGTCTTCCTATCAATTCTCATCCCCCCTCTTGTCTAATTCATACCATACCTTCAATGACATATTGCTTCCCAAACATTGAGGAATTTTTTGTCCTAATAAGTGGGGTTTTCTTTAAATAACAGATTATTTCACTAAAAAAAAAAGGGCAGATAGGACTTGTTGGGTTTAGAATGAGTATTAATGAGCTGGAGAAGGATTTGTTATCTTGAAACCATGGCAGATTGAAAATTGGGACATGCGCAATTAAATTACTAAATTGACATACAAATTTCCATACTCTTGTTTTGTATATAATAATTAGTGAAAGAAGCAGAAAATTGAAGCAAAAATGGTCCCTCAAATTCTATGGGAACATTCAAGCATTATTCTTATATACTCAGAGAATTTTCTAGCCTAATCTTACTGGTACTTAATTTCTTCTCTTAATTGCTACCAAACAATAGAAAATTTTGCATGAAGTTATATAAAAATTCCATAAGATGTTGGAAGCATTATTACAAATATTTACAAAATCGATGTTATTATGAAAGGTAGGTTGTATTGACAATCACAATAATGTTGTGTTGACTACCAGCTTTTCTAGTAAAAGTCTTTTTGACACAATTAAAGAGGATGTATATAATCGTACATTTCTTTGACAAGTTCTCCACCTACCCCCAGGATTTATTGGGTTTGTTGGAAGGACCATGAAATGTGCGTATAAAAGGGGTCAAGTTGAAAGGACTAACATAATTGGATTTTTTTTTTCTTCTCTTTTCTGGTGTGAACCCATTGAATTTTAAGGTCTTGAAAGTAGTGATACAATTGGATCTTAAGAGGATGCCTTAAATATGATGGGACCCTCATTTGTAAATGCTGTCTAGGAGACTATTCTTAGTTTGTACTATGCTGTCACATAAGTTTATAAGGTTTTAGTGGTAAAAATTTATAATTATCCCTAGTTTTACTATAGGCTTCGGATGAGTTGTAGACTCAGAATATTTTGGGTTTGATTCCCCGCTTTCCTTCGAACTATAGACGGTTTTAACTTTCCTTAGATTACCCAAATGTGGGTCGGAAGGTTAGTTGTCTTGATGTGATTCCTCGTCGTCAAAAAGTATCTCTAATATTACTCATACATTGAATTGAAGGAACTAAGTTCGCTGAATTTCCAGAGTCTTCAGAATTGAATACACAAAATTCCTTCCATACAAAGTTGTTTTTCTACGTATCCATTATTGCCAGATAGGTTTGTTTTGAAAGTCCATGGAACTTGATTAAATTAAAGGTCTCAAACATTCTGATTAAGCTAGCTTTTGCAAATCTTTGTCAGCTAACCAATGATTAGATGGAACTATCAAATTAATAAGGCTTGAAAAGTTCTTCATGTGATCTCAATGTTTATCCTAGTGTTCTACTTCACAGAAATACAATTTATATATATTTTTTTTGTGTGACCATAATAATATAAAGAGTACAGTACTTAATTTTGAAAGATTAATAACATCATTATGTTAATTTTTTTTTTTTAAGAAAAATATTTTTTGTTGATAATCATGTCTTTTGAAAAGTTTCATAAATTGAAGGGACCTTAATATATAGATGAGAAAGAGTAAGAACATATGGATTACTTTCTAGCAAAAAGTTGAAAATTTTAAATTGAACCATTTCGTTTAAAAAACGTCAAGCTGGACTGGCTAAGGAATATAAAACGTCAAGTCTGTGAATTGTGATTGTAAAGTGTGATTGTGACAGCAACTATGGTTGGTTTCTATACCGTCCCTCACGTCGAGTAAGACTATTAGTGCATTGTGACAACAACCATAACCCTTCCGGTGTATGTAATAATTTCTCACCACCATGAATGAATCAACCCACACTCACCCATTTAATTGCACTTTATACTAAGTAAAGTTATATATAAGGTAAATATTACCACACATCATGATCTATCATGGTGTGTACACACCACCTATATATATATATATATAAAATTATGGATATATATTCATATTTTTATAAATATATATTTACATTTTAATTGGTGTGTACGAATAGTATTCATTAGTGATGTGTACTTACCACTACCCTTATATATAATAAGTTAGGGCAATCTATGTATTTGTCATAGTTTCAATTTCATTTTTATAGTAAGAAAGTTTTGTAATTCAATAGCATTTCTGATTTTTTTTATGAGGATAACTAAGGTTTGAATTATCATCCCCACTTATTGTGTCATACCCTCTAAATTGGTGATGATTTCAATTTTGTCCCTATACATTTAATTATCAAAAAAATAAAAATAAAAATCATCCTTATAGATTTGATTGTCAAAATGTATAGGGATGAAATTGAAATTATCCCTAAAAGGAAAGGACAAAAAAATGTTGTTTGCCCAATAAGCTAACACTACCATAGTTTTGATAGTCAATCTAATTTGCCAAATTTAACAAACACATAAAATTATTGGACCTACTAGACCATCCATTACGGCAACAATAGAAGAAATTGACAAAAGTCAAAAGTTTTCATTTTATATAGATACTAGTTGAAGGTCTTGTGGATTCTACGGTTTTGGACATGAACTTATCAAATATATATTTTTATTATGAATGCTCTGGTGATAATTACTAATTGACTCATTGTTAAAAAATTTAATAACTCTTATGAAACGTACCAATGGTTTTACAATGATATTTGGTAATAGAGGTTGTGCAATAAACTAGTTAGGGCTGGTTTATATCCTTCATAAGGAGAATTGGTTTTTAAATTTCCATTTCTCAACTATCGAATTATTCTAAAAAAAAAAAAAATTGTCCAATAAATTTTACGTTTAGCATCGAAAATCATCATGTGAATTTTTCTTTTCTCATTCACCTAGAGTCACAAAAATTTATATAGCTTCTTTCTCCAATTCATTTTCTTTCGATTGTGATAGTCAAATATCATTCTTTTCATATTAGAGGTCCTATTCCTTTTCTTTCACGATGATAGTCAAAATTATTAATAAGATCTTGTGACTGTCAATCGTTGTCTTTGACAGCTCTAAGTCTGTATTGAAATAACTAATAATTTATAAATAACTTTTTTTCCCCACAAAATGCTAATTTAGACTATTGGGCCTAATTACAACCATTTTGTGAAAACCTCTTGTGCCTTGTTGGGCCAAATTGAACCAATTGGTTTCGTCGGGCCCATCGGATATATGATCAGCCCTACATGCAGCAGCTCATGGAAGCAATTTCAGCATTCCCAAGAGTTTAATGAGTGTTGAAAGCATGCAAATAAGCTATGTCACAATTAATTTAGCAACAAATGTGCGTAACAACTTCAGACAAAGCAACCAGAACTCAATTAAGGTCACATATCTATATCCAAAAATACATGAAATGGAAAAATTAAGGTCAAATTATAGTCAATTTTCAAGATAAAGAAGAACATGAGTGATGTATGCTTATATGATTGCTTCCCTTCCCCATGCTTCAAACAACTGGTACCTCAAGTGGGTGGCTTTTTTATTGGGTGAAGATGATGAATTCTTTTAGATTTAGCTTAGATTTGAGACCTGCCCGATGCAATATCGGTTGAGGGGACAAGTCAACCTCAATTAGCCCTTCAAAAATTTCCTTCATGATGCTTAACCTGCCATAAAATCTATTTTAAAAGCAAAATATCTATACTATAATGTAAAACCGAAATTTTTTTGACTTTTGGTTGACCTTGTTTACACATAAAAATAATTTTATTATATAGTGTTATATATATAATATTGACCACCATAATATATTAAATTGGTAGCCATATTATATGTGTAATTTATATAGAAATAAAATTATTTGTAACTTTCCATTTACATGTGTCATTATTTACAACTTTCATGGAGGAAGTTAATGGTAGGATGTAACCACCAATAACTTCCATGATGTGGATGACATGTGTCATGATCTCCAAACTATTGGGAGTAGTTATTTTCCTAAAAATAAACCACCCAAAGTAGTTATTGATGGGTAGTTATTTGATGGAAATAACCACCCTTTTGACTATTAATAAGAAGGTTTATTCTTCAAAGACTCTCTTTACAACTCAACCTCCACAACCTATATGCAAGAGATCCATTGTGATATAAAGTGTGTTCTAAAGTGTGTTTAAGTGTGTTCTTCAAGTGTATTCAAGTGTGTTCATTAGTGTTTGTAAGTTGTTCTTATTGTACTTGTACCTTGAAAGCTTTAATGCAAAATATCTATATGTATTTATGTTATTCGATCTATAATTCTACTTCATCCTTCATACTTTGTTTGGTGTCATATGAAAAAAGTCCTCTTAATTGAGGCATAATTCGGACCAAGCACACTCTTTTGAAGTTCGAAGTTAGATTAGCAATTCTAATTCAAGGTTTGTAACAAACTTTGAATAAGTTTGATTTTATATCAAACAAATTGGCGACCGGTGTGGGAGATATTAATCATTACATGCCAACAAAGTATTGTAAGGGTGGAAGATTGTTACTTGGTGAAATTTATGAACTAATTGAAGAAAATGAGGCCAAATTTCTTCTACAAATTAGTACTCCATGGTATCAAATTCACATTCTTCAATATTTATGTGAAAAAAAAAATGTTGAATTATGGAGAGATTACCATGAGACATATCAATATCTTTATGGAAATTCACCAAAAGATATCTTCCCACAACAATATGGCCATGATCATCTAATAGAAAATGATCAATATGGCCAATCCATTAATGATCAAGTGTTAGAATTTAATGGGCATGAAATGTCTAATGAATCTAATCTTGAATGGAATGGAGAAAAATCCATTATTGGGCAAGAACTACAAAATTTTTTTGCACCAAAGGTGGAATCCAAGGAAAATACCGATCAATTTTCCAAAGATGAAACATTGATTGAGGAAAAATCTATTTTAACTCAAGAATTAATACTAGGGGGGCATGAAATGCCTTGTGAAGTTAATCTTGAGAAAAATGATTTTTCTATGGAAAATAATGATTAACTTGCCAAAGATAAAGAGTTTAGTGATGAAAAATTCAACATATTGAAATAACTAATAATTTATAAATAAACTTTTTTTCTTTTTCCCACAAAATGCTAATTTAGACTATTGGGCCTAATTACAACCATTTTGTCAAAACCTCTTGTGCCTTGTTGGGCTGAATTGAACCAGTTGGTTTCGTCGGGCCCATCGGATATATGATCAGCCCTACATGCAACAGCTCATGGAAGCAATTTCAGCACTACCAAGAGTTTATAAGTGTTGAAAGCATGTAAAATAAGGTATGTCACAATCAATTTAGCAACAAATGTACGTAACAACTTCAGACAAAGCAACACGAACTCAATTAAGGTCACATATCTATATCCAAAAATACATGAAATGGAAAAATTAAGGTAAAATTATAGTCAATTGGCAAGATAAAGAAGAACATGAGTCATGAGTGATGTATGCTTATATGATTGCTTCCCTTCCCCATGCTTCAAACAAGTGGTACCTCAAGTGGGTGGCTTTTTTATTGGGTGAAGATGATGAATTCTTTTAGATTTAGCTTAGAATTTGAGAGGTGCACTAGATGCAATATTGGTTGAGGGGACAACTCAACCTCAATTAGCCCTTCAAAAATTTCCATCTTGATGCTTTTAACCTGCCATAAAATCTATTTTAAAAGCAAAATGTTATTAGTAATAATTAAGGACTTAGACACACTGTACTAATGTTGATTTACAATTATCTTAAGGATGTGGGCTAATCGTGTCTCATTTAAGATGAAAGTGCATTTTAATTTCATCTTGGTCTTTGTTAATTCATCCAAGCAACACAAAGAAATAAGTTCTTGGAAGTGATATAGTCAACGAGAAGGGTACATAGTTATGTGATCAATTACTTATATTGATTGCTAAAACATATATGGACCTTAGAATAAAGAATTGGCAAATGACAATGCTCATATGTCTAGACATTTGATAAGAAATGTGACAGAACTGTTATTGGACCAATTAGAATTAAAAACAACAAATCCTAAGAGAATATTGAATTCTAAGAATCTTAAGGAAAAGTGCAAGTGGATAAAGAAAGAAATTATCAGGGCATAGAAATTATTGACCATTGACCTTTTAAAGCTTTAAAAAATCCAAAATTTTCAATTTAGTTGTTGTGACGGCCTTCCTTGTTGTTAAGGCTACAAATCGTCTTTACAAATATCAGTACATAACCGAGGTAGCTTTACAAGGCGATGCAGTTATAAATGACCAAAGGCAATGTCGCTTCAATTTGCCTTTCCATTGACGTCATATTTGAAAGCAAAGTAATAGGACAACAAGAACAAAATTTTAGGGTTGGATTAGAAATTAACAAATTATAAAGTTTATTTTGTATAAATAATCTAGGGTCAACTTCTTTAAAGCGATTTGCATATTCAACTTTATTACGATATATTGCTTACAAGGCTACAATTAATTTAATCCAAAATTTTAAGAATCACATTGTCTCACAAGTTAAGAAAGATGTAAGGGGTATGATTTTAAGATGACAATGAATCACTAATTAAACTTCAGTAAAAAACTTGATCAGGATCTGAACAACTACAACAGGACCCATAAATCACAAGAGACAAGCAATACCCATTAGACTAAGGTTAATCCAGTGGGAATTGGCCTTCATTCCTTAGAAAGATTTAGTCCATATGGTGTTTATAGTTTTTTTGTAAAATGTAGTTGAAGATAGTAAATGCTAGAGAGAAAAACCAACCCTTTTTTCCATTAACTCTTGGAGTATTTATATCCAATTTTTGTGATGATTACTAGTTTACAATCCTAAAACTTGAGGATCGGTTCTAACAATACCGGCCTCCTAGTACTATTTGATTGGATATGTCAGTTAAGAATAAGCTCAACTAATGTTTCTGGACATTCTGTTTGTCCTCCAACCATTAATGGTGTTCATTAATGCTATAGTTTTCAAGTATTTATTGTGTGATCAATGCTTGGTCATTCAAGCTTCAATCATGCATTTAATGTCAATTATGTTATGTACATCGGTTCAAACTACCAAGCCCGCCACTTTTGAATCTATAATCTAAAAACCAGTTGTACTTGTACCTCATTTGTGTTCTCATTAGAATTTTCCTACCCCTCCAAAAGTTATATAAAATAGATTGTCCCAACAAATTAACAATTTTTTTTTTTTTTAATTGACACATTATAATGTCCGACTAACCACATATGTCTTCTTGAAGTCCCACGCTTTTTATGCGGACCATCCAACACAAAAACTTGTTCTAAACCCAAAAGGTTTGTCAAATATCTAAATAGGCCAATCTAAAGATTCTAAACCCATTTGCTCACACACACACGTTACATCCAAAAAAAAGACACCAAAAGGTCATGGCCTCACAGGCTGCAACTTTTATGAGAGAACTGGTTTGTTCCTGACAATTATCTTTGGCTTGAAGCTTGTGGATTTGGTGGTTCAGTTCAGCTTGTATTGAAGCTGTTTAATGTAATGCTTGAGAGGGACTTGGTTTGAGTGAGAGAGAGAGTCCCACTTCTACAGTCTTCTCTACAGAAATTGAAGTAGATTTCATGTATAGTGTTTCAATTTGCCATAATGCTAATTGTGGGTAAATGTTATGTCCTCTGTTTTTCTATATAGTATAGATGGCTCTTGTGGTTGTAACTGCTAATACAGACATCAATGGTGAATGAACAAAGAGTAAACAAAGTTAGTGTCTTACCACTGTTTCACATTTATTTGACAATTATGATCCTCAAGATCACTAGTTGCCCCAATAAGTCTAGAGTCGCAACATATTTCACAATTGTCCAGGTGTCAAATTATTAATGGTAGATAATTAAAATGGTGTCAATGGTGACCCTATATAAAAATCATTAAAAACTTTCCAACTCAATTGTTACAAAAAATGTTGTGTACGTAACATTACTGCTAATTCCCCTCCAAAGAGAAATTTGGAGATGTCCCAAACTTTCCACCTTGTGGTATTGGACCCCCATAAGTTGGTTTGGGAGAGATTCAAATATTCAAGAAATGTGAAACTTTTTAAGCTAATGAGGGATTTCCTTCTTGTTCTAATACATATGATGGATAGTTCTTGGAATCAGGTTCTGCTTTTCCAACTTTATCTACATTTTGATGTCAAAAGGGTGCCTTAAAACAACAGTTTCTAGTACTTGGCTTTCATCTTTGTGAATTTAAACATATAACTAGTTGAAGAATTTCTACTTATATATATGTTTCTGGTAGACTAGTACAAATAAAGAATAATGCTAAAAAGTACTGAATTGGAAAGCTTTGCTAAAGCAACACTCTGATAACACTCTACATGGTAAAGCTAGAAGCTTTAGATTGAGACGCTGTTGGGAATTCCCTTGGCAGTAAGTCCTTCTTCACTGGTAGGATAGAGCAAAGTGTATGGCATCTTGATGGGACCAACACGATTCTTTAATTTCTCATCCTTGTTCCTCTTTGTTATCCTATCCTCAATTTCTTCCAGCTTCTTTCCAAATCTTTCAAAGGCTGCCAATGGTGTTTTGTCTGAGGTCCAGTCAAGACTGTCTCTTTGCCCAAGATAAATCTCATCAGATGAGTGCCTTGACAAGATTTCTACAAGGGAAATGCCGAGAACAGACTCAAGCTGGGAAGTAAATGTTTTCAGGAAAGCTTTATCAGGGTGTGGTCTTAAGCTCCTTATAGTCAGTACTGCCCTCTTCAGGCATGAACTGACGGCTCATTGCAGGGCGGTTTGGGGGGTAGCCTCCATAAGGATACTGTCCAAAGTTGATGGCTGCATGGAGGGCTGAAGCAATCCATATGGTGATAGTGCATGTTTCAATTAGCTCTTCGCGAGTCTGCATTTTAGGCCACCAGGGCTCATCTTTCTTGTCACCATGACCCTCCTCTCGGAGTTCCTTCCACCAGGACTGGAGTTCAGAGTCATTTTGGACCATGTCATCAGTCTTGTAATAGAAGGAGCAGTAGTCTTCGACCCATGTTTTGATCGCTGACCAGATTTCCAGCCCATCAACAGCATAAGGGTAATCCTCTATCAGTAGGCGCAGACCATGTGGGGAATTCACATCCTCAACTGCCATTCCTCTGAATAGAGCAAAGGATTAGCATGTCATTGAGATATGACATGAACATATATAGTTTTAGTTTAGACCATTTGGACAATATTTACTGAAATCCTAATCCCTTAGTTGCTCAGCCTTTCTAAACATCATGCTGTAGTGTAAAGTCTAATTTAGCTAGTTACTAGTTTTGTTATTAGTGGTTTCATTGATGGATATATTCACAATAAATTTCTTTGTTTTAATTACTATTTTCAATGCCGTATAAACCATGAATTCTTTTAACCACTTTCTGGACCATAAGATTTACCTCTTGATGAGATCAGCGGGGAGTGCTTGCTCAGGAAAAACCCAGTTTTTATAAAGTACTGATGACCACTCCATGGAATACTTTCTTGGAAATACTGTTGACTCCAGGGCACCACCAGCATTGATGAGGACCTGTCGGGCTAATGCATTTACATTCATGGTGTCACGGAAGTGAGGATGCAACAGTTTATAAATTGGGTGAAGCACGCTCAACTGCCTATTGGTTGCTATCACAAATGGCTCAATCGCAGCATGGGTATGTAACCTGCAATCAAAATGAAAGATATGTAAAACCCATTTCAACAAGAACTGAAATTATTTTCTGAAACTTCTTCATCAAAATCATACCAGTGGCTGATGAGCTGGTGATAGCCTGAGTCAATTACAGCCACATAAGCCTTAGCTAGTTGCCAAATGCAACTTTGGACACCTTCTTCAGCTGGGGTGTATACTTTGCTAATGGCTCCAAATTGGTTTCCATCAGGATGAGGCAAGCTCAATTCAATCGCTAATGGCTTCAAAGTCCCATCCTCTTTCAAGAAAAGGAGTGTCCTGCTGGTGTAGATCTTTGTGGATGTCTCATTTATCCTCTTCAGGTATGGCATTAGTGCATCATGATGATCCAATATGAATAGCTTGTTGCTCTTGATTGCCTATTAAACCAATTGGATTTTGTTACCATGGTTTATTATATTTGGAATAACTGCTGCCTCAAAGTTGAATAATAATTTAGTTACATTACCTCATCTATGGAGAGCCCATTTAAGTATTTCCCTATGTGCTCTTCGGTGATTGTACTGGTTTGATCACCATATACTTTACTATCTAACTTGCTTGATGGAGGGAATTCCTGCAATTGAATTAGAAGTGGTTATGTTTAAAGATCAAAAACCATGACCTTGGTTTAGCTGTTAAGAAGATGGATGAAGAAAAACTCAACTTTGACATCCAAATAAGGATTTCAAAACATTTTCCAATTTAATTCTTTTTCTTTTTTATTTATTTTTCAAAGAATTGCAGACAATTAATAGTGAAAGCTTTAAGTTTACTTGGAGACAACGGATGATAACAGGGTTTACTCCAGCCAGCATTTCTCTTGCAAATTCTTCATCAGTCCTCCAAGCAGACTTGTCCTCTGCTCCAAATCATTAAAAATAACCAAGTTAGACAAAGGAACAAATGTAGCAAGATCTTCAATGCAAACTTGCACATTAAGGTATTCACTAGTGTCATTGCAAACAAAATGTATTCATTGTATTGTGCCTTACAAGTCAGCTATATAAAGTACCTTTAATCACTTGAGGCACTGGGAATTTAAGGAGTCCTTCACCATCGGTTCAGAAGATTTCCTTGAGTGTCTCTGCAGGGATGTTCTTCCTAATATTCTGAAGTAAATCATTGGGCAGCTCAATTCCTCCTTCATAGAGATTGAGTATATCTTGTAATTTGTCAAACTCATTGGGGGTGCTGCTAAATGCTGTTTCTAGCTCAGGTTTAAGGAACTGAGCGATGGCTTTCAGTGCATAAGCAACAAAGTCTGACATCTTCAAGTGACCAAATCTTTCATCTCTCGGGACATAAATGTTTATGCTAAGAAGAGGGTTCAGCCTGGTCTCAATCTTAGGATCTGTTGAGATCATAACAGAAAAACTTATCGATATCAACATTAATACTTACAAAAACTATAAAATTATTATTTACTCTATCAAAAGTTGATTCATCACTAATAATTTTTTTTTCGGGATTATTTCTCATAATATTCATGATTGTAGATAACTCTAAGATGACTACATTCTATAGCATTTTTTACTTGCATATTCCCAACTAGAGAATCCCCCATCTCAACACGTACGTGCACACACACGCATATAAAATAAAAACAATTACGAAAGCAGAGTTTTTCCCAGATCTTGTATCTGTGATTTGTTACTTTTAAATGTTAAATGCTAAACAAACACTAAGTTGAGGAAGTGACTGGAATAAATTTAAATGTCTAACCAGTCTCTGTTGGTGGTCGCCCTGTTCTTCCCCTGCGTGGATAAGGGTACTCACTAGACCCTCCAAGAATTGGACGCATATGTTTAGGACTCCCCAAATCATTGTAGTAAGCATAGTCATAGACTCTGTCCCATTCTTGTAGCTCTCCCTTTCCATCTCCTCTCAAGTTCACTAGTTCTTCTTCTCTGTACTTGCGTAGTGGTGTTGGAGTTTCACTTGGAAGATATGTCTGCATAATTATATATCATGAACTTGAACATTACTATTAAAGTAGTAAACTCACAGATGCACCTATGCTAACAAAGCAAAACAAATATGGACTGCACTTGGATGTATAAAACCCATATCCGCTAAATTTTAGATTGACTTCTGGGCTGTGCCTCAATTAGGAACAATCTTTCATCTGATTTTTACATTTCTGAAAGCTTCAAGCAATTTAGCTTTTGTATTGATAGCTAGAGTTGCATACAAATTGAGTGCACTATCATGTTTGTAAGCATGTATGCTTCTGCATATAAATAATTACCTTGTTAGAGAAGAAAATGCGGTCTTTCTTGTATTTGTCTGCAGGGTAAACCCATGAGTTGCAAACAAAGTGGATCTGACCTTGTCCCGGAACATCTTCAAGTGTGATACTCTTGAGGTAGAACTCACTATGATGCTTATTTTTTTTATTAAAATTGCCCCCGGAACTCCTATCTCATTATCCCAATCAAAGGTGAACCTTGAATGCAGACTCGCCTGCTGTTAAAGAAGTGATTGTAGTAATCCAATCTTCCAAATATGCTGGCTCTCCAACTTTCCCTTGCAACTGGTTTTCTATAAAATAAAATAAAAAGTACATAAAATTTTAAATTAGTTATTTAGTAAGTAAATCAGAAGCCAGTAATCATCAACTATCAAAATGCTTAGATTGATGTTATTTGTCATTTAAAGTTATCTTAAATGCAACAGATCCATACAGATCATGCTAGTTCAGTTGTAGCTTCTTGAAATGATGAGGCAAAGCTCACTATCCTAACATTTGAGTTTCCGGTTTGGCTCATGTAAACACAGTTCAGCGAGTGATCTGCACAGTGTTGCAGAATTTCATGTCCTGAAAGTCATTCTGTATTATATAACAACTTGTCTTTGATATCCAAACCTTACAGAACCCTTTTGGCAATAACTAAGAGCCAGTTAGAGCAAAGCTTCTGTCTAGTGTTCCAGTCCACTGGACGGACACAGGAGTGATACGTGATCATTTTTAGACACATGTTGTGTTCATGTCACGTTCAATGTGCATTGGACGCAAGCCAAGCTCCTAGTCTAACTTGCTGGACCTTCAAAATTTTGGTGACTTGCTCTTTTCTTTTTTAAATTTAGGAAAAGAAGGATATGCATCCCTATCTGTATTAGTTCTATATCATCTTTAGTAACTCTAACTCCTAGCTATAGAGAGGGAGTGAATGAGGCTTAGAGGTGTTAAACCCAATCTATCTCGAATTAGTACCTACTCTAACTCTCAAGATAACTTAAGAACTTTATTCACTACCTGACAATATTGGACTAAGTCACTAAACCCACAGATCTACGCTTTCCCATTGAATAGTTCAAGTCTTTGATTTGGTCACCATGCATCTCAGGGTTATAGAATAATTTAGTACCATAAAACTTTGAGTAGGTAAGCTTAGAAATTAACAAAGTAAATATAAAACCAACAAAGATAGTATAAAGATCATTAGAAAATGCAAATTGACTAGGAGTTTTGATCATTGACTCTTTGTTGTGTAAAGCCCCTGGGTTGTTGAGTCTAATTTCAAATCCGTGTAACACTTTCTTTCCCAATTAAAGATAAACCAAAAAAAAGGGAATAACTCTGCCTGTCATTGCTGGCACACCTCATTCCCTACCATGAATAAACATGCTGAGATTTCTCTTTTCCCTACTTTTCCTTTGAAAGAAAAGAAGTGGTACTACCTAATCAGTTCAACTCACTTGGTCATGGTTGTGGTTGATACAAGCCTTGACCTGAAAGCTAGTTTGATAGCACTAATAATATACTTTTCTTTAGTAATAAAGACAAAATTTACATATAATTCCTTAGGTTTTTTTTAATTAAATTCAACTATAAGGTTGAATTGACTTTTCAACCACGTGATTAAATTTAATTGTCGTTTACGAAAAGATGCATTCATTAATTAATACAATCACACGATTGAATTTATTTACGTAACTGTAACTAAGTTTTACTGAATTATATTATTTATAATAACACATTGAATGCACTGTCATTTACAAGGTGGAATCATTGAAATTAGTAAATTAAGAAGAAAAATACTATAAAAAAACATGTAAACTAAGGAAGACATAACATAACCCCACTAAACAAAAAGATAAAAGCTCACCTGGGTCAACATTGACAGCACTAATGAGCTGCAGAGAGACCCCTTGGCCCAACAACTCATGTACACGATCAAGAAACGAAGCATGAAAGTCATTGAAGTCCAAAACATTCTTCTTCATCAACACAACAGTCCCTTTGATCTTTCTCTTCTTACTCTCATTTTCATCATTGAATACCTCCATGATCTTGTGTGAGGATTTGGCTCCTTTGCAAACTGGAACTCCTCGTTGGGTTGTTGGACAAGGCTGCAACCATGTACATGTTGTCGCTTTGAACCAACATTACCTTTAAGCTGTAAAAGTTTAAACTAAAGTCAATTTATGTGATATTTGCAGGACAGCAGTGCAGAGGACATATTCCAGAAACACCAAATAGCATCAAACACAGAGTACAGAACAAAACCTGTTTCAACCAAACATACCTTCAAAGCAATCTAAAGAGCAAAAGATACAGCTTGTGTGTATGCATCACCTCTGCAAATGAACAAGAAAAAGGATTAACTCTGCAATTTAAAATAGGAATCATATCTAAAGCATAGATAGAGAAGAAAACCAGACAAAAAAAACCACAGCACACCTTAACATTTAGGACAAAGCAAACTAAATTTTGCACCAGGATGGCGCAATACATCTTTTTTTTTTTTTTTTGCCAAATGCTTAATTCCAAAAATGTTATCTACCTTCCTTGTGTTGTTGAAGTGATATATCTGCACATGGCACATATAAAGAGAATGAAAGAGTAAATTTGGCAAACACTTTTCATATGGATAGAGTACTAATATTTTCTACACTTAAATCATTGCTTTACATAACATTCAATCTCTGTTATTTCAACGACATTTGTTTCAGTTATGAATTATAAATGTGTGATAAAAATAAAGTTTGGTTATCATTGTGATTGATTCACCACCAGTAAATGGAAAAGAAGATAGTTTTTGAATTTATATTCTTTCCAGTGTGTAATTGAAAGGAGAAACAAAATTAAAAGAGGAATTTGAATTTTTTTTTACAAGTAAAGAAAATTTATTAAGTAAAACAAAATACCTTCCAATACACAAGGTGTGTACTTAGATGGCGACAACATCAAGAAAAGTAACAGCAGGAATAAAATAACAAAATATAATAGGAATAAAATTCATTTCCTTTGTATTTGTTTTTCTCCACATAACCAACTTACAAGTGCAAAATTATTTAGGAAGCTCTTTTTAACTAAATAAACTTTGATATGCCTATTTTGAATATTGCTTAAGGCCAATCTATGAGAACCGGCCTAGATATACATAACATGAATAATCTTACTCTATGTATGGATATACATAACATGAACCAGTGTAGATCCATATATTCTTCTAACAGGAACCTCATTCACTTTCCCACCTTCAAGAATTGAATAGTCCAATTAGAGAAGAAAATTAACAAATGATGTATAATCCTACACAAACAAACAAGTCTTACAAAAGTACCCTATAGTTTATTTTTAAAACATAGAATTCCCGTGAAGTTTTGAATGTTAACACTTAACCACCTGTAGTATTGTTTTATATGTGAATTTAAACAGTGAGTTGCTCATGTGATGACACATGTCCATATTTAGAGTTGCATTTTCACATAGAACCATACCACAAAGTATTATACAATTAACAAATTACACATAAAACAATACCACAAGGGGGTTAAGTGTTTACATTTAAAACTTTCAGGGAGGTTTCGTGTTTTACAGAGAAACCATGGAAGCTGCAGAATCTATAGTCTTGGGCTTACAAACCCATTGTCCTGTATGCATTTGAAAAGGACCTGTTACTGTGAAATCCACAGGTCCAGTGATAGCTCCTAATCTGGCCTTATCACCAACTTTTTTCATTAGAATTTAAAATGCCATCTTTCAACCTACTAATAATAAGGCTTGCTGTTTGAGTGACACAATGAACAAATGGAGCTTTTTCTAGACTAGAAGTCAAGTAAAAAAAATTTGAGGTATTGCATGCCATCAAGAAACTAAAAGTGGTGTACACTATTTCACTACGAATTCTATATATGTCAGTCCAAAAGTGAGAGAAGGGAGGGGGGGGGGGGGTTAAGGAAACACTTAGAAAAAACCAAAAGGAAATCAAGACAGTATTGCAGCTTCCATGCCTAGTACCATAAAATAGGCAAGGACCCCATAACGTCACATGGTCAAAAGAAAAATTATGCTTAAGAGTGAAAAGGCCCTAACATCCAGGAGGATAAACATGCAAACTCATGATGAATTACCTTTGGATCTAATGTTTCAATAATTGTTGATGGCCGCATTTCATCAATAGACAATGGTTTAATACTTGTATCCCTCCCTTCAGTGGGTATTGGACCATCTTCTTTTTCACATATTGAACCTTGTGGTGACTGCAGTAACTTTACATTTTTCTCAAATGGATTTAGAGCTAAAGTGTTTTCTGTTTCACCACACAATTCAATAAGTTTGTTCTCAAATTCAAGACCTAGTGAAAGACTTCTAAGAACATCTTCTGGAAGTGGTTTGCTAGGATCAGAAGGCATTGCCACATCACGCATTCCAGTCCTTTCATACTCCTCCTAGAACACCAAATGAATGACCAAACAATATAAAATGTCAACAGATGTATAAAAAATGGCAAATGGGTGCGACTAAAACAAACCTCTCCAAATTGGTACAAGTGACTCAACCATTTTCACTTCTGAATGGGTTTGTGAGAGGGAATAATTTCTAAACTGCTGAAAGAATATCTGAAAACCCAAATGAGAAATATTCTAACATTGGAGCTATGAAGATAGTACGCAAATATACATTGGGAAGTCAAACAAACCATCTATGGAAGCATCCCCCTCAAGTTCACAGACACTTTGACATTTAATGCAACAAACATCCTGATGTGAGGAAGCCTCGAATTCACTAGGAAATTGCCATATCCAATCAGCTGGAATTGTCGAAGATATCCAAATTGGTGAACTTAAAGATGCATCACAATTTGGGTCTGCCTAATGTAAACAATCACACATCATTGAACGATTATCACATAATTATGAGCATCTGGTTCAGAAAAAAGAGGAAAAAATAACCTGGAAATCATTAGCTTTCCTTGGTGAGAAAGTGTTCGGTACATATGGCCCATCCCATACAAGTTATAGTCAATCTGACAAAAAGAAAGTCTTAGATATTATAAACCACAAATTTATTTGGGAAGAAATTTTTTTTCATATTTATTAGACATCCCCCAAATACAGGTCCAATTCAACGATTCACATATAGGGACGTATTTACCAGAAATTGGAGAATAAAGGGAATATGTGATTCATGGGGCTTGGAAACCAACCAGCTCATCATGGAACCCCATATAGATTGCTTTCTTTTGTGCTTAATGGTGAGCCTTGCACCAACATCCTGCAACGATTGGCACTCCAAATTAAGACCTATCAAAGTCACTCCTCATCTCTATTTCGGATGATTTTTCCATTGTTCCAACACATGGAATTGAGAATAGATCATAAACAGAGCCATCTATTTGTGGAATCATTTTCTTTGATGAACTAAGAATGGTTCTGATCAGAGCAATGAGAAGCTCTTTCCTTCAGACCCTTAAAGTCAATCAAGTCATCAATTGAATCAAGAATGTCTTGACACTCCTTCTAAGACTTGCTTTCATATCTAAGGTCACATGGTCAAAAGAAGAGTTATGCTTAAGAGTAAAAAGGCCCTGACATCCAGGAGGATAAACATGCAAATTCCATCTACCACGATATTTACATTCCAAAATGACATTAAGAAATTGTCATAATCACTTTTTTGGATGAGCCTTGTATAAACTGCACAGCAAAACAGAGGATTACATTGGCCTTCTGACTCTTTTATTGTTATACAACTTACAACACAATACTAAAGAAAGAAAAAGGTACATACATCAATAACCTACCTAAACAATGGAGATATATGCAGATGGAGAATAAGGAACAGGGAAAATCCTTCCGTGTCTATTTCACCGTGGAAGAACATGTTGGAATGACTTGTTAGACTTGTTATCAAAACCACTCCACCATACATTTTGGGTAGAAACCTTCATTGGCAGCTACAGAAGAAAGACTATGACATTGATGGCATCAAATCAAGGATCAGATCTGAGATCTCTACTAGATTTTTCTTGAACCTATTACCCATTATAGGATTGTATGAGATAATTTATAGACAAATCAATTGTTCTAAAAGTAATGACAAGCATAAATAAAGTTCTAATTATCTGGTTCTATAAATCAACAAAAGAGGGAAAGAATTATTCTTAATCATACAAATGAACACTAAACACGGAAAATATTAAGCATGCAAACCCATGGGAATTTAGGTTTGAGATAACATATCTTTTAAAAATAATTTAGAAAAATACATCTGCTTTTGTAAAAATAACAAACATAAAAAAGTAGGCAGATACCTCTATACTTAACAATGTCAATCTTTGTCCACCACCAACACTTGCAGGGTCTCGAAGCCCACTTTGACTAAGATAAGTAGGCTTCAATTTCCCATCTGGTCATGAAATCTGAGACAAATCTTGTGTGGAATCAGAGCATGATTTTTCTTTTGCAATACCTTTTCTACCCTGCATTATTGCTGTCACCCCATCACCAAATGCACTCCTTTCTTGATCAAGGATTCTGGGGTTTTCTTGATACAAATGATCCAAAATAGGCTTCACATGAGATCTAGAACCAGATTCAGGCAAATCCTTGTCACAATCATCAAGGAGAAAGCTTTGTACCTTGTCGCAATCATCAGGCAAAGAACAGTGTGTACCAATCTAACTGCTAGCTGAACCTGCAAAGAGTTATAGAACTGATAAGAAGTTTCTCATTTCCAAATGCAAATGTTGTTCTTCCCACAAATAACATGGGCAGATTGCAAACATCCACTCTAAACTATGACCCAAGTTACAATATCTTGATGACAATTAGAACAGCAAGTTGCTATTTGGAATTTTGAGAAACATCAGGAGGTTGATTGCTCATTTCTAAATTTTAGGGGGGACACATGAAACTTAGGAAGGATATAATTAACACAATTAATATTGAAGTAATTTACGTTTCAAAAGGTGATGAATCCACTAAGGCTACATTGAACCCACTAGCTAACCTTTCCCATCAAACAATAGCCATCTATACACACTATTTGCTTGTCCATGAGTTCTTTCTCTTTTCGACAGTCCCCCTCAAAGAAAGGGAGAAAATCATCCAAAACTCTCCCTTACAAAAAATAAAAAATAAAGTAAAATAAAAGAAAGAAAGATATAAGTTGGTTAGCAATATTATAAAACATGAACCACAAGATGAGATTACTAGCAAACATGATAGAAACCCACCAAACATATATACATAAATCCTATAGAAACCTGAACACATTAAGATTTTTCTAAACCAAAAGACAAAAAACTATAAGTACAACCTCAAAATTTTCCTTTTCAATATTAGAGGTAGTAAGTGTAAATGAAGCATTTTCAAATGCCCCATCTATCTAGTCTGTAATGGGGTGTTTCTTGCAAAAGGTCATGCCAATTAGTTCCCTACATTTTGCGTGAGTGTTGACAACAAAAGATTCTGAGCTGCCAAGCCCTCCTGCCTGTTTTTCACCACTGCAATTCTGATTTTACAGACCCATTAAGCCAGTTGTGACATTAATGCCCGCAAGATTCTCAAAAGATTTATCATGTACCCACACCAAAGATGGATCATCTTTATGGCCACCTTCATACATGGAACAATCTGCACCAGATACTCCACATTCAACCAGACCCGTTTGCAAACAGCTTGAAGCAACATAACTTATTTGCTGAAATCTTTCAATAGCCATGGCAGTTACACCAAAACCAGACACTTTTTAACATTGTAAATTTCATGATGGCCCATGGAAGCTGCAGAATCTATAGTCTTAGGCTTACAAATTCATGGTCCTGTATGCACTTGAGAAGGACCTATTACTGTGAAATCCACAGGTCCAGTGATAGCTCCTATTCTGGCCTCATCACCAACTTTTCCGTGAGAACCAAAATTTCCATCTTTCGACCTACTAGCCTGTGACGAGCTGTCACTGCTATACGAAAGAGGCAGTTTACCATACATGGAAGAATCTGAATGTGCCACTTTAACCTCATAAGCCTCACAGAAATTTGCTTGTTGACCTGCAATAGATTGCCACAAATTGAGAGACTCAATAGGGTTGTCGGACAAGGCTACAACCATGTACATGTTATTGCTTTGAACCAGCATTACCTTTAAGCTGTAAAAGTTTAAAATAAAGTCAATTTATGAGATATTTGTAGGGCTGCAGTGCAGAGGACATATTCTAGAGACACTAAATAGCATCCAACACAATATAAGACAAAACCTGTTTCAACCAAACATACCTTCAAAGCAATCTCAAGAGAAAAAGATAGGGCTTGTATGTATGCATCACCTCTGCAAATGAGCAAGAAAAAGGTTTAAATCTGCAATTTAAAACAGGAATCATATCAAAAGCATAGATAGAGAAGAAAAATAGACAAACAAAACCACAGAACACATTAACATTAGGACATAGGCAAACTAAATTTTGCATCAGGATATATATAAAATATGAATCCACAATATCAACTAAAAAAAACTTCATCATAACTAACTAGGATTGGCAAGATAAATCTTTTTTGTTTATTGTTGTCATATGCTTAATTCCAAAAAATTATTAACCTTCCTTGTGTGGTTGAAGCGATATATTTGCACAAGGCACTTATGGCACATATAAATAGGGTAAAAGCTACATAAACAAGATGAATAATTTAGTCCAGAAACATAATCTACTAATAAAGCGAAAGAAAGAGTAACTTTGGCAAACTCTCTTCATATGGATAGAGTACTAATATTTGCTTTGCATAACATTCAATCTCTGTTATTTCAACGACATTTGTTTCAGTTATGAATTATAAATGTGTGATAAAAATAAAGTTTGCTTATCATTGTGATTGATTCACCACCAGTAAATGGAAAAAATATAGTTTTTTTTTTTTAATTTATATTCTTTCCCGTGTGTAATCAAAAAGAGAAACAAAATTAAAAGAGGAATTTTTTTTTTTTTTTTAAGCAAAGAAAATTTATTGAATGAATCAGATTACCAAGGTTTGTACTTAGATGGCAACATCAAGAAAAGTTACAACAATCAACAAAATCTAACAAAGTATAATAGGGATGACAGGGTAATACTGCCATCCAGTCAAACAAAACTTGTAGAAGGATCATCTTCAACTCCGTCGTAGTCCTTTCCAAACCTTCAACTCCTCTTAAAAGTAGGTGGGACTTGGATAGAAAGTTGAGATTTAGAAAAAGTATGTCCTAATTTTCCCTCCTTTTTCTCAATATTTTTTTGAAAGTAATAATTTTATTCAAAAGGAGAAAAATAAAAATCATTTTCTTTGTATTTATTTTCTCCACATAACCAAGTTACTAGTGCAAAATTATCTAGGAAGCTCTTTATAACTAAATAAACTTTCATATGCCTATTTCGAATACTGCTTAAACCCAACATAGACTAATCCAAGTTTTTTGATAACATTATATGAGAACCAAGAAATATATAACAAGAATAATCTTACTCTATGGATGTGCAAGCAAGTCTTCTGAACCTCTGGTGTAGACCTATATATTGCTATACAGAAACCTCATTTGCTTTCCCACCTTAAAAAATTCAATAATCCAATTAGAGAAGAAAATTAAGAAAGGCCATACGATCCTACACAAACAAACAAGTCTTACATATAAAGAATCATTCAAAAAGTTTAGGGAAAAGTACACAAAACCCACCGGAACCACTCCTGTTGTTTTGAATGTAAGACTTGACCTCTCTGTGGTATTGTTCTATATGTAAACCATTGAACATCCATGAAAATAACAATGAGTTGCTTATGTGATGACACATGTCCATATTTAGAGCTGCTTTTTTCACATAAAACAATACATACATTATTAACAAATTACATATAAAACAATACACAAGGAGATTAAGTGTTAAATTTAAAACTTCAATGGAATTTCATGTTTTATTGAGAAACCACATGGGGTTTTGTGTATTTTCCCCAAATGTTTGTTTGTTGCCAATGAGTTATAACTCAACTGACACTTCCTCCAACCATTATAATGGGATGAAGGGTGAGGTCATGGGTTCAAAACCCATTGAGTGTGTGTGTAACTCTTATCGATACTAATTCTTTTTAAAACACCATTAAGCACCATTAAGATATAAATTTTGTACAATTCATTTTTATGAATAACATTTTCCTAACCAAGAAAATAAAGAAAAACAACATCCCAAAACTATCAAGGACAAAGTTTGGCTATCAAAGAGAGAGAGAGAGAGAGAGAGAGAGAGAGATTTATACGGCATCGTTTGGAGTGTTAGTAGAGTACCTTGGAAGCAGATATCGAGGCCAGGATTGGCACGGCAATGTAGTAGTCCATTTGAATCTAACTGCGAATCTGCCATTGAATCTCTTTGAAAATTTGCTGTTGGGAATGAAAGAAGCAAGGTTATGAATTGTGGGCTTCTGAGGGAAAATAAAAAGTTTTTTATATTTGGCGCAAGGGAGAGAAGGAAGAAGCAAGGTTATGAATTGCAGTAACATACTTGAATACAATATTGAGAATATTATGCATGCTCATCCTATTGTACATTTAGGTAAAATTATTGCAATTATTGCAATTATTAATTATTTCATTAAACAAAAACTAGGTTTATCTTACTGCATACTTATTTAGATACAATTAATTATTAATTCAAACAAGTAGCTATTCTCAAGATAAAAAAAAAATTAAGCATTAAAACCACTAATTCATTTGGGAACAAAATTTTCATATTTATTAGACATCCCCCAATACAAAATCCAATTCAATGATTCAAATGTAGGGACGTATTTACCATAAAGGGAATATGTGATTCATGGGGTTGTAAGCTTCTATCAAGAACTGCGCCACCTTGAAAAGAAAGCATTCTCACATATCAGCAAAATGAAAATAAATAGAGGAATCTACATAAAAATCACCTAAGTTTAATCAAAATTAGGCAAGAAAGAAAGATCAACCAAACATAGGTGACAATGTCTGCAATAGTAAATTAAGTGATGCATTTGAATGAACACTGAACATATCTAGAGATCTGTTTTAGCACATAACTAAGAAACGTAGATGCTTGGGTGACAAAAACTTCTACAAACAATACTTTCTTAATCTAACTTGCAAAAGCCATAGCAAATACCAATCAATTTGTTGCAACTTTTGAAAGGAGGGCAGTAATTAATATACATCACTCTCAAAATTCAAAAAAGAAAAGAGAGAGATGGAGAGTAATAACAAGGATCAATTCTTTTTGAAAGTACTCCAAATCATGCGTAGGAACCATGAAGGATCACATCCTATATGCTTATTGACAAAAATCATCTACCAAATGATGATTCAAGGCTCGGTGTAGCTTATTTAGTTCTTCTTCACCTATGTAGGTTCACTCGAAAAGTTTTCATAAACCAATCTGGCCTTCTTGAGATGACAACATGTCCAATAAGAAGTCAATTACCAATCCGCAAGCATTCCTAACTACCATTTCCAATTAAATCCTTCTCCAAATGATGATTCATGGAAGATAGAAGTTGTTGTATCATTATTTTCACACAACGGAGAACCGCACAATCTCAAGTTTCCCTCAAAAGAGTAACTTTCAAATGTCACAGAAATTGTCCACCTTGTGGAATGGGACCAATAAGTTGGTTTTGAGGAGAGGTTTAAATATTCAAGAAATGTGAGACTTATTAGCTGTTGCGGGATTTCACCTGAGAACTTAGTTTTGAGAGAGATCCAAAGATTCAAGCTCAATTAGGTTCCCAAATGATGATGGGATACAACCTGTGAAGTTACTGTTGCTTGATAAGTTGAGTACAATTAATTCCTTGAGATTCCCCATGGTATTTGGAATTTCTCCGCAAAATCTGTTGTGTAGAGAGATCAATAGCTATGAAGATGGTCAAGGATCCTTTACCAATTTCCAATTTCTAATCCCTTAATTACTACAGTTATTGAGTCTTTATAATAACCAGAGTCATCCCCCATGTACTCTAGGTTTTGAATTAATTTTCCCATGGACCATTAGCATTGCATTCCAAGTTTTGAAGTATTCTGATGGTAACCTGCCAGTGAAATTGTTGTGAGAGAGATCAATGACATAACATGCAACTTGGAAAAGCCAAAATTGGTATGAGAATCCCATATAGGACCCTGGAATCCATTTGCTCGCAAGATAAGAATTTGTAACTCTGGCAAAGACTCCAACCAAAAGGGGAAAATGTCATTCATGTTGTTATTTCCAAGATTCAGGACCTCTAACAGTCTACACTTTACCAATGATCGTGGAATCTTCCCTTCTATTCGGTTGAGACTCACATCTAGTGTCCTCAAACTGCTTCCTTTTATGAATGTTTCAGGCAATATTCCTTGAAAGTTGTTGTTTCTCATATTCAATACTGAAAGAGAACTGCTAAAGTTACCTAAACATTGTGGAATGTGACCAATCAAGTGGTTGTTAGATAGATCAAGGACTTGGAGAGAATTGACTCACCTTGCAAATCATTGAAGGGATTCTTCCGGTCAGATTATTGTTTGAGGCAAAAAAATAATTTGGTAGACAATGGGGGAATTGGAAGTGATCCTTGCAACTTGTTGGAACGCAAGTCTAAATATTCCATATTTTTCCAAGGAAGAACTGTTAACGGTTGTTCAAAACCGCCTAAAAGGTTAAAAGACAGATTCAATCTGTTCAATGTCTCTTTTCCAACATTCCAGAACCATTTGGGTACTTTGCCTTCAATGTTTGTTATTGGAAAGGTCTAAAGTATTGTAATTCATTTTGGGCTTTGAAGAAAACCGGGAAATTCACGTAAATTGCAAGAAGACAATTTTAGATATTCAAATTTTGGGAGGGTAGGAATTGATCTTTCCTTTTGAAATGAACAAATTGTTATTTGAAAGAAAGAGAGATATTTAATGTTTTTGAGCTCAAAGAAAATGTTTAACTCCATCATGCCTTTTACGCTGATTGAAGAAAGATCTAGAGATTGAAGGTAAGTGAAATTAGCAACTGACCTTGGAATTGGTTCATATAATTTGTTTCCGCTCAAAGACAAGTCCACCAATTGAGATGAAGAGATATTTTGGAATTTGAGAGGGCCAATCAATTGATTTTGAGAGAGATCTAGGCTAAGCAATGAAGTCATTGTAAACAAAGAATGACGGGATGGGCCTCGTGAGTGAGTTATAACTCCAAGTTAAGGAAGGACAAATGGGGTAATCTACTTATTTCAAATGGGATTGGGCCTACCAACTGGTTGTTCTGAGATATCTATTGAGACGAGCTTAGTGAGGTTTGTTAGTGAAATTGGGAAGCTGCCATCAAAATTGTTATTCCGAAGATTTAAATATTCTAGTTGTGTAAGGTTTCCTAGGGAGGACAGTATTTCCCCATGAAAAAGGTTATTGCTAAGATCCAGAGAAGTGAGCTTTGCAAGGTTTCCCCATGTGGATGGAAGTTGACCATGGAAATTGTTTGATGAGGAGGGAAAGAGAAGTAAGCTGAGATAGATTCCAAATAAAATGGGGGATTACCCCTAACAAATTTGTTGAACTGAGAGCCAAATGATTCAAGGACCTGAGGTTTCCGATTGAATTGGGTAATTCCCCAGAAAAGTTTGACCAAGAAAGATCCAACCAAATCAAGGACTCAAGGTTTCCGATTGAGTTTGGTATTTTCCCAAAAAAGTTTGTCCTAGAAAGATCCAAATATTCTAAGGATTTTAGGTTGCCAATTGAATTGGGCAATTCCCTAGAAAAATTTGTTGAGGAAAGATGCAATTGCTTTAGGGAACTACCTGATCGAAATTTGGGAAGAAAACCAGCGAGATCTTCATTATATGTCAGATCAATGGCTTGTATCTTGGGCAATATGAAAGTATTTGAGGGAAATTCACCATGCAATCTGCAGAATAACAGAGAAAGAGATGTCAAGGAAGACAAATTTACCAGGGATTGAGGTAGTGACGATGAAATGTTCACTTCGTCTAGATGAAGTTCTCTCAAATATGTCATGTTCTGGACAAGTGCTTCGAGATCAATTCTTCTGAGATTCAAATATTTAAAATCATCAGAAGCACCAACAGAGTATTCAAAATAATTGTGAAGAGAGATCAAGTGAAACCAAATTGGATAGCCATGAAATTTCCGACGGGATTGGGCCGGATAAGAAGGAAAAAGAGAGGTTGAGATGGGTCAAACCTTACAAGGTGGCCAAAATCAGATGGGATTGTGGAGGAAGAGAAGTTGTTGAGGGCAAGGTTGAGTTTGTGAAGGTGACGTAAGCTGAAGAGGCTGCTGTTAGAGTTTAGACGCCCATTAAGCCAGCTGTTGGTTAGGTTTAAGCCAACCACGTGACCATTCTCTGGATCGCATGTGACCCCATCCCAGGAACAACAATCACTATCTGCCTTCCAAGACTTCATCTTTGGATAAGAACCATTATAGTAATCAGAATTAGTAATCAATCTCTTTTTTTGAACAAACTCTTGCCTTAGTTGCAGCAAAGTATGGCTCTGGTCAGGGAGGCAGTGATGTTCAAAGGAAGTATTAGAAGTAGTTTGAGAATGTGAAATGAAGAACAAACAAGAGGCAAGGAATAACGAAAGCAAATGGATTCATTTTCCCCATGCTGATAAAACAAGAGGCAAGGAATATCTCAACAGCAGAGGAAGTTGATGGACAATTGAGTGGCAAGTGGTATGGGCTGATGAAGAATTGATGATATGAGAGGATATTTATACACACAGAGGAGCACAGAAAATGGGAGTGAAGTTGAAACGCCTAACGTAATTGGATATTTTATATTATTTTTATTTTCATTTGTTGTGGTCTGAATCAAATTGGTTTTCAATTCAATGGCTGTCAATATATTTATTTGGAAGGACTGACTTAATTGAATCTTAAGAGCTATCAGTATATTAAATTGAATAAATCAAGGATTGTGAAGGTGTTCAATATCTGATTCCTACTACACTAGAGTCCATCAAAAGTTCTTGATGAATTACAGGTCTGAATCAAATTGGATATATTTTTATTTTATTTTATTTCATTACATGGGTATCGGAAGCATAAATCAAATTGGATTTCAATTCAAGGGGCTATCAATACTTTGATTTGAAAGGAGAGATATAATTGAATTTTAAGAGCTATCAGTATTGACTCGAATTATTAAAAATTGCGAGTGGACGCAATTATAGGAAAAAAAAAAAGAAGGGATCAATACATAAACTAGGTGACGCATTAAACATTTCAGCGTGACTGCTTTTGATTATCCACTTTTGGCTTTTGCAGCAGTGTTAGCGTAATTAGATTACAAGAGATCAAATTTGTGTGATTGTCAAATGAATTCTTTGAAATTTTGGTTTTCTTGTTTATTTATTTATTAAATTATTAATATTGCGAGTGGACACAATTATAGGCAAAAAAGAAAAAAGGAAAAGGGATCAATACATTATACATATAAATTAATTAATGTTTGTTTTCATAATGAATCACCTAATATTTGTCTGCAAAGACAGAACATTCTTGGGGGAATTATCAAATTGGATTTTTATTTGTTAATCGTGATTTTGTTGTGATTATATCACCTGTTAGTCCAATATGCGAGTTAATAGTGAGTAGCAATACAAAGAAAGCATAGACTATGCATGTCTACGAGATAAAATTGCAACATGAATGGCACTAACCAAAAGAAACAAGTTTTGGTCATTAGATTAAGAATTTTTTTTTATATGCAGAAAATAACAATACAGAGAAAGCACGGGTTATATATGTGGCAGCTAAGAATGTCACTTATTGCTTTCTAAAAACATGAATTGATACAGAAGTTTGCCCATACTAATTGTTACTTGTTAGCTTGCACTTAGGAAATTCTAAATTAAATTACTATACATAAACCAAAAAAAGTTCTTATAATGGCATTCCAATGCCCATCTCATTTGGTTTTTCTACCAATATATATATATAGGAACTCTACTATGTTTGGTATCAATTCTTTTTATATATTTTAAAATTAAAACTTTCAACAAATAAGCTTTTAACAAAAACGGTTCACCATGCTCGATTACCGTGTGATACACGGGCTAATTATTGAAAAAAAGTGTAAAATAAGAAAATATAAATCATGTTATGAAAGTGCTAGGTTGTATTCACTAGCTTTTTTTCTACGTCTTATATGTGATAGGCAATTACAATACATTGATTAAAATGACGTGTTGACTATCTTTTTCTACTAAAGACTTCAAGACAAAATTTAAGATGATGTATTTCTAACACTATATTATTTTTTTGACAAGTTGTCATGTCCATTTGTGACAGACTAGCTAATTTTAAAACATATAATACACCATGCATTACGTACGAAAATTTCACTCCAACAAAGACAAACAACGAAGTTTGTTCATAACCAAGAGCAGGATTAGATAAAATAATAGTAACAAAATTTTTCAAAAGATGTTGACTTTTAAAAATTCTAGTATTTAACACTTGTAGAAAAATATTGGAAGTAACGTGAACAACACCACACAAAAATAATACAACTTTTGGTCATCAATCTTAGGGAGAATAAGTCAAATGCTATCTCTTTCAACAATTTTCAATGCCTCATCTTGGCAGACCGTATTGACTAGCTTTTTTGCAAAGCCCTCTTGACCAACATTTTGAGGTTGTCATGTAACACTTGCTTAATTTTGTTGGCAACTTCCTCCCCTATGAACTTGGCCTTATCAATGGACCATACCCTCCAGTGACAAACTCCTTTTCCTTTATTTGTGGGGTTTGGATGGACCAATGAATGGGTTGGAATTTGTCATGCACCTTGAAGTGTGGGAAACGGGAAATTGAGTCATGTGCATTTATATTGCTAAACTCACACACCAATTTCCAAATTCTTGTTGGAAAATAATTATCAGAGAAGCAGAATATTCAAATGGAGATGGTCCATCACATTCTATGAGAGGACCTAGTCATGAATGTCGTATATTTGCTCATAGATTCTCGAGACAATGCGGGCACATTTTTTTGAATGTTGAGGGACAAATATCCTATCAACTGACCTATTTAGTACTAAGGAAGTTTCTTCTTACTTATCTTTCCCCAATCTCGTCATTTCATCTAAAAGAATAAATACTGAGTGTAAAAAGATAATAGCCAAAAATGTATTTTTAGTTCTTATATATTTGGATTGTTTTCATTTTGGTCCCTATGTTTTATAATGTTTTGTTTTAGTCATTGGTTTTTTGGACATTTATTATATTTGATAAAAAGATTTAAAAAAAAATGAAAATAAAGAGGGTAAAGATTCCAATGAACCTATATCCAAAAATAAAGGATTAAATGAAACGTGAACACTACATAAAAATAAGACAATTTTTAGTTATCAATTATAGAAAAATGAGATAAATGCTACTTTTAGTGTCTTAATCTTGACAGACAATATATTGACTATAAAGACGTATTGACTAGCTTTTCTACAAAGTCACCTTGACAAAAGTTTTGAGGATGTAATGTAATGTAACCCCTTAATTTTCTTGGTAAGTTCTTCCCCTATCAATTTTCATCCTCTATCTTTCGGAGATTCTTTCGATAGCCTAATTGGTGGGGTTTGGAGGAACCATGAATGGGCTGGAATTTGTTATGTGTAGGCGATGGAAAAATTGAGTCATGGACACTTAAATTGCTAAATTCACGTATCAATTTCCCAAATTCTTGTTAGCAGATAAATTACAAGAGAAGCAGGATATTCAAGCGGAAATGGGATCACGAACTAATCAATTTTCATGCCTATCACTAAATTTCAATTTTCATGCCAGTCACTAAATTTCAATTTTTTTTTTCTTTTCTTGTGTTTAATCATGTCATATAGAAAACTAATAAGAGCTATCAGTATTGATTATTGACTCGAATTTCGTTCCAAACACCGTTGTGGAGGTGTTTATCTGAAACCTAATATACTAGAGTCAATAATAGATGTTGTCTAGTCTAGTACTAACTATTCCAACTACTAAGCTGTCAATTTCTTGAATTGAAATGATTAATATTATGGCATTTGAAGTTCAAGTTTTATCTTACATATCTATTATTTCCGTATATGTTTTTTCACTTGATGAATTGAAGGTCTCAACCTACCAGATTAAGAGAATTCATATCCAGTTTAATTTGTATATTTTGGTTCTTTAAAGTTGTTAATGTGATATTGATGCTCATTTGAACGTTTTGAAGCTTATCTTTGATATTCTACCTCACCTAAAAAAAAATAAAAAAAACAGAGTTTGTGTTATGTGACCATAATATTATAAAGAGAACAAGCCTTTTATAATTTCTTACAATTTATTTTTTAATTTTTGTCACCAAATTTTAATTTTAATTTTTCTTGTGTGTATATGTCATAGAGAAAACTAATAAAATTTTAATCTTGAAAGATTCTGCTAGCTATATAGGTTTCTCTTTGTCTCTCACATATATCTTAAAATCACTCTTAATTTAATAATATTATTACTATCTGTTAATGTGTTGAGTAGTTCTAAATTTTATAATGCCCTATATGTGAGCCAAAAATGAGTCTATGAGAAGAGTAGTTGGCAGAAAGTGGCAGCTAAGAAGAATGACACTAATTGCTTTCTAAAAACTTCAAATGATATAGCTTGCTGCAGGCTATGATTTTAAATTAAAATAATTATTTTTTAACCAAAAAAAGTTCTTACAATGAAAATTAAAATAATTTTGAG
>OU015761.1:11708118-11788478 GCA_907173295.1 Fagus sylvatica
ATTGACAAAAATATAACTAGAAGGGTCAATTTCACCAATTTGAAAACCCGGGTTGGTTATATTGCAAAATTGAAACCCTAGGAGATTAGTTTGCAAATGACCTAGGGGTGATTATGTAACGTGAACAACACTACATAAAAATAATACAATTTTTAGTGATCAATCATAGAAAAATGAGTCAAATGCTATATTTTATCAACAATTTTCAGTGCCTTTAATCCTAACAGACAATATATTGACTATAAAGACGTATTGACTAGCTTTACTACAAAGTCTTCTTGACAATTATTGAGGATGTAATGTAACTCCCTGCATAATTTTCTTGGTAAGTTTTTCCCCTATCAATTTTCATTCTCCCTCTTGGTGCCTAGAGCAATTCATGTCACAAGATAACAACTTGATCATGAGTAGATCATAAATCCCATAAGGGAAAGAAACCAAGAGCAGGATTACATAAAAATAATAGTAACAAAATTTTTCAAAAGATGTTGACTTTTAAAAATTCTAGTATTTAACACTTGTAGAAAAATATTGGAAGTAACGTGAACAACACCACACAAAAATAATACAACTTTTGGTCATCAATCTTAGGTAGAATGAGTCAAATGCTATCTCTTTCAACAATTTTCAGTGCCTCATCTTGGCAGACCGTATTGACTAGCTTTTTTGTAAAGCCCTCTTGACCAACATTTTGAGGTTGTCATGTAACACTTGCTTAATTTTGTTGGCAACGTCCTCCCCTATGATCAATCTTCATCTTTTCACTTGGCCTTATCAATGGATCCATAACCCTCCAGTGACAAACTCCTTTTCCTTTATTTGTGGGGTTTGGATGGACCAATGAATGGGTTGGAATTTGTCACCTTGAAGTGTAGGAGACGGGAAATTGAGTCATGTGCATTTATATTGCTAAACTCACACACCAATTTCCAAATTCTTGTTGGAAAATAATTATCAGAGAAGCAGAATATTCAAATGGAGATGGTCCATCATATTCTTTGAGAGGACCTAGTCATGAATGTCATATATTTGCTCATAGATTCTCGAGATAATGTGGGCACATTTTTTTGGTTGTTGAGGGACAAATATCCTATCAACTGACCCATTTAGTACTAAGGAAGTTTCTTCTTACTTATCTTTCCCCAATCTCGTCATTTCATCTAAAAGAATAAATACTGAGTGTAAAAAGATAATAGCCAAAAATGTACTTTTAGTTCTTATATTTTTGAGTTGTATTCATTTTGGTCCCTATGTTTTATAATGTTTTGTTTTAGTCATTGATTTTTTGGACATTTATTATATTTGATAAAAAGATTTTAAAAAAATGAAAATAAAGAGGATAAAGATTCAAATGAACCTGTATAAAAAAAATAAAGGATTAAATGAAACGTTATAAAAGATAGGGACCAAAATGAAAATAATCTCAAAATATAAGGACTAAAAGTTGGTAACTATAGGCTATAGCAATTCCTGTCATAAGATAACAACTTGATCATGATAATTATACACATACATAGAAGCTCCAGGAGAATTGGTTTTTTGATATATTTCTTTTTATTTTTATTTTTTAAATATTTTGTTTAGAAATGAATTTACACATAAATATTTGTTTTTTGATATATTTCAATTTTTTAAATATTTTGAGAAATGAATTTGTCCTTGGTCTAAGATTTCTACTGTCTGGAACCAAAACCAACGAATATGTAGATATTGATGACATTTTATTTTCATCAAGTACAGACGCAAACATGACCAATTTTAACGCGATGGCCAAAAAATAAAGAAATAAATAGATCCAACCATTAGAACAACGCACCATTTGTTGGATAAATTAAATCCCTTTCACTAAATATATATTTTCTTTGTTCCACAATAAATAATAACTATTATCTCAAAATATATGAAACTTCAAGTGGAATTACAATTTCCTATATCACCTAACATCTTTTATTAAAGTTAACAAGCTTTTATAACAAATTATATAAGCTAAATTTCATAAAAAAGAATGCCATTATATATCTACGTTTATTTTCTTTTTAACTAATAATCCTGTGATTTGAAAAGTTTCATATAGTGAAGGGACCGAGAGGTATCTAGCGGGACAAAGAAGTGAAAACATCAAAACACCCAAAAGCATTTTGTCTACAAAAGTCAAGTTGGGAATCACCACCATAGGATTAAACAACCCACTATAGACCATCCATCACGGCAACATGACCAGTGCAATAAAGACAGAGCTATCATGTATTAGTTGACCCACTATACCTTCTGTCAAGGCAACATGACAAGTGCATGCAATAAGGACAGAGCTATCATGTATTAGTCGACCCACTATACCTTCTGTCAAGGCAACATGACCAGTGCACGCAATTGTGACAGCCACCATGGATTACTTAAAATCCACTATATACACCATTATATGTCATGGCAGTACGACCACTAGGATCAATTACACTTAAAAAAGTGTAAGTTGCGAGTTCGACAACCCATGACAATAGATCACTTTGGGGTTATTTGATCGGGTAATTACCTGGTGCGTATAGGACGGGACTGCACGTATTCATGAGATTAGTCGAGACGAAATTTCGGATACCCATGTCATAAAAAAATAATAATAAAAAATATAGCAAGAACTAATTTTTAATTCCGATGGTAATTATTATTATTATTTTTTATTATAAATGATTGCACCGATAATTATGTATAACCTCCATTTTTTTTAATATAAAGGAAATTCACACTAGTGGTCGCATTGCCATGACAGATCGTGCAATTTGTAATATAGGTTAAATCATGTTACAAACATACTTTATGTATAATTATGACAAAATTTAACCTATATTTTCTAATAATAAAATTACATCAAGTTTATTCTTACATAACACAAAACATTTTTCTTTTACATCAAGTTAGTTTGTAAGGTGTGAAATATCTTGTAACTACATTAATGACAATTAATATTCATTAAACATTTTAAGTCAATATTTAAAATAAATAAATAAATTAGAGATTACCTAGTTATTCAATTTTTAAAAAAATTATTAAAATTTCATGAAGGAACGTTTGAGCATGATGTAGCATTCGGAGAAGAAGAAGCCACTAATGACTCTTATATCATGAAGGAAGATTGGATTCAAGTAGAAAATATTTATGAATAAAAACAGAGTTATGATCAGAATTTATTGAGATTGCTAATAACATTCGACACGTTTTACTCCACCCTTTATAATCAATTCATTAAGGTATCTCATGGCAAAAGAACATCATTTTACATAATTAAAGCTAGAGTCATATAACACACGAAAGAATTTCATATAATAATTCAAATGAATATTTTTAAAATATGAGATTCTGCCTTATGCTTCTTTTCAATTTTCATGAAGGTATATTGCCATACAATGACTATCAAAAAAGGAAAAGAAACTTTTATGGCCAAACCACATATATAGTAAAAGTATTATTTTTTGACGTATCTGCAAGTATTAATAGCTATTTCGCATTCAACTTGGAAAAAAAAACCCAACCTAATTGTAGGAGTTTATAATCTAAACAAATCTTTGCTCTTTAAACAAAAAAAATATAATTTTCAAATATACAATTATCAACATAGCAAATACATCAGAAGGGGAAGAAACTTAACCTGAGAAAAGACGAAAATGAAGGTAATTATTATGTAAAATTTATTTTGCCCAAGCTCTTATTTCTATGTAAATATTAAATATAAGAAAATAATTGTACAATAGTACGTAAATTAGACGCAAACAAAAAGAAAATATAATATAAATTGATACAAACCTGAAAAAAGAAACAAAATAGCGTCTTGACTGCATCAATCAAAATGCCATGTTGAGAAGTTGAGCAGCGGTTCCCGTGGCCCTCACGGAGGGTGAGACTTTTTGGGGAGTGGAATGGCCACTAGGGAAAATGCACATGTGGTAATTTAAATGCATATTTGAAATAACATATATTGTGTTTAACATATTTGGCTGAAATATATCTATTTATATTCGAATTAATTAATAAGACCATTTAATTTATTAAAACATATGGCAAATATTAAACCAAAAGATTAACATAATTTGTTGGAGCAATTTAAGGATGTCAAGGTATTTAAAGGAGTAGTGGGTATTTAATAGGGGTAGTGGGGAAGTGAATATTTAATAATGATAAATACCATTAAAGAACACACATGACAAAAATTCAACAAAAGAATAAAAAAGGCACGAATGATAATTTGACACGTGGTATTCTATGTCCATATTATTAATATTAAATAAGAAAAAGTTGACATGTGGCGTTTAATTGTCCAACATGGATGCCACATGTCAAGCAAAAGACATTGTCATACATGCCGGCATATATATATATATAGATTAAGTTGGTGTAATTGCATTATTGTAATTTTTTGGAATGTATATTTATATTTGCCACCTCATTACTTTAATTGGAACCATATTCGGAAAAGATTTTAAGAAAGATTATTAACAATACCTATTATTTTTAATTGTTGTTCATAGGATATTATAAATTTTACAACATCACTTTCACATCTAATACTGATACACCTATTTCCACTTGATTTTTTTGCTTCATGAACTTGAGCTATGATTTTAATGCACAAATGATGTCTATGTAAAAAAAATACTACCTAATGAAAAAGTTCCTATAATGGCATTCCAAATTCCAATGCCTTGGTTCCATGTCTTATATTATATTAGGGGCATGTTTGGTACGCAGTGATGGATCCTATAAATGAATGAATGATTTTTAATCTGAAATAATTATTTAGTTATTTAGCTGCATTTCATTACTATTTTTAACAAAATTTCAGAAATTTGTTTTTTTTTTTTTTTTAGATCACCGTGAAAATTTCTGAGATCACCATAAATCACGTTATGAAAGGTAGGCTGTATTGACTAGCTTTTCTTCTACGTATCAGTGACAATAATGTCTCCTAACAGTAGGCAGTAGCTGACAATCACAATAATGTTGTGTTGACTACCAGCTTTTCTAGTAAAAGTCTTCTTGACACAATTAAGAGGATGTATATAACCGTACATTTCTTTGACAAGTTCTCCACCTACCCAGGATTTATTGGGTTTGTTGGAAGGACCATGAAATGGGCTGGACAGTGGATAAAGATTTGTTAACTTGAAATCATAGGAGATAGAAAATTGGGCATGCGCAATTAAATTGACTCCTTGAAAAGTAAAATACTTTGATCACCCTTATCTCCCTTCACACCTAACCCCTAAATCACAATAATATAACAAAATGATTAAGCAAAGACTCTAAAATATTTGAACTCTTTTTCTCATAAGTAAAATGAAAGCATAACAAAATATTCAAACTATGTGGCTTGTTCACTTATGACCACATAGTTATTCTCCCTTCTTATAATATTCCAGTCTTTCCAGCATCAATTCCAAATGGCTGTGGTGTCTAACTTTGCAATGCATCTCAAACAAAAAGGATTACTGGGCAAGATTTCATGCAGATTTCAAATGCGCAGCTTATCAGAGTCCAAATGTGTGTTAATCCAAGTGAATAAGTCTGACAAGAGGAGTAATACTGTAATGATGAATAAGTCTTTCAACTAAAAATTAATTTACACCAAGTGACAAACAGAATTTGTGACTAAATTTTTCATTTTCTGCAAATATCTTATCAAGTACCATACATCATTTTTGTATAGATTTGATCATGTTTCCTGTCTTATCCATACCTACAATGATAAACTCCTTTATATCTTTAGGAGATTCTGATAGCCTAATTGGTGGGGTCTGGAGTGACCATGAAATGGGCTGGAATTTGTTATGTGTAGGAGACGGAAAATTGAGTCATGGACACTTAAATTGCTAAATTCATGTATCAATTTCCCAAATTCTTTATAGCAGATAATTACAAGAAAAGCAGAATATTCAAAAATTGTCACGACCTAATAAAAATAATTATTGTTGTTGTATTTACTTTTAACCTTTTAAGTTCCAGTGGTATAAAAACTCAAGACAATGAAGAACTTGAATGATTTTAAGGTGCTACAATATATACTTGTGAGACGTGGTAGGTCCATTTTTTACCACTAGCTATTTTATAACCGGATTGTAGTAAAAGTCTTCTTGACACAATTAAAGAGGATGTATATAACCGTACATTTCTTTGACAAGTTCTCCACCTACCCCCAGGATTTATTGGGTTTTTTGGAAGGACCATGAAATGTGCGTATAAAAGGGGTCAAGTTGAAGGGACTAACATAATTGGATTTTTTTTCTTCTGAAATTGAGGAAAAATCTATTTTAACTCAAGAATTAATACTAGGAGGTCATGAAATGTCTTATGAAAGTTAATCTTGAGAAAAATGATTTTTCTATGAAAAATAATGATTACTTGCCAAAGATGAACAGTTTAGTGATGAAAAATTCGACATATTGAAATAACTAATAATTTATAAATAAACTTTTTTTCTTTTTCCCACAAAATGCTAATTTAGACTATTTTCCATCAAGTCAGTTTTTAAGGTGTGAACTATTTTTTAAACTACATTGATAACAATTAATATTTGTTAAACATTTTAGATCAATATTTTTTTTAAAAATAAATTAGAGATTAAACAGTTAGAGTATTCAATTTTTTTTAAAAAAAATTATTAAACTTATAAAAATTTAATCAATTTTTAATTTTTTAAATAAGATGGCCATTTTACTTACCTAAACATATACAAGTCACTCTAAGAACAATATAACAATATTAAAAACTAAAGGAAACCTTTATTTTTAGTAGATGACAAATGCAATTTTTTGGAAATCAAGATAACTTCTATTAAGGAAAATTATTCAGTAGTCTAGAACTACAATTCTTGTTGGAAAATAATTACAAGAGAAGCAGAACATTCAAACGAAGACGATCCTTCATATTTCTATAAGAGGAGGTAGTCATGAATATCGTTGTATTTGTACATAGTTTTAGGTTTAATGGTGCAATCATTGATTCTCGAGACAATGCAGTGACATTTTTTGGTTGTTAAGGGACAAATGTCCTATCAACAGACCCTTTTAGTAATAAGGAAGTTTCTTCTTACTTATCTTTCCCTAATCTCGTCATTTCATCTAAAAAAGAATAAATAGTGAGTGTAAAAAGATAATATTAGAAGTAACGTGAACAACACTATATGAAAATAAGGCCAAAGTAATGTGAACAACACTATATCAGTTTGGATCATTTTCAAGCTAACTACTGAGGTTTCAATTTTGCAATATAATCACCTTATGGTTTTCAAATTGGTGAAATTGATCCCTCCAGTTACATTTTTTTTTTTGTCAATTTTGCAAACATAAATTGGTCACGTGCATTGCACCTAGGGTATTGGTGTTGGTGCGTCAGAGTAGCTACTGGCATGGTGCCGTCTCAGGTGGTGGCTGGTGGACGAGCAAAGCTCTCTCTCTCAGAGGATCGGACCACATATTTTTTATTTTATTTTTTACACTTAACAGAAGAATGGATGAAAATTTAACAAAAGGGGTTATTTGGCACATACCCATTTGAGTAGTAAATTGGCTAAAAATAAAGTACAAGGGGTCTAAGTGCAACCCTCTCAAAGTTCAATAGGTGTAGATGCATTTTACCCAATTTTTTATTATAAAGTGGTCACGTACAATTTGAACGTGACCAATTTTTATTAGCAAAATTGACAAAAATATAACTAGAGGGGTCGATTCACCAATTTGAAAACCACAGGTAGTTATATTTCAAAATTGAAATCCTAGGAAGTTAGTTTGCAAATGACCCTGAAGTGACTATGTAACGTGAACAACACTACAAAAAAATAATTCAATCTTTAGTCATCAATCATAGAAAAATGACTCAAATGCTATTTTATCAACAATTTTCAGTGCCTTAATCCTAACGGACAATATATTGACTATAAAGACGTATTGACTAGCTTTTCTACAAAGTCTTCTTGACAAGTTTTGAGGATGTAATGTAACCCCTGCTTAATTTTCTTGGTAAGTTCTTCCCCTATCAATTTTCATTCCCCCTCTTGGTACCTAGAGCAATTCCTGTCACAAGATAACAACTTGATCATGAGTAGATCATAAATCTCCATAAGGGAAAGTAAACCAAGACTAGAATTACATAGCTAGTTGTTGTTCGGGTCTCTCTTGGTAGAGAAGGCTCCAGGAGAATTCTAAATAACATCATTCTAAACCAAGTTTTTAGTGCCTTCATCTTGGCAAACAATATATTGACCATAAAGACCGTATTGACTTGCTTTTTTGGAAAGCCCTCTTGACAAAATTTTGAGGATGTAACCATTGCTTAATTTTCTTGGAAAGTTCTTCCCCAATCAATCTTCATCCTCTCACTTGGCCTTTTCCATGGACCATACCGGCAGTGACAAGCTCCTTTTCCTTTATTAAATTGCTGAACTCATGGATGGGTTAGAATTTGTCACCTTGAAGTGTAGGAGACGGATAGTTGAGTCATGGGCATTTAAATTGCAGAACTCACACACCAATTTCCAAATTCTTGGTGGAAAATAATTACAAGAGAAGCAAAACATTCAAACGAACATTAATCTATATATATATAGATTAAGTTGGTGTAATTACAATTATTGTAATGTTTTGGAATGTATATTTATATTTGCCACCTCATTACTTTAATTGGAACCATATTCGGAAAAGATTTTAAGAAAGTATTATTAACAATACCTATTATTTTTAATTGTTGTTCATAGGATATTATAAATTTTACAACATCACTTTCACATCTAATACCGATACACCTATTTCCACTTGATTTTTTTTCTTCATGAACTTGTGCTATGATTTTAATGCACAAATGATGTCTTATGTAAAAAAATACTACCTAATGAAAAAGTTCTTATAATGACATTCCAAATTCCAATGCTTAGCTAGGTTCCATGTTTTATATTATATTAAGGACATGTTTGGTACACAGTGATGGATCCTATAAATGAATGATTTTTAATCTGGAATAAATATTTGGTTGTTTTAGTTGCATTTCATTAACTAATACTCTAATACTGATTACCAATTTTAACAAAATTTCAGAAATGTTTTTTTTTTAGATCACCGTGAAAGCCCTAATACTAAAAAATTTCTGAGATCACCATAAATCACGTTATGAAAGGTAGGTTGTATTGACTAGCTTTTCTTCTACGCATCAGTGACAATAATGTCTCCTAACAGTAGGCAGTAACAGACAATCACAATAATGTTGTGTTGACTACCAACTTTTCTAGTAAAAGTCTTCTTGACACAATTAAAGAGGATATATATAACCGTACATTTCTTTGACAAGTTCTCCACCTACCCAGGATTTATTGGGTTTGTTGGAAGGATCATGAAATGGGCTGGAAAGTGGATAAAGATTTGTTACCTTGAAATCATAGGAGATAGAAAATTGGGCATGCGAAATTAAATTCCTAAACTGATCATACTAATTTCCATACTCTTGTGCTGCATAATGAACATAGTTATGAGAGACAGAGCTAGAGAGGCATTTTTATAACATTCAAGCAGACATTAATGGTCTCTTAAATTCTGCGAGATTAAAATAGTTGATGTGTTGTATTCTCACATTTTTTTTTTGGTCAAAGGCAGAAATCTTATTTTAAATATACACATGGAAATGTCATATGAGTGGAGAGGAGGATCGAACCCAGACCTAACTAGGTAAGAAATGTGGAGTGCACCACTGGACCAAATACCTAGTAAGCATCTCACATGTGATTTTGAGACTATAAAAATTGATGTCCATTTGTGACAGACTAATTGTAAAATATATTATACACCATGCATTACGTATGAAGATCATATACCGTGCTATAACGATAACGAATGATTAAACCATTATGTATAAGAGATAAAAGGGACTTTTTGATTTTAAGTTTCGAAAAATTCCACCTCTGTTGATTTTGGAAATGGTATGTTTTATATGCCAGTAAACTCGTCTCCATTCACCACAATTAATACATAAGTCACGTTATCTACCAAAATCTATCTCAAAGTGGAGAAATTTTCTACTAAAAAAATAAGTGTTAAGGAACAAAATAACAGAATATGAAATTTCTTCTTACTTATCTTTAACTAATCTCATCATTTCATCAAAAAAGAATAAATAATGAAGTGTAAGAAGATTATATTGGAAGTAACGTGAACAACACTACAAAAAAACAATGAAGTTTTTTGGTCATCAATCATAAGTAAAATGAATCAAATGTCTACAATTTTCAATGTCTTAATCTTGGCAAACAAGATATTTACTTCAAAGACCGTATTGACTAGCTTTTCCACAAAGACCACTTGACAAAGTTTTGAGGATGTAATGTGACCCCACATAATCTTCTTGGTAAGTTCTTCCCCTATCAATTTGCATCCTTTGTCTTATCTCTTTTGTCTTATCCATACCTCCAGACTCCATTGTCAAGGTCCTTCCTCTTTCTTTCTCATTTTTTATTTATTTATTTATGTTTTTAGTCAAGTTGCTTCCTCTTTAGAAGATTCTTTTGTTGTTTCAATTGGTGGGGTTTGGAGGGACCAAAAATGGGCTGGAATTAATCACTTTGAAATGTAGGAGACGGAAAATTGAGTCACGTACCAATTTCCCAATGGGCTTAGATTGACTCACACCGCCCTTCCACCATTTTTTCACACCATTTAAAAATTGTGGATATCAATGTCCATAATTTGTGAGTATGTTCATAATTTGTAGACATTAATGTTAATAATTAGGTGGTGTGTAGTGTGAATTGTAATAATTTCCCTTTCCAAATTATTGTTAACAAATAATTACAAGAGAAGCAGAATATATAGGAAATGATCCCTCATATTCTAGGAGAGGACCTAATCAAAGGAAACTCAAGACAATGTAGAACTTGTCATGACGTTAAAGTGCTACAATGTTTGTGAGAGATAGTAGCCTTAGTAGGTTTCTAGAACAATCCATTTATAATTTCTTACAATTTATTTTTTAATTTTTGTCACCAAATTTTAATTTTAATTTTTCTTGTGTGTAAATTCCTTCCTTTGTGTTACATACTCGTCACCAAATTTTAATTTTTCTTGTGTGTATGTCATAGAGAAAACTAATAAAATTTTAATCTTGAAGGATTTTGCTAGCTATATAGGTTTCTCTCTATCTCTCACATATATCTTAAAATCACTTTTAATTTAATAATATTATTACTATCTGTTAATGTGTTGAGTAGTTCTAAATTTTATAATGCCCTATATGTGAGCCAAAAATGAGTCTATGAGAAGAGTAGTTGGCAGAAAGTGGCAGCTAAGAAGAATGACACTAATTGCTTTCTAAAAACTTCAAATGATACAGCTTGCTGCAGGCTATGATTTTAAATTAAAATAATTATTTTTTAACCAAAAAAAGTTCTTACAATGAAAATTAAAATAATTTTGAGGAACTCTATGTCATACTGTCATCAATTTTTAATTTTTTAACCAAAAAAAGTTCTTACAATGAAAATTAAAATAATTTTGAGAAACTCTGCGTCATACTGTGTCATCAATTTTTTTATTTTTTATTTGCTTATGTATTGTTTTTTAAATTCTTATTTTTTTAGATATAAATTAAAATAATTATATTTTAACCAACTTTATAAATAAACAAACAAGTTTTCAAGTAAAAAATTGCATCCAAATGCACTCTATTATGCCGTGTAACACATGGACTAATTATCAAAAATGGTGTAAAATAAGAAAATGTAAATCACGTTATGAAAGCAGGTTGTATTGACTTGCTTTTTTTCTACGTCCCAAAGACAATAATGTCAGATAATTACAATAAATTTTAAAGTGTCACGTGGACCAGCTTTTCTACTAAAGTCTTCTTGACAAAAGTTAATTAAGGGGATAAATTTCTAACTCTGCTTTCTTTTCTTTGACAAGTTGTCTTCCTATCAATTCTCATCCCCCCTCTTGTCTAATTCATACCATACCTTCAATGACATATTGCTTCCCAAACATTGAGGAATTTTTTGTCCTAATAAGTGGGGTTTTCTTTAAATAACAGATTATTTCACTAAAAAAAAAAGGGCAGATAGGACTTGTTGGGTTTAGAATGAGTATTAATGAGCTGGAGAAGGATTTGTTATCTTGAAACCATGGCAGATTGAAAATTGGGACATGCGCAATTAAATTACTAAATTGACATACAAATTTCCATACTCTTGTTTTGTATATAATAATTAGTGAAAGAAGCAGAAAATTGAAGCAAAAATGGTCCCTCAAATTCTATGGGAACATTCAAGCATTATTCTTATATACTCAGAGAATTTTCTAGCCTAATCTTACTGGTACTTAATTTCTTCTCTTAATTGCTACCAAACAATAGAAAATTTTGCATGAAGTTATATAAAAATTCTCTAAGATGTTGGAAGCATTATTACCAAATATTTACAAAATCGATGTTATTATGAAAGGTAGGTTGTATTGACAATCACAATAATGTTGTGTTGACTACCAGCTTTTCTAGTAAAAGTCTTCTTTGACACAATTAAAGAGGATGTATATAATCGTACATTTCTTTGACAAGTTCTCCACCTACCCCCAGGATTTATTGGGTTTGTTGGAAGGACCATGAAATGTGCGTATAAAAGGGGTCAAGTTGAAAGGACTAACATAATTGGATTTTTTTTTTCTTCTCTTTTCTGGTGTGAACCCATTGAATTTTAAGGTCTTGAAAGTAGTGATACAATTGGATCTTAAGAGGATGCCTTAAATATGATGGGACCCTCATTTGTAAATGCTGTCTAGGAGACTATTCTTAGTTTGTACTATGCTGTCACATAAGTTTCTAAGGTTTTAGTGGTAAAAATTTATATTATCCCTAGTTTTACTATAGCTTCGAATGAGTTGTAGACTCAAATATTTTGGGTTTGATTCCCGCTAACTAAAAGCTTTCCTTCGATTACCTGATAGACGGTTTTAGTAAATGGGATCATGTAGACTCAGATATTATAAAGTTTGCTACCCAAATGTGGGTCGGAAGGTTAGCTGTCTTGATGTGATTCCTCGTCGTCAAAAAGTGTCTCTAATATTACTTATACATTGAATTGAAGGAACTAAGTTCGCTGAATTTCCAGAGTCTTCAGAATTGAATACACAAAATTCCTTCCATACAAAGTTGTTTTTCTACGTATCCATTATTGCCAGATAGGTTTGTTTTGAAAGTCCATGGAACTTGATTAAATTAAAGGTCTCAAACATTCTGATTAAGCTAGCTTTTGCAAATCTTTGTCAGCTAACCGAATGATTAGATGGAACTATCAAATTAATAAGGCTTGAAAAGTTCTTCATGTGATCTCAATGTTTATCCTAGTGTTCTACTTCACAGAAATACAATTTATATATATTTTTTTTGTGTGACCATAATAATATAAAGAGTACAGTACTTAATTTTGAAAGATTAATAACATCATTATGTTAATTTTTTTTTTTTAAGAAAAATATTTTTTGTTGATAATCATGTCTTTTGAAAAGTTTCATAAATTGAAGGGACCTTAATATATAGATGAGAAAGAGTATGAACATATGGATTACTTTCTAGCAAAAAGTTGAAAATTTTAAATTAAACCATTTCGTTTAAAAAACGTCAAGCTGGACTGGCTAAGGAATATAAAACGTCAATTGTGATTGTGATTGTAGTGTGATTGTGACAGCAACTATGGTTAGTTTCTATACCGTCCCTCACGTCGAGCAAGACTATTAGTGCATTGTGACAACAACCATAACCCTTCCGGTGTATGTAATAATTTCTCACCACCATGAATGAATCAACCCACACTCACCCACTTAATTGCACTTTATACTAAGTAAAGTTATATATAAGGTAAATATTACCACACATCATGATCTATCATGGTGTGTACACACCACCTATATATATATATATATATATGGATATATATATATTTTTATAAATATATATTTACATTTTAATTGGTGTGTACGAATGGTATGCATTAGTGATGTGTACTTACCACTACCCTTATATATAATAAGTTAGGGCAATCTATGTATTTGTCATAGTTTCAATTTCATTTTTATAGTAAGAAAGTTTTGTAATTCAATAGCATTTCTGATTTTTTTTATGAGGATAACTAAGGTTTGAATTATCATCCCCACTTATTGTGTCATACCTTCTAAATTGGTGATGATTTCAATTTTGTCCCTATACATTTAATTATCAAAAAAAAAAAATAAAAATCATCCTTATAGATTTGATTGTCAAAATGTATAGGGATGAAATTGAAATTATCCCTAAAAGGGAAGGACAAAAAAATGTTGTTTGCCCAATAAGCTAACACTACCATAGTTTTGATAATCAATCTAATTTGCCAAATTTAACAACCACATAAAATTATTGGACCTACTAGAGCATCCATTACGGCAACAATAGAAGAAATTGACAAAAGTCAAAAGTTTTCATTTTATATAGATACTAGTTGAAGGTTTGTGGATTCTACAGTTTTGGACATGAACTTATCAAATATGTATTTTTATTATGAATGCTCTAGTGATAATTACTAATTGACTCATTGTTAAATAATTTCATAACTCTTATGAAACGGACCAATGGTTTTACAATGATCTTTGGTAATAGAGGTTGTGCAATAAACTCGTTAGGGCTGGTTGATATCCTTCATAAGGAGAACCAGTTTTTAAATCTCTGTTTCTCAACTATCGAATTATTCTAAAAAACAATTGTGCAATAAATTTTATGTTTAGCATCAAAAATCATCATGTGAATTTTTCTTTTCTCATTCACCTAGTCACAAAAATTTATATAGTTCTTCTTCAATTCATTTTCTTTCTTTTCATATTAGAGGTCCTATTCCTTTTCTTTCACGATGATAGTCAAAATTATTAATAAGATCTTGTGACTGTCAAGCGTTGTCTTTGACAGCTCTAAGTCTGTATTGAAAATTTGAAATTCAACATATTGAAATAACTAATAATTTATAAATAAACTTTTTTTTTCCCCACAAAATGCTAATTTAGACTATTGGGCCTAGTTACAACCGTTTTGTCAAAACCTCTTGTGCCTTGTTGGGCTGAATTGAACCAGTTGGTTTCGTCGGGCCCATCGGATATATGATCAGCCCTACATGCAGCAGCTCATGGAAGCAATTTCAGCATTCCCAAGAGTTTAATGAGTGTTGAAAGCATGCAAATAAGCTATGTCACAATTAATTTAGGACAATGCTATTTCTACACCACTTTTTTATATTTCTACATCATTTGGTGTGGAAATATCAAAAGATAAGTGATTTTGTGCACCATCTTATGATGCAGAAATGTCATTTGCCTTAATTTAGCAACAAATGTATGTAACAACTTAAATAAAGAAACACGAACTCAGTAGGGTCAGATATCTATACCCAAAAATACATGAATGGAAAAATTAAGGTAAAACTATAGTCAATTGGCAAGATAAAGAAGAACATGAGTGATGCATGCTTATATGATTGCTTCCCTTCCCAAAGCTTGAAATAAGTGATACCTCAAGTGGGTGGCTTTTTTATTGGGTGAAGATGATGAAATCTTTTAGATTTAGCTTAAATTTGAGAGCTGCACCGATGCAATATCAGTTGAGGGGACAAGTCAACCTCAATTAGCCCTTCAAAAATTTCCATCTTGATGCTTAACCTGCCATAAAATCTACTTTAAAAGCAAAATATTATTATTAATAATTAAACCCTGTACTAATGTTATGTGGGCTGATCGTGTCTCAATTAAGATGCAAGTGTATTTAGTTTCATCTTGGTCTTTGTTAATTCATCCAAGCAACACAAAGAAATAAGTTCTTGGAAGTGATATAGTCAACGAGAAGGGTACATAGTTATGTGATCAATTACTTATATTGATTGCTAAAACATATATGGACCTTAGAATAAAGAATTGGCAAATGACAATGCTCATATGTCTAGACATTTGATAAGAAATGTGACAGAACTGTTATTGGACCAATTAGAATTAAAAACAACAAATCCTAAGAGAATATTGAATTCTAAGAATCTTAAGGAAAAGTGCAAGTGGATAAAGAAAGAAATTATCAGGGCAATGGCATAGAAATTATTGACCATTGACCTTTTAAATCTTTAAAAAATCCCAAATTTTCAATTTAGTTGTTGTGACGGCCTTCCTTGTTGTTAAGGCTACAAATCGTCTTTACAAATATCAGTACATAACCGAGGTAGCTTTACAAGGCGATGCAGTTATAAATGACCAAAGGCAATGTCGCTTCAATTTGCCTTTCCATTGACGTCATATTTGAAAGCAAAGTAATAGGACAACAAGAACAAAAATTTAGGGTTGGATTAGAAATTAACAAATTATAAAGTTTATTTTGTATAAATAATCTAGGGTTGACTTCTTTAAAGCGATTTGCATATTCAACTTTATTACGATAGACTGCTCACAAGGCTACAACTAATTCAATCCAAAATTTTAAGAATCACATAGTCTCACAAGTTAAGAAAGATGTAGGGGTAACGATTTTAAGATGACAATGAATCACTAATTAAACTTCAGTGATTTGAACGACTACAACAGGACCCATAAATCACAAGAGACAAACAATACCCATTACACTAAGGTCAATCCAGCAGGAATTGGCCTTCATTCCTTAGAAAGATTTAGTCCATATGATGTTTATAGTTTTTTTGTAAAATGTAGTTGAAGATAGTAAATGCTAGAGAGAAAAACCAACCCTTTTTTTATTAACTCTTGGAGTATTTATATCAATTTTTGTGATGATTAATGGTTTACAATCCTAAAACTAGAGGATCGGTTCTGACAATACTGGCCTCCCAGTACTATTTGATTGGATATGTCGGTTAAGAATAAGCTCAACTATTGTTTCTGGATATTCTAATTGTCCTCCAACCATTAATGGTGTTCATTAATGCTATAGGCTTCAAGTATTTATTGTGTGATCAATGTTGGTCATTCAAGCTTCAATCATGCATTTAATGTCAATTATGTTATGTACATCGGTTCAAACTACCAAGCCTGCCACTTTTGAATCTATAATCTAAAAACCAGTTGTACTTGTACCTCATTTGTGTTCTCATTAGAATTTTCCTACCCCTCCAAAAGTTATATAAAATAGATTGTCCCAACAAATTAACAATTTTTTTTTTTTAATTGACACATTATAATGTCCGACTAACCACATATGTCTTCTTGAAGTCCCACGCTTTTTATGCGGACCATCCTAACACAAAAACTTGTTCTAAACCCAAAAGGTTTGTCAAATATCTAAATAGGCCAATCTAAAGATTCTAAACCCATTTGCTCACACACACACGTTACATCCAAAAAAAAGACACCAAAAGGTCATGGCCTCACAGGCTGCAACTTTTATGAGAGAACTGGTTTGTTCCTGACAATTATCTTTGGCTTGAAGCTTGTGGATTTGGTGGTTCAGATCAGCTTGTATTGAAGCTGTTTGATGTAATGCTTGAGAGGGACTTGGTTTGAGAGAGAGAGAGAGAGATAGTCCCATTGCTACAGTCTTCTCTACAAAAATTGAAGTAGATTTCATGTATAGTGTTTCAATTTGCCATAAAGCTCCTTGTGGGTAAATGTTATGTTTCTTTGTCTTTTTATATTGTATAGATGACTCTTTTGGTTGTAACTCCTAATACAGACATCAATGGTGAATGAACAAAGAGTAAACAAAGTTAGTGTCTTACCACTATTTCGCATTTATTTGACAATTATGATCCTCAAGATCACTAGTTGCCCCAATAAGTCCAGAGTGGCAACATATTTCACAATTATCTAGGTGTCAATTTATTAATGGTAGATAATAAAATTGTGTCAATCGTGACCCTATATAAAAATCATTAAAATCTTACCAACTCAACATTTGTAAAAAATATTGTGGTGTACGTAGCATTACTGCTAGTTCCCCTCCAAAGAGAAATTTGGAGATGTCCCAAACTTTCCATCTTGTGGTATTGGACCCCCATAAGTTGGTTTGGGAGAGATTCAAATATTCAAGAAATGTGAAACTTTTTAAGCTAATGAGGGATTTCCTTCTTGTTCAAATATTCAAATATTTTGCTTTTCCAACTTTATCTACATTTTGATGTCAAAAGGGTGCTTTAAAACAACAGTTTCTAGTACTTGGCTTTCATCTTTGTGAATTTAAACATATAACTAGTTGAAGAATTTCTACTTATATATATGTTTCTGGTAGACTAGTACAAATAAAGAATAATGCTAAAAAGTACTGAATTGGAAAGCTTTGCTAAAGCAACACTCTGATAACACTCTACATGGTAAAGCTAGAAGCTTTAGATTGAGACGCTGTTGGGAATTCCCTTGGCAGTAAGTCCTTCTTCACTGGTAGGATAGAGCAAAGTGTATGGCATCTTGATGGGACCAACACAATTCTTTAATTTCTCATCCTTGTTCCTCTTTGTTATCCTATCCTCAATTTCTTCCAACTTCTTTCCAAATCTTTCAAAGGCTGCCAATGGTGTTTTGTCTGAGGTCCAGTCAAGACTGTCGCTTTGCCCAAGATAAATCTCATCAGATGAAGGGAAATGCCGAGAACAGATTTCTCAAGGGAAATGCCGAGAACAGACTGGGAAGTAAAATGTTTTCAGGAAAGCTTTATCAAGGGTGTGTCTTAAGCTCCTTGTAGTCAGTACTGCCCTCTTCAGACATGAACTGACGGCTCATTGCAGGGCGGTTTGGGGGGTAGCCTCCATAAGGATACTGTCCAAAGTTGATGGTTGCATGGAGGGCTGAAGCAATCCATATGGTGATTGTGCATGTTTCGATTAGCTCTTCGCGAGTCTGCATTTTAGGCCACCAGGGCTCATCTTTCTTGTCACCATGACCCTCCTCTCGGAGTTCCTTCCACCAGGACTGGAGTTCAGAGTCATTTTGGACCATGTCATCAGTCTTGTAATAGAAGGAGCAGTAGTCTTCGACCCATGTTTTGATCGCTGACCAGATTTCCAGCCCATCAACAGCATAAGGGTAATCCTCTATCAGTAGGCGCAGACCATGTGGGGAAACATCCTCAACTGCCATTCCTCTGATAGAGCAAAGGATAGCATGCCATTGAGATATGACATGAACATATATAGTTTTAGTTTAGACCATTTGGACAATATTTACTGAAATCCTAATCCCTTAGTTGCTCAGCCTTTCTAAACATCATGCTATAGTGTAAAGTCTAATTTAGCTAGTTACTAGTTTTGTTATTAGTGGTTTCATTGATGGATATATTCACAATAAATTTCTTTGTTTTAATTACTATTTTCAATGCCGTATAAACCATGAATTCTTTTAACCACTTTCTGGACCATAAGATTTACCTCTTGATGAGATCAGCGGGGAGTGCTTGCTCAGGAAAAACCCAGTTTTTATGAAGTACTGATGACCACTCCATGGAATACTTTCTTGGAAATACTGTTGACTCCAGGGCACCACCAGCATTGATGAGGACCTGTCGGGCTAATGCATTTACATTCATGGTGTCACGGAAGTGAGGATGCAACAGTTTATAAATTGGGTGAAGCACGCTCAACTGCCTATTGGTTGCTATGGTTGCTATCACAAATGGCTCAATCGCAGCATGGGTATGTAACCTGCAATCAAAATGAAAGATATGTAAAACCCATTTCAACAAGAACTGAAATTATTTTCTGAAACTTCTTCATCAAAATCATACCAGTGGCTGATGAGCTGGTGATAGCCTGAGTCAATTACAGCCACATAAGCCTTAGCTAGTTGCCAAATGCAACTTTGGACACCTTCTTCAGCTGGGGTGTATACTTTGCTAATGGCTCCAAATTGGTTTCCATCAGGATGAGGCAAGCTCAATTCAATCGCTAATGGCTTCAAAGTCCCATCCTCTTTCAAGAAAAGGAGTGTCCTGCTGGTGTAGATCTTTGTGGATGTCTCATTTATCCTCTTCAAGTATGGCATTAGTGCATCATGATGATCCAATATGAATAGCTTGTTGCTCTTGATTGCCTATTAAACCAATTGGATTTTGTTACCATGGTTTATTATATTTGGAATAACTGCTGCCTCAAGTTGAATAATAATTTAGTTACATTACCTCATCTATGGAGAGCCCATTTAAGTATTTCCCTATGTGCTCTTCGGTGATTGTTCTGGTTTGATCACCATATACTTTACTATCTAACTTGCTTGATGGAGGGAATTCCTGCAATTGAATTAGAAGTGGTTATGTTTAAAGATCAAAAACCATGACCTTGGTTTAGCTGTTAAGAAGATGGATGAAGAAAAACTCAACTTTGACATCCAAATAAGGATTTCAAAACATTTTCCAATTTAATTCTTTTTCTTTTTTATTTATTTTTCAAAGAATTGCAGACAATTAATAGTGAAAGCTTTAAGTTTACTTGGAGACAACGGATGATAACAGGGTTTACTCCAGCCAGCATTTCTCTTGCAAATTCTTCATCAGTCCTCCAAGCAGACTTGTCCTCTGCTCCAAATCATTAAAAATAACCAAGTTAGACAAAGGAACAAATGTAGCAAGATCTTCAATGAAACTTGCACATTAAGGTATTCACTAGTGTCATTGCAAACAAAATGTATTCATTGTATTGTGCCTTACAAGTCAGCTATATAAAGTACCTTTAATCACTTGAGGCACTGGGAATTTAAGGAGTCCTTCACCATCGGTTCGGAAGATTTCCTTGAGTGTCTCTCCAGGGATGTTCTTCCTAATATTCTGAAGTAAATCATTGGGCAACTCAATTCCTCCTTCATAGAGATTGAGTATATCTTGTAATTTGTCAAACTCATTGGGGGTGCTGCTAAATGCTGTTTCTAGCTCAGGTTTAAGGAACTGAGCGATGGCTTTCAGTGCATAAGCAACAAAGTTGGACATCTTCAAGTTATCAAATCTTTCATCTCTCAGGACATAAATGTTTATGCTAAGAAGAGGGTTTAGCCTGGTCTCAATTTTAGGATCTTTTTTTTTTTTGATAAGTAATGATAATTTTATTAGAAAAAGCCCAAGCATACAAATTGTATACTAGGGACAATAGAATCAAAAAGTACAAAGGTCAATCAACTCCGCAATGGAGTGAACAGAATAGACTCTAGATCCCACAACCCATTCAAGAAGAGTTTGAAAGAAAAACAATTTCAGCTCCGGAAGAGATCGCTCCAAATCCTCGAAATGCCTAGCATTCCGCTCACGCCAAAGACACCAAATCAGACAATGAGGGATCATCTTCCAAACCTGAATAGAATCAGGTCTCCCAAACTTCCCAAGCCACCCATGGAACAGATCCAGCACTGTGTGGGACATAACCCACTGCACCCCAAACATTCCAAACACCATAGACCAAATATCCTTAGCCACAAGACAATGCAAAAATAAATGATCCACACTTTCCCCACTTTGCTTACACATACAACACCAATCTTGGAGGATAAAGCCCCTTTTCCTCAAATTATCAGTAGTTAGAACCTTCCCCAACGCTGCAGTCCAGGAGAAAAATGCAACACGAGGAGGAGTTTTCGATTTCCAGATCACCTTCCATGGGAACAGCACACTAGGCGAATTAAGTAAGGCTCTATAATACCTCTTAACAGCAAAATCTTGTTTAGAAGGCCTCTCCCAACATAGCTGATCCTCTCCTGTCCCCCTCAAGGAAGACCCATAGATGAGTTCCATAAAGGAGGTGAGAGGTTCCAACTCCCAATCATGCACACTTCGAGTAAAAGAAACATCCCAATGTAACATCCCCGTCCCAAGGGACGTAAGATCAGCAATTGAAGCTTCCTTATCCCTAGCAATAGAGAATAGCTCCGGATAAGTCACCTTCAAAGGCTCCATACCACACCAACGGTCATGCCAAAAGCGAATTCTTGTCCCATGTCCTACCTCCATAAAAAGATGTCTCGAAAAAGACTCCCATCCCTTACGAATATTCTTCCATAAACCCACTCCATATGGACCTCTACAATCGTTAGAGCACCACCCACCCCATAAACTACCATATTTCACATCTACCACTCGTCTCCAAAGAGCTTCCGGCTCGGTTCCATACCGCCAAAGCCACTTACCTAGGAGAGCTTGGTTAAAAAGCCGGAGATTGCGTATTGCCAATCCTCCATTACAAATAGGTTCACAAATTTTGGACCAGCTCACAAGGTGATACTTAAACTCCTCTCCTAATCCACTCCAGAGAAAATCTCTCTGTAACTTCTCTAGTCGGTGAGCCACTGCAGTGGGTATAGGGAATAGTGAAAGATAATACGTAGGTAAGTTAGATAGAGTGCTCTTTATCAATGTGACTTTACCTCCCTTGGATAGATATAACCTCTTCCATCCTGCTAGTCTGCGCTCCATTTTTTCAAGGATCGGATTCCATATGGTCGTCTCCTTGAATTTTGCTCCCAATGGAAGTCCTAAATATTTCATAGGTAGGGAGGCTTGCTTACACCCCAAAATACCAGCCAATTCCTCCATGTTTGGAATCTCCCCCACAGGAACCATTTCAGATTTCCCCAGATTAATTCTCAAACCTGAGATAGCCTCGAACCAAGTAAGAACACATCCCAGATGTTCGATCTTAGAAGGGTCAGCATCACAAAAAATTACCGTATCATCCGCAAAAAGCAGATGTGACACCATGACCTCCCTCTCTACTGAGCTACCCACTGTGAAACCGGATAAGAAACTTCCTTGAACAGTACGATCTATCAACCGGCTTAGAGCCTCCATTACAATAACAAAAAGCAAAGGTGAAAGAGGATCACCTTGTCGAAGACCTCTGGAGCTCGCAAAAAAACCACTGGGGCAACCATTAATTAGAATGGAGAATCGAACCGTGGAGATGCAAAACCAAATCCATTTCCTCCAACGCAAAGGAAAACCACAACGTTGGAGCAAATATAAAAGAAACTCCCAATTAACGTGGTCATACGCTTTCTCAACATCCAATTTGCAAATTACACCTGGAACCCCTTGTTTCATCCTACTATCCAGACATTCATTAGCAATGAGGACCGAATCCAGAATCTGTCTCCCCTGGATAAAAGCATTTTGAGATGGCGATATAATCTGAGGGAGAACTATTCTCAATCGATTAGCCAGGAGCTTTGCCAAAATCTTATATACCCCTCCCACTAGGCTTATTGGCCTAAAATCCTTCACCTCAACAGCTTCAGATTTTTTTGGAATGAGGGCTAAAAAAGTGGCATTGAGGCTCTTCTCAAAGGAACCCAGCTCATGAAAATATTTGAGGACCTTCAAAATATCGGACTTAATCACCCCCCAACAAGATTGGAAGAAAGCCATGGGAAAACCATCCGGCCCGGGAGCTTTATCCCCAACGAAACCTTGCACAACACCAATCACCTCTTCTTCTTCAAAAGGTCTCTCCAACCCAGCTGCTTCCCTAGTAGATAGCATAGAAAAATCTAAGCCGTCTAATAAGGGTCGCCTACAGTCCTCCTCCATGAAAAGGTGATTATAAAACTGTGTAATACACTCTGATATAGCATGCGGGGATGAAGACAGTTCCCCATTAATAGATAGAGTGGAAATAGTGTTACGTCTACGATTGGAGTTGGCAATGCAATGGAAGAATTTGGTATTTTTATCACCCTCTTGCAGCCAAAGAGCCCGAGATTTTTGCCGCCAACTAATTTCTTCCATCAAAGCATTACTTTCCAAGTCTGCTACAATCCTCTCTCTCTGGTTTTTCTCCTCTACAGATAACGGGCGTTCTTCCATATCACCATCCAACTTATTAAGTTCAAGCATAAGCTTATTTCTCTTATGAGCCACATTTCCAAATACCTCATCATTCCACTTTTTCAAATCAGATTTTAGAGCTTTAAGCTTCTTGGCCAAGATGAAGCTAGGAGTCCCTTGTATCTGATACGAGTCCCACCACCCCTGTACCAGCTCTCCAAACCCCTCCGCTTTGAGCCACATGTTCTCGAACCGGAATGGTCTATTTCCCCTATGAAACTGACCGTTCTCCAACATGATTGGGAAGTGGTCCGATAATATTCTTGGAAGCCTCCGTTGAACGACAGTGGGGAACCTATCCTCCCAATCACTGGAATAGAGAAAACGATCGATGCGAGACATAGCAGCATTCTCACGATTATTCGACCAAGTGTATCTGCCTCCCTCCAACGGAATATCCCTTAGTCCCAAAGAAAAAATGAATTCCGAGAAATCGTTCATGGCTGGAGTAAACTGATCCGCACTCGATCTTTCCAAAGGGAACCGAATCACATTGAAATCACCACCAAGACACCAAGGGGTACCCCACCAGCTTTCCAAACCAGCCAATTCCTCCCACATTAATCTTCTCTCCCTATCAGATTGAGGCCCATACACTCCTGAAAAAACCCACTCATTTTGATCCTCAGTATTTCTGAATTTGCAAGAGACAGAAAATAACCCAATTGCTTCATCAATTTTTTCGACTACACGGCGATCCCACATCACCAGAATGCCACCAGAGGCCCCTTCTGACCCAAGATAAACCCAATCTAAATGATGGATTCCCCACAAGCTACGAACAATACCCCTGGTAATAATATCCATTTTTGTTTCCTGCAAGCAAATAACATCAGGACCCCACAACTTAATTAGGTAACGTAGTTGATGGCGTTTATCCCGATCATTAATCCCACGTACATTCCAAGATAAAATTTTTAGATTCATTGAGTTATAGCTAACCCCCTCTCCCTAGGATCCACTCTTTTCCTGGCTGACCCAGTATCATAATTAACTGATGTCGTTAATCTTTTCAGCTCTCTGCTTCCTCGGCCCCCAGTCTTAGTGGCCTTTGAAAATTTTCCCTTATCACTTGGTTGTTGGGGTCTTCTCGCATCGATGGCCTGAAGTAACTGAAGAACCTCGTCTTCATACCCTTCATACGAAGCTCCTAAGTATTCCCCAAACTCTTTATATTTACCCAAGACCCATTCCGAAGGAGGAATAGTGTCTCGATCCTCATCTGATTTCAACTCCGGCAAATGGCTTGAGGTTGGTAACAGAGCAGCCAGAGGTTCTATTTCCAAAGGCCTATCATTCTCCTCGCAGCAAACCACCATGCCCCTTTCCTTCGGCAGCTCAGGATCCTCCCAGACCACCGACACATCTTCTTCCTCATCATCGTCCTCCTCGGATTCAATCTGACCTTCCGATGAACCCATATTATCAAAACCCTCGAGGAGAAGCACTTTTGGTTCCTCAGTTGACTCCGGGATACAAGGCTCTACCAACGATGGTTGACGAATTAGAGACAACGGAATGGAAATCCTCTTCCCGTCGCGGAGTTCCAATACCCAGTCCGAGGACGAGCCCCAAGTGCGCGAGACCTCATCACCGACACCTGCAAGAATGGTCTCACAGGATGAAGAAACCGTTACCTTAGTCTCGGTTTCGTCAGAATGGGTCGACACGAGGGTCAACGCCTTTGAGCTCTCAAGTTCTCTAGACAAATTTCCTTGTACCAGTGAAGACGGTTGTGCCTCTGGAGTTTCCGTCGACTCCACGCCCCACTCCGATGAAAGAGCGTGAAATGGGTTCGGTGAGAGAGGGATCGGAGGCATTTCTGAAGTCCATGGCTTCGAGTTAGAGCATTCAGGCTGTGTGGAAGCTTCAGAAGCTTCAGTCAATTTTAGGATCTGTTGAGATCATAACAGAAAATCTTATCGATATCAACATTAATACTTACAAAAACTTTAAAATTATTATTTACTCCATCAAAAGTTGATTCATCACTAATAATTTCTTTTCGGGATTATTTCTCATAATATTCATGATTGTAGATAACTCTAAGATGACTACATTCTATAGCATTTTTTACTTGCATATTCCCAACTAGAGAATCCCCCATCTCAACACATACACACACACACACATATAAAATAAATATAATTACGAAAGCAGATATTTTCACAGATCTTGTATCTGTGATTTGTTACTTCTAAACCTTAAATGCTAAACAAACACTAAGTTGAGGAAGTGATTGGAAAAAATTTAAATGTCTAACCAGCCTCTGTTGGTGGTCGCCCTGTTCTTCCCCTGCGTGGATAAGGGTACTCACTAGACCCTCCAAGAATTGGATGCACATGTTTAGGACTCCCCAAATCATTGTAGTAAGCATAGTCATAGACTCTGTCCCATTCTTGTAGCTCTCCCTTTCCATCTCCTCTCAAGTTCACTAGTTCTTCTTCTGTGTACTTGTGTAGTGGTGTTGGAGTTTCACTTGGAAGATATGTATGCATAATTATATATCATGAACTTGAACATTACTATTAAAGTATTAAACTCACAGATGCACCTATGCTAACAAAGCAAAACAAATATGGACTGCACTTGGATGTATAAAACCCATATCCGCTAAATTTTAGATTGACTTCTGGGCTGTGCCTCAATTAGGAACAATCTTTCATCTGATTTTTACATTTCTGAAAGCTTCAAGAAATTTAGCTTTTGTATTGATAGCTAGATTTGCATACAAATTGAGTGCACTATCATGTTTGTAAGCATGTATGCTTCTGCATATAAATAATTACCTTGTTAGAGAACAAAATGCGACCTTTCTTGTATTTGTTTGCAGGGTAAACCCATGAGTTGCAAACAAAGTGGATCTGACCTTCTCCCGGAACATCTTCAAGTGTGATACTCTTGAGGTAGAACTCACTATGATGCTTATTTTTTATTAAAATTGCCCCCGGAACTCCTATCTCATTGTCCCAATCAAAGGTAACCTTGAATGCAGACTCGCCTGCTGTTAAGGAAGTGATTGTAGTAATCCAATCTTCCAAATATGCTGGCTCTCCAACTTTCCCTTGCAACTGGTTTTCTATAAAATAAAATAAAAATAAAAAGTACATAAAATTTGAAATTAGTTATTTAGTAAGTAAATCAGAAGCCAGTAATCATCAACTATCAAAATGCTTAGATTGATGTTATTTGTCATTTAAAGTTATCTTAAATGCAACAGATCCATACAGATCATGCTAGTTCAGTTGTAGCTTCTTGATATGATGAGGCAAAGTTCACTATCCTAACACTTGAGCTTCCGGTTTGGCTCATGTAAACACGGTTTAGCGAGTGATCTGCACAGTGTTGCAGAATTTCATATCCTGAAAGTCATTCTGTATTATATAACAACTTGTCTTTGATATCCAAACCTTACAGAACCCTTTTGGCGATAACTAAGAGCCAGTTAGAGCAAAGCTTCTGTCTAGTGTTCCAGTCCACTGGACGGACACAGGAGTGATACGTGGTCATTTTTAGACACATGTTGTGTTCATGTCACGTTCAATGTGCATTGGACGCAAGCCAAGCTCCTAGTCTAACTTGCTGGACCTTCAAAATTTTGGTGACTTGCTCTTTTCTTTTCTAAATTTAGGAAAAGAAGGATATGCATCCCTATCTGTATTAGTTCTATATCATCTTTAGTAACTCCTAGCTATAGAGAGGAGTGAATGAGGCTTAGAGGTGTTAAACCCAATCTATCTCGAATTAGGACTTAAGAACTTTATTCACTGCCAGACAATATTGGACCTAAGTCACTAAACCCACAGATCTACCCTTTCCCATTGAATAGTTCAAGTCTTTGATTTGGTCACCATGCGTCTCAGGGTTATAGAATAAATTAGTACCATAAAACTTTGAGTAGGTAAGCTTAGAAATTAACAAAGTAAATATAAAACCAACAAAGATAGTATAAAGATCATAAGAAAATGCATATTGACTTGGGAGTTTTGATCATTGACTCTTTGTTGTGTAACGCCCCTGGGTTGTTGAGTCTAAATTTCAAATCCATGTAACACTTTCTTTCCCAATTAAAGATAAACCAAAAAAAAAAGGGAATAACTCTGCCTGTCATTGCTGGCACACCTCATTCCCTACCATGAATAAACATGCTGAGATTTCTCTTTTCCCTACTTTTCTTTTGAAAGAAAAGAAGTGGTACTACCTAATCAGTTCAACTCACTTGGTCATGGTTGTGGTTGATACAAGCTTTGACCTGAAAGCTAGTTTGATAGCACTAATAATATACTTTTCTTTAGTAATAAAGACAAAATTTACATATAATTCCTTAGGTTTTTTTAATTAAATTCAACTATAAGGTTGAATTGACTTTTCAACCACGTGATTAAATTTAATTGTCGTTTATGAAAAGATGCATTCATTAATTAATACAATCACACGATTGAATTTATTTACGTAACTGTAACTAAGTTTTACCTAATTATATTATTTATAATAACACATTGAATGCACTGTCATTTACAAGGTGGAATCATTGAAATTAGTAAATTAAGAAGAAAAATACTATAAAAAAACATGTAAACTAAGGAAGACATAACATAACCCCACTAAACAAAAAGATAAAAGCTCACCTGGGTCAACATTGACAGCACTAATGAGCTGCAGAGAGACCCCTTGGCCCAACAACTCATGTACACGATCAAGAAACGAAGCATGAAAGTCATTGAAGTCCAAAACATTCTTCTTCATCAACACAACAGTCCCTTTGATCTTTCTCTTCTTACTCTCATTTTCATCATTGAATACCTCCATGATCTTGTGTGAGGATTTGGCTCCTTTGCAAACTGGAACTCCTCGTTGGGTTGTTGGACAAGGCTGATGATCCGTCAAGAAACCATAAGTGCAACCTGATGATCCATCAAAATTTTCCTCCTTGATATTAGAGGTAGTAAGTGTAAATGAAGCATTTTCTGATGCCCCAGCTGTCCAGTCCGTTCATCATTTTTGTTTTATCTGATTCATAACTCAGCTTGATACAACTCGTAGTACAGCCCTATCTTCAGCTAGTACGAATTGAGGGAAACCTGTACGACTCGTAGCTCAGCATATCAGCTCTGTCAAACGACTTGTAGTTCATCTGGTTTAACAAATACAAAGATTTCCAATAAATTAAAATGTTCTGTCTCTCTCTCTCTCTCTCTATATATATATATATTTCAAATTGAAGAAACAAAGGCCAAAGGGCTTGAGAACAAAGAAATTTAGTCTAACTTGAAAAATATTACATTAAAAACTAACTAACAAAGCACTACAAGAAAAACAAAAGGTTTTGCATTTAAAAGACGAACCTCCGATGGACAAAATTCTGGCATTTTTAATTAGACCATGCAAAGGTTCCTAATTGTGCATTCCATGTTTGAGAAAATTGGGAGATGGAATCCAATGAGAGATCAAAGTCCATCACCTTCAAAATAGCAGTAGAATAAAATTATAAAAATAAATAGCAGAGCAGGATGCAAAATAGAGGTATGAGTGAGTGGGGAATTGAACTCAATATTAAGATGATGTCATTGATTGCAATAACTTTACATTTTTCTCAAATGGATTTAGAGCCAATGTGTTTTCTGTTTCACCACACAATTCAATGAGTTTGTTCTCAAATTCAAGACTTAGTGAAAGAGTACTAAGATCAGAAGGCATTGCCACATCACGCATTGTCATTGATCCTGTCCTTTCATACTCCTACAACACCAAGGAGAAAGTCACCAAATGAAGGGCCAAACAATATAAAATGTCAACAAATGTATAAAAAACAGCAAATGGATGCGACTAAAACAAACCTCCCAAATTGGTAAAAGTGATTGAACCATTTTCACTTCTGAATGGGTTTGTGAGAAGGATGAATAATTTTTAAACTGCTGATTAAGAATATCTGGTAAAAGTGATTGAACATTTTCACTTCTGAATGGGTTTGTGAGAAGGATGAATAATTTTTAAACCTGATTAAGAATATCAAAACCCAAATGAGGAAATATTCTAACATTGAGCTATGAAGAGAGTACACAAAATAATATATGCAATATAACTGCAAAGTTAAACAAACCATCTATGGAAGCATCCCCCTCAAGTTCAAAGACACTTTGACGTTTAACGCAACAAACATCCTGATGTGAGGAAGCCTCAAATTCACTAGGAAATTGACATATCCAATCAGCTGGAATTGTCGAGGATAACCAAACTGGTGAACTTAAAGACGCATCACAATTTAGGTCTACCTAATATAAAAAATCACACATCATTAACGATTATCACATAATTATGAGCATCTAGGTTTAGAAAAAAGAGGAAAAAATAACCTGGAAATCAGTAGGCATGCAAGTCAACTTATCCATATTCTGGTTTTGCAGACCAATACAATCAGATTTCCTTGGTGAGAAAGTGTTCGGTATTGGATTACGAAACTTCATCTTTGATAAATCCATATGGCCCATCCCATACAAGTTATAGACAATCTGACAAAAAGAAAATCTTAGATATTATAAAATGAAAAGTGAAACACAAATAATGGAAATGAATTGAAGTGTTCAAACATCCACAAGAAATGAATCTCAATTCAAGTGAGGAGCACAAAACTGGTGGGTCTCAAGTGTGCACATGTGGGTAACTATGCTAGCATTTCTCAAGATAAAATAACAATATTGTAAACATCTTACAAACCACTAATTCATTTGGGAACTAAATTTTCATTATCATTAGACATCCCCCAAGTACAAAGTCCAATTCAATGATTCAAATGTAGGGACGTATTTACCATAAAGGGAATATTTGATTCATGGGGTTGTAAGCTTCTATCTAGAACTGCGCCACCCTGAAAAGCAAGTATTACTATTTTAAAAAGCAAGCATACTCACATATCAGCAAAATGAAAATAAATAGATGAATGTACATAAAAATCACCTAATTCTTAATCAAAATTTAGAGGCAAGAAAGAAAGATCAACCAAACATAGGTGATGTTTGGGCAATGTCTACAACAGTAAAATGAAGTGATGCATTTGAATGACGAACACTGAACAGATATATTATCCAGAGATCTGTTTTAGCACCTGACTAAGAAACGTAGATACTTGGGTGACAAAAACTTCTACAAACAATACTTTTCTTAATCTAACTTGCAAAAGCCACAGCAGATACCAACCAATTTGTTGCAAATTTTGAAAGGAGGGCAGTAATTAATATACATCACTCTCAAAATTCAAAAAAGAAAAGAAAAGAAAAGAGAGAGACAGAGAGTAATAACAAGGATCAAATTCTTTTTGAAAGTACTCCAAATCATGCGTCGGAACCATGAAGGATCACATCCTATATGCTTATTGACAAAAATCAACTACAACATAGACCTTAAGTGTACAACTATACCTTTTAAATAAACAACTCTGTAAAGTAAATAAAATGCCATGATAGATTAGGAAAATAAAAACTAGGTTTATCTTACAGCACACAAGATATAATTATTACAATAACAATAAATTCGGAACAAGGGCATTTACCAGCTTATTCACATTCTTCTTCACCTATGTAGCTTCACTCGAAAAGTTTTCATAAACCAGTTTGCCCTTCTTGAGATCACAACATGTCCAATAAGAAGTCCAATTACCAATCCGCAAGCATATCCTATCACTACCGCTTTCCAATTAAATCCTTCTCCAAATGATGATTCATAGGCTCAGGGTAGAAGTTGGTGTCTCATTATTTTCACATTTCATTAACAACGGAGAACCACACAATCCCAAGTTTCCCTCAAAAGAGGAACTTTGAAATGTCCAAAATTGTCCACCTTGTGGAATAGGACCAATAAGTTGGTTTTGGGAGAGGTTTAAATATGCAAGAAATGTGAGACTTATTAGTTGCTGAGGGGATTTTTCCTAGGAACTTATTTTGAGAGAGATCCAAAGATTGGAGCTCAGTTAGGTTCCCAAAGGATGATGGGATAAGGCCTGTGAAACTGTTGCTTGATAAGTTGAGTACAATTAATTCCTTGAGATTCCCCATGGTATTTGGAATTTCTCCGCAAAATCTGTTGTTAGAGAGATCAATAGCTATGAAGATGGTCAGGATCTTTACCAACTCCATTTCTAATCCCTTATTCATCACAGTTATTGAGTCTTCATAATAACCAGAGTCATCCCCCATGTACTCTGGTTTTGAATTAATTTTCCCATGGACCATTAGCATTGCATTCCAAGTTTTGAAGTATTCTGATGGTAACCTGCCAGTGAAATTGTTGTGAGAGAGATCGATAACATGCAACTTGGAAAAGCCAAAATTGGTATGAGAATCCCATATAGGACCCTGGAATCCATTTGCTCGCAAGATAAGAATTTGTAACTCTGGCAAAGACTCCAACCAAAAGGGGAAACTGCCATTCATGTTGTTATTTCCAAGATTCAGGACCTCTAACAGTCTACACTTTACCAATGATCGTGGAATCTTCCCTTCTATTCGGTTGAGACTCAGGTCCAGTGTCCTCAAACTGCTTCCTTTTATGAATGTTTCAGGCAATATTCCTTGAAAGCTGTTGTTTCTCATATTCAATACTGAAAGAGAACTGCTAAAGTTACCTAAACATTGTGGAATCTGACCAATCAAGTGGTTGTTAGACAGATCAAGGACTTGGAGAGAATTTACCTTGCAAATCATTGAAGGGATTCTTCCGGTCAGATTATTGTTTGAGGCAAAAAAATATTTGGTAGACAATGGGGGAATTGGAAGTGATCCTTGCAACTTGTTGGAACGCAAGTCTAAATATTCCATATTTTTCCAAGGAAGAACTGTTAACGGTTGTTCAAAACCGCCTAAAAGGTTAAAAGACAGATTCAATCTGATCAATGTCTCTTTTCCAACATTCCAGAACCATTTGGGTACTTTGCCTTCAATTTTGTTATTGGAAAGGTCTAAAACTTGCAATTCATTTTGGGCTTTCAAGAAAACTGGAAATTCACGTAAATTGCAAGAAGACAAATCTAGACCTTCAAATTTTGGGAGGGTGGAATTGATCTTTCCTTTTGAAATGAACAAATTGTTATTTGAAAGATAGAGATATTTAATCTTTTTGAGCTCAAAGAAAATGTTTAACTCCATCATGCCTTTTACGCTGATTGAAGAAAGATCTAGATATTGAAGGTAAGTGAAATTAGCAACTGACCTTGGAATTGGTTCATATAATTTGTTTCCGCTCAAAGCCAAGCCCACCAATTGAGATGAAGAGATATTTTGGAAGTTGAGAGGGCCAATCAATTGATTTTCTTGGAGAAATAGTTTAGACAATGAAGTCATTGCAAACAAAAATGAAGGGATGGGCCCCGTGAGTGAGTTATAGCCCAAGAAAAGGGAGGACAAATGGGGTAATCTGCTTATTTCAAATGGGATTGGGCCTACCAACTGGTTTTTTGAGATATCTATTGTTTTGAGTTTAGTGAGGTTTGTTAGTGAAACTGGGAAGCTGCCATCAAAACTGTTATTCCGAAGATTTAAATATTCTAGTTGTGTAAGGTTTCCTAGGGAAGACTGTATTTCACCATGAAAAAGGTTATTGCTAAGATCCAGAGAAGTGAGCTTTGCAAGTTTTCCCCATGTGGATGGAAGTTGACCATGGAAATTGTTTGATGAGAGGGAAAGAGAAGTAAGCTGAGATAGATTTCCTAGGGAAGATGGTATTTCTCCATGAAAAAGGTTATTGCTAAGATCCAGAGAAGTGAGCTTTGCAAGGTTTCCCCATGTGGATGGAAGTTGACCATGGAAATTGTTTGATGGGAGGGAAAGAGAAGTAAGCTGAGATAGATTCCAGATAAAATGGGGGATTACCCCTAACAAATTTGTTGAACTGAGAGCCAAATGATTCAAGGACCTGAGGTAGCCGATTGAATTGGGTACTTCCCCAGAAAAGTTTGACCTAGAAAGATCCAACCAAATCAAGGACTCAAGATTTCTGATTGAGTTTGGTATTTTCCCAGAAAAGTTTGTTGAACCAAGAATCAAAATATGTAAGGAACTGTCAGAAGGAAATTGCGGAAGAACACCAGTGAGATCTTCGTTATATGATAGATCAATGGCTTGTATTTTGGGCAATAGGAAAATATTTGAGGGAAATTCACCATGCAATCTGCAGAATAACAGAGATAGAGATGTCAAGGAAGACAAATTTACCAGGGATTGAGGTAGTGACGATGAAATGTTCACATAGTCTAGATGAAGTTCTCTCAAATATGTCATGTTCTGGACAAGTGCTTCGAGATCAAGTCTGCTGACATTCAAATACTTATAATCATAATAACCAACTTGAAAATAATTGAAAGATAGATCAAGTGAAACCAACTTGGATAGCCATGAAATTTCCGACGGGATTGGGCCAGATAAGAATGAATAAGAGAGGTTGAGATGGGTCAAACTTACAAGCTGGCCAAATTGAGATGGGATTGTGGAGGAAGAGAAGTCGTTGAGAGCAAGGTTGAGTTTCTGAAGGTGACGCAGGTTGAAGAGGCTGCTGTTAGACTTCAGAGTCCCACTAAGCCAGCTGTTGCTTAGGTTTAAGCCAACCACGTGACCATTCTCTGGATCGCATGTGACCCCATCCCAGGAACAACAATCACTATCTGCCTTCCAAGACTTCATCTTTGGATAAGAACCATTATAGTAATCATAATCCCAGTAATCTGAATACAATAATCTCTTTTCAACAAACTCTTGCCTTAGTTGCAGTAAAGCAGAGCTCTGGTCAGGGAGGCAATGATGTTGAGAGGAAGTATTAGAAGTAGTTTGAGAATGTGAAATGAAGAACAAACAAGAGGCAAGGTATAACATGATCAGATAGTGATTCATTTTCCCCATCGTCATCATCTTAACAGAAAGAAGTTAATGGAGAATTGAGTGTGAAGAAGAATGAGCAGAAGATGATTTGATGATACGAGAGGAGGCTCATGCTATATATATAAGAGTGCGGATAATGGGGTCAAGTGTGAAAGGACTTATAAATTGGAATTATTTTTATTTTCTTTTAGTCTGAATTAAAGGACTTTGGTGACGCATTAAACATTTCAGCGTGACTGCTTTTGATTATCCACTTTTGGCTTTTGTACAAGTCTGTGCTTTGCAGCAGTGTTTGCGAAGCAGGGTCTCTACGTAATTAGATTACAAGAGATCGAATTTGTGTGATTGTCAAATGAGTTCTTTGAAATTTTGGTTTTCTTGTTTATTTATTTATTAAATTATTAATATTGCGAGTGGACGCAATTATAGGCAAAAAAGAAAAAAGGAAAAGGGATCAATACATTATACATATAAATTAATTAATGTTTGTGTAATGAATCACCTAATATTTGTCTGCAAGACAGAACATTCTTGGGGGAATTATCAAATTGGATTTTTATTTGTTAATCGTGATTTTGTTGTGATTATATCACCTGTTAGTCCAATATGCGAGTTAATAGTGAGTAACAATACAAAGAAAGCATAGACTATGCATGTCTACGAGATAAAATTGCAACATGAATGGCACTAACCAAAAGAAACAAGTTTTGGTCATTAGATTAAGAATTTTTTTTTATATGCAGAAAATAACAATACAGAGAAAGCACGGGTTATATATGTGGCAGCTAAGAATGTCACTTATTGCTTTCTAAAAACATGAATTGATACAGAAGTTTGCCCATACTAATTGTTACTTGTTAGCTTGCACTTAGGATATGATTCTAAATTAAATTACTATACATAAACCAAAAAAAGTTCTTATAATGGCATTCCAATGCCCATCTCATTTGGTTTTTCTACCAATATATATATATAAGGGAACTCTACTATGTTTGGTATCAATTCTTTTTATATTTTTGAAAATTAAAACTTTCAACAAATAAGCTTTTAACAAAAACGGTTCACCATGCTCGATTACCGTGTGATACACGGGCTAATTATTGAAAAAAAGTGTAAAACAAGAAAATATAAATCATGTTATGAAAGTGCTAGGTTGTATTCACTAGCTTTTTTTCTACGTCTTATATGTGATAGGCAATTACAATACATTGATTAAAATGACGTGTTGACTATCTTTTTCTACTAAAGACTTCAAGACAAAATTTAAGATGATGTATTTCTAACACTATATTATTTTTTTGACAAGTTGTCATGTCCATTTGTGACAGACTAGCTAATTTTAAAACATATAATACACCATGCATTACGTACGAAAATTTCACTCCAACAAAGACAAACAACAAAGTTTGTTCATAATTTATCTTCAACCAATCTCATCATTTCATCTAAAAAGAAAAAAATAGTGAGGTGTAAGATAATATTGGAAGTAACGCGAACAACAATACACAAAAATAATAGCAGTTTTTGGTCAACAATCATAGGTAAAATCAGTCCAATGCTATCTCTATCTATGATTTTCAGTGTCTAAAATATTGACAAACAATATATTGACTAGCTTTTCTACAAAGTCCTCTTGAGAAAAGTTTTGAGGATGTAATGTAACCCCGCTTAATCTTCTTGGCAAGTGCTTCCCCCTATCAATTTTCATCCTCCCTTTGCCTTATCTATACCTCCAGTGTCAAGCTCCTTCCTCTTTAGAAAATTCTTTTGTTGTCCCAATTGGTGGGGTTTGGAGGGACCATATATGGGCTGGAATTAGTCACCTTGAAGTGTAGGAGATGGAAAATTGAGCAACGTATCAATTTCCAAATTATTGTTGTGGTCGATAATTACAAGAGATGCAGAACATTCAAGCTTGTGAGATAGTAAGTGCTTGTCATAATATGATTCCTATTTTCATTCTTTCATTTGTAGCTATTGAAATAGTCATTGTTGATTATCACAATATCTAACCAATTCACTAGAGTTTGGAGAAATGCAAAATAGATGTGGCCCCGTGGAAGGAGCCACTTCCTGGCAAAATACTTTTCCAAGAGACTTTTAGTTTGTAATGACTGTGATTTCATTGTTACAAAACTTCCAATAAGTTAAAATGTTACTAATTTTCATTCCAAGTTGAAGAAAAAAAGGTATACTATTGGTTTGTAAACTTGTAATTGATTCTTCTACTACCAGCAATTTCTGGCCATGATAACACATAGAAGGTTTGTCCATCGATCATATGTAGATTCATTCAACCACATCGCTTTGTTGGACTTAATGGTACAAATACAGATGGGACAAAAAAGCTACATTGGAAATAGATGAAAGTTATAGGATTCAATTGAAAAAATTGAAACAATAAGGATGAAAATAAAAACAAGCCAAACTTCAAAAGATATAATTTATAATTTAGCCAAAAAATAAGAGAAAAGAGAGCTTCTAAATTCATAACATCATTCATTTTTGTGTAGAAGCTCAATTTCTACTTTTTATCTTTTAAATTACAATTATAACATCTATAATTTATTTTTTAAAATCATGAATGAAAATGAAAATGTTGTACACAAAAAGTTTACATTATGATTTTGAATGCTGACTAAATAGAAAATATGTGGTGTTTTCAAGATTGAAGATTTCTAGGAAAAAAATAGTTAACGGAGGAGAGATTTGAACCTTGGATGTTTCCATTTGAGAACACCAGAAGGTGTCAACCAGTTAAGTTATAAGGCTCTTGGCCATGTAGAATATTCAAAACCAACAAATACAGTGATAATGACGACATATTATTTTCTCCGTGTAGCTCCAATTACCTCACTTAAACTTATTGAACGAAATATAATTGTTATCTCAAAATATATAAAACTTTAATCAAAGATATAAATTCCTATATTACTTCATAATTTCTAAAAATGTAATTAAGATTATTATAAAAAGATAATGCTATTGCTAGCCCTAATATAAAGTAAATATCATAGGTCATAGTGCCGAACCACTTTTATATTTCTGTTATATCCTACTTTTCTTCAAATTTATCATTAACCAATCTCATCATTTCATCTAAAAAGAAAAAATAGTGAGGTGTAAGATAATATTGGAAGTAACGTGAACAACAATACACAAAAATAATGTAGTTTTTGGTCAACAATCATAGGTAAAATCAGTCCAATGCTATCTCTATCTATGATTTTCAGTGTCTAAAATGTTGACAAACAATATATTGACTAGCTTTTCTACAAAGTACGCTTGAGAAAAGTTTTGAGGATGTAATGTAACCCCGCTTAATCTTCTTGGCAAGTGCTTCCCCCTATCAATTTTCATCCTCCCTTGGCCTTATTTATACCTCCAGTGTCAAGCTCCTTCCTCTTTAGAAAATTCTTTTGTTGTCCCAATTGGTGGGGTTTGGAGGGACCATATATGGGCTGGAATTAGTCACCTTGAAGTGTAGGAGATGGAAAATTGAGCAACGTATCAATTTCCAAATTATTGTTGTGGTCGATAATTACAAGAGAAGCAGAACATTCAAGCTTGTGGGATAGTAAGTGCTTGTCATAATATGATTCCTATTTTCATTCTTTCATTTGTAGCTATTGAAATAGTCATTGTTGATTATCACAATATCTAACCAATTCACTAGAGTTTGGAGAAATGCAAAATAGATGTGGCCCCGTGGAAGGAGCCACTTCTTGGCAAAATACTTTTCCAAGAGACTTTTAGTTTGTAATGACTGTGATTTCATTGTTACAAAACTTCCAATAAGTTAAAATGTTACTAATTTTCTTTCCAAGTTGAAGAAACAAAGGTATACTACTGGTTTGTAAACTTGTAATTGATTCTTCTACTACCAGCAATTTCTAGGCCATGATAACACTTAGAAGGTTTGTCCATCGATCATATGTAGATTCATTCAACCACGTCGCTTTGTTGGACTTAATGGTACAAATACAGATTGGACAGAAAAGCTACATTGGAAATAGATGAAAGTTAAAGGACTCAATTGAAAAAATTGAAACAATAAGGATGAAAATAAAAACAAGCCAAACTTCAAAAGATATAATTTATAATTTAGCCAAAAAATAAGAGAAAAGAGAGCTTCTAAATTCATAACATCAATCATTTTTGTGTAGAAGCTCAATTTCTACTTTTTATCTTTTAAATTGCAATTATAACATTTATAATTTATTTTTTAAAATCATGAATGAAAATGAAAATGTTGTACACAAAAAGTTTACATTATGATTTTGAATGCTGACTAAATAGAAAATATGTAGCGTTTTCAGGATTGAGGATTTCTAGGAAGAAAATAGTTAAAGGAGGAGAGATTTGAACCCAGGATGTTTCCATTTGAGAATACTAGAAGGTGCCAACCAGTTAAGCTTAAGGCTCTTGGCCATGTAGAATATTCAAAACCAACAAATACAGCGATAATGACGACATATTATTTTCTCCGTGTAGGTCCAATTACCTCACTTAAACTTATTGACCGAAATATAATTGTTATCTCAAAATATATAAAACTTTAAGCAAAGATATAAATTCCTATATTACTTCATAATTTCTAAAAATGTAATTAAGATTATTATAAAAAGATAATGCTATTGCTAGCCCTAATATAAAGTAAATATCATAGGTCATAGTGCTGAACCACTTATATTTCTGTTAGATCCTACTTTTCTTCAAATTTATCATTAACCAATCTCATCATTTCATCTAAAAAGAAAAAAATAGTGAGGTGTAAGATAATATTGGAAGTAACGTGAACAACAATACACAAAAATAATGTAGTTTTTGGTCAACAATCATAGGTAAAATCAGTCCAATGCTATCTCTATCTATGATTTTCAGTGTCTAAAATGTTGACAAACAATATATTGACTAGCTTTTCTACAAAGTACGCTTGAGAAAAGTTTTGAGGATGTAATGTAACCCCGCTTAATCTTCTTGGCAAGTGCTTCCCCCTATCAATTTTCATCCTCCCTTGGCCTTATCTATACCTCCAGTGTCAAGCTCCTTCCTCTTTAGAAAATTCTTTTGTTGTCCCAATTGGTGGGGTTTGGAGGGACCATATATGGGCTGGAATTAGTCACCTTGAAGTGTAGGAGATGGAAAATTGAGCAACGTATCAATTTCCAAATTATTGTTGTGGTCGATAATTACAAGAGAAGCAGAACATTCAAGCTTGTGAGATAGTAAGTGCTTGTCATAATATGATTCCTATTTTCATTCTTTCATTTGTAGCTATTGAAATAGTCATTGTTGATTATCACAATATCTAACCAATTCACTAGAGTTTGGAGAAATGCAAAATAGATGTGGCCCCGTGGAAGGAGCCACTTCTTGGCAAAATACTTTTCCAAGAGACTTTTAGTTTGTAATGACTGTGATTTCATTGTTACAAAACTTCCAATAAGTTAAAATGTTACTAATTTTCTTTCCAAGTTGAAGAAACAAAGGTATACTACTGGTTTGTAAACTTGTAATTGATTCTTCTACTACCAGCAATTTCTGGCCATGATAACACTTAGAAGGTTTGTCCATCGATCATATGTAGATTCATTCAACCACGTCGCTTTGTTGGACTTAATGGTACAAATACAGATTGGACAGAAAAGCTACATTGGAAATAGATGAAAGTTAAAGGACTCAATTGAAAAAATTGAAACAATAAGGATGAAAATAAAAACAAGCCAAACTTCAAAAGATATAATTTATAATTTAGCCAAAAAATAAGAGAAAAGAGAGCTTCTAAATTCATAACATCAATCATTTTTGTGTAGAAGCTCAATTTCTACTTTTTATCTTTTAAATTACAATTATAACATCTATAATTTATTTTTTAAAATCATGAATGAAAATGAAAATGTTGTACACAAAAAGTTTACATTATGATTTTGAATGCTGACTAAATAGAAAATATGTGGCGTTTTCAGGATTGAGGATTTCTAGGAAGAAAATAGTTAAAGGAGGAGAGATTTGAACCCAGGATGTTTCCATTTGAGAATACTAGAAGGTGCCAACCAGTTAAGCTATAAGGCTCTTGGCCATGTAGAATATTCAAAACCAACAAATACAGTGATAATGACGACATATTATTTTCTCCATATAGGTCCAATTACCTCACTTAAACTTATTGACCGAAATATAATCGTTATCTCAAAATATATAAAACTTTAAGCAAAGATATAAATTCCTATATTACTTCATAATTTCTAAAAATGTAATTAAGATTATTATAAAAAGATAATGCTATTGCTAACCCTAATATAAAGTAAATATCATAGGTCATAGTGCCGAACCAGTTTTATATTTCTGTTAGATCCTACTTTTCTTCAAATTTATCATTAACCAATCTCATCATTTCATCTAAAAAGAAAAAAATAGTGAGGTGTAAGATAATATTGGAAGTAACGTGAACAACAATACACAAAAATAATGTAGTTTTTGGTCAACAATCATAGGTAAAATCAGTCCAATGCTATCTCTATCTATGATTTTCAGTGTCTAAAATGTTGACAAACAATATATTGACTAGCTTTTCTACAAAGTACGCTTGAGAAAAGTTTTGAGGATGTAATGTAACCCTGCTTAATCTTCTTGGCAAGTGCTTCCCCCTATCAATTTTCATCCTCCCTTGGCCTCATCTATACCTCCAGTGTCAAGCTCCTTCCTCTTTAGAAAATTCTTTTGTTGTCCCAATTGGTGGGGTTTGGAGGGACCATATATGGGCTGGAATTAGTCACCTTGAAGTGTAGGAGATGGAAAATTGAGCAACGTACCAATTTCCAAATTATTGTTGTGGTCGATAATTACAAGAGAAGCAGAACATTCAAGCTTGTGAGATAGTAAGTGCTTGTCATAATATGATTCCTATTTTCATTCTTTCATTTGTAGTTATTGAAATAGTCGTTGTTGATTATCACAATATCTAACCAATTCACTAGAGTTTGGAGAAATGCAAAATAGATGTGGCCCTGTGGAAGGAGCCACTTCCTGGCAAAATACTTTTCCAAGAGACTTTTAACTTGTAATGACTGTGATTTCATTGTTACAAAACTTCCAATAAGTTAAAATGTTACTAATTTTCTTTCCAAGTTGAAGAAACAAAGGTATACTACTGGTTTGTAAACTTGTAATTGATTCTTCTACTACCAGCAATTTCTGGCCATGATAACACATAGAAGGTTTGTCCATCGATCATATGTAGATTCATTCAACCACATCGCTTTGTTGGACTTAATGGTACAAATACAGACTGGAAAGAAAAGCTACATTGGAAATAGATGAAAGTTAAAGGACTCAATTGAAAAAATTGAAACAATAAGGATGAAAATAAAAACAAGCCAAACTTCAAAAGATATAATTTATAATTTAGCCAAAAAATAAGAGAAAAGAGAGCTTCTAAATTCATAACATCATTCATTTTTGTGTAGAAGCTCAATTTCTACTTTTTATCTTTTAAATTACAATTATAACATCTATAATTTATTTTTTAAAATCATGAATGAAAATGAAAATGTTGTACACAAAAAGTTTACATTATGATTTTGAATGCTGACTAAATAGAAAATATGTGGTGTTTTCAAGATTGAGGATTTCTAGGAAGAAAATAGTTAAAGGAGGAGAGATTTGAACCCTGGATGTTTCTATTTGAGAACACCAGAAGGTGCCAACCAATTAAGTTATAAGGCTCTTGGCCATGTAGAATATTCAAAACCAACAAATACAGCGATAATGACGACATATTATTTTCTCCGTGTAGGTCCAATTACCTCACTTAAACTTATTGACCGAAATATAATCGTTATCTCAAAATATATAAAACTTTAAGCAACGATATAAATTCCTATATTACTTCATAATTTCTAAAAATGTAATTAAGATTATTATAAAAAGATAATGCTATTGCTAGCCCTAATATAAAGTAAATATCATATTAAAAATAAAATTATATATTTATTTTATTAAATAATTAATTGTATTATCTTCAAAGTGTGAATTGCAATTGTAAGTCGCACTACACCATTTGTCATGACAACACAACCAGTGCAATTGTGATAGCTACCAAAAATTAATTGACACACCTGCCCATCCTACACGGTAAGAACAAAATTAAGATTTCATCTTTGGACTCAGTGGTGAGGCTAAGAATTTTCACTTGGGGACTAATGACCCTAGGCTGCTTTTGAACTTTCGGTAAGAGGGAGAGAGAAACTTGCATGAACAAAAGAGAGGGATGATAAGGAAAGGTTAAACAATTTCCAAGGCCATACTTCCCAAACTGAAGCTATAAGGCCTCAGGAATACTTGTTACACTACTTGATTAACAAATGTCACACGCTAAGTATCTTGTGGTTTAATGATATTAACCAATTCTTTCGTTCCATGGAAAGAATTTGGATCAGAATCCCTTCTTGCCACTTGTTGTAACTTGTAAGAAGGAAAAGAAGTCAAGCACTTGCTAGACCCTTACAATGTAACACAATATTTACATTTCGATATCAGGTCATTCCAAAATGGAAAATTATCAAAAAAAGTGACATCAATATATTGTCATAATCAATATTTTGGATGAGCCTTTGTATAAACATTACAGCAAAATAGAGGATTACATTGGGCTTCACAGTTCAGACTTCTTTATTGCTATACAACAACATATAATTAATTAGCTAAAAACACATAAAAGACAAATTACAAGAGTATGTACAAGAGTAAACCCTCTTAAACAAAGGAGATATAAGCAGATTGTAGAATATGGAAGAGGGCAAATCGTTTCTATTTTACTGTAATATACTAAATGCAATTACAGTTTTTAAGTATTCAGAGAAAGAACTAAACCTTTCAAGAAATAATTAAATGTCACCTATGTCAAAGATAATGATATCTAATATACACAATTTAACTAGCTGTAACCCATTCGACTATGGCTCACGCATTTGGTGAGGCATCTATGAAAAGCCAATGTACTAGTCATCTATTATACACGACTAAACTATCAATCAAGATTTCGTAATGCACATGTTTTTCATCTTTGGAGCTGCTCAGGAGCAGGATTGTTGGTGGTGGAAGGTGAAGCTGTCCTGCCATTCTGCATTCCAATATCAAATGAATTTTTTCCAAAAGGTGTAATATTTCATTCTCTTACATTCACATTTGCAGCACAAAATGAATCATAGAAGATATGATTTGATTTTTCACCTGCAGACCCATCAACAATTGACCACATTACAAAACAATAAACACATCGTCCTACTCAACACAAAAGAAGCAGTGGAATTACATGAAATCTCGATGTGATTATCAGCAATGGTACCTCTTAAAGTCTTCAGTTTTACTACGCAACAGCACATAAACTTCATGAATGGAATTTGTATCATTTTGAATAGCAAGAGCTATGACATTGATGGCATCAAATCGAGGATCAAATCTGAGATCTCAACTAGATTCTGCTTGAACCTATTAACCATCATTTGTAAGAGATAATTTATAGACAGATCATTTGTTCTAAAAGTAATGACAAGCATAAATAAAATTCTAATTATCTGGTTCTAGAAAGCAACAAAAGTGGGAAAGAATTATTCTTAATCATACGAATGAACACAAAACACGGAAAATATTAAGCATGCAAACCCATCGGAATTTAGGTTTGAGATAGCATATATATCTTTAAAAAATAATTTAGAAAACTACATCTAGTTTTGCAAAAATAACAAACATAAAAAAGTAGGCAGATACCTCTATACTTAACATTGTCAATTGTTCTCCACCACCAACACTTGCAGGGTCCCGAAACCCACTTTGACTAAGAGGAGTAGGCTTCGATTTCCCATCTGGTCATGAAATCTAAGACAAATCTTTTGTGGAATCAGAAGCATGATTTTTCTTTTGCAATACCTCCTCTACCCTGCATTGTAGTTGTCAAACCATCACCAAATGCACTCCTTTCTCGATCGAGGATTCTAGGGTTTTCTTGATACAAATGATCCAAAATAGGCTTCACATGAGATCCAGAACCAAATTCAGGCAAATCCTTGTCACAATCATCAGGGAGAAAGCTTTGTACCTTGTCACAATCATGAGGCAAAGAACTTGGTGTACTGATCAAACTGCTAGCTGAACCTGCAAAGTTATAGAATTGATAAGAAGTTTCTCTTTTCAAAATGTAAATGTTGTTCTTTCCACAAATAACATGGGTAGATTGCAAACATCCACTCTAAACTATGACCTGAATTACAATATATTGATGACAATTAGAACAACAAGTGGCTATTTGGAATTTTCAGCAACATCAGGAGGTTGATAGCTTAGTTCTAAATTTTAGGGGGGGACACATGAAATTTAGGGAGGATATAATTAACACAAATAATACTAAGTAATTTACATTTCAAAGGTGATGAATCCACTAATGCTACATTGTTCCCTCCAGGAGCAACTAAAAGTCAAAAACCAAATATTAACAAATCAGAAATTTAAAATAAATATATAACTAATAAGAAGCCAATGCATTTACTTAAACGAATACATAAATAAAATTCAATAAATTAACTAATTCTAGCTAACCTTTCTCATCACACAATAGCCACCTATACACACTATCTGCTTGTCCAGAGTTCTTTCAGTCCCCCTCAAAGAAAGGGAGAAAATTATCCAAAACAGTCCCTTACAAAAGAAGAAGAAGAAGAAAATATAAGTTGGATAGCAATATTATTACAGGTTGCACTTACAAAATTATCCACCTACATTGTTCCCAATGTCCCTTCCCATACCATTCACCACCAAAACGAAAAACCAAAACAACCAAAAAAAGTAGTATTAAATAATAAGTCATGCTGTTTGAGTGACCCAATGAACAAATGGAGCTTTTTCTAAACCAAAAAGACAAGTAGGAAAACAATTGAGGTATTGCATGCCATCAAGAAACTATAAGTGCAACCTGATGATCCATCAAAATTTTCCTCCTCGATATTAGAGGTAGTAAGTGTAAATGAAGCATTTTCAGATGCCCCATCTGTCCAGTCTGCAATGGGGGGATTCTTGCAAAAGGTCATGCCAATTAGTTCCCTTCATTTTGCTTGAGTGTTGACAATGACAGATTCTGACTTGCCAAGCCCAGATAAAGTAAAATTCCCTACTGCAATTCTATTTTACAGATCCCATTGAGTCAGTTGTAAATTTGCTAAAATCTTTCAGTAGCCATGGCAGTTACACCAAAACCAGACTCTTTAACAATTAACATTGTAAATTTCACCATGGCCCATGGAAGCTGCATAATCTATAGTCTTAGGCTTACAAAATCATGGTGCTATGAAATCCATAGGTGCAGTGATAGCTCCTATTTTGGCCTCATCAACAACTTCTTTCATGAGAACCAAAAATGCCATCTTTCAACCTACTAGCCTGTGACAAGCTGTCGCTGGTGTACAAAAGAGGCAGTTTACCATACATGGAAAATTCTGAATGTGCCGCTTTAACCTCATAAGCCTCATAGAAATTTTCTTGTTGACCTGTAAGAGATTGCCACAAATTGAGAGATTCAATAGGGTTGTCGGACAGGGCTGCAACCATGTACATGTTGTTGCTTTGAACCAGCATTACCTTTAAGCTGTAAAAGTTTAAACTAAAGTCAATTTCTGTGATATTTGCAGGACAGCTCTGCAGAGGACATATTTCAAAAACACCAAATAGCATCCATCACAGACTACAAAACAAAACCTGTTTCAAACAAACATACCTTCAAAGCAATCTCAAGAGCAAAAGATTCAACTTGTGTGTATGCATCACCTCTGCAAATGAACAAGAAAAAAGATTAACTCTACAATTTAAAATAGGAATCATAGCTGAAGAATAGATAGAGAAGAATACCAGAGAAACAAAACCAGAGAAATATATCTTGGGTGGAATCAGAGCATGATTTTTCATTAGCAATACCTCCTCTACCGTGCATTATTGTTGTCACCCCATCACCAAATGCACTCCTTTCTGCATTGAGGATTCTAGGGTTTCTTGATACAAATGATCCAAAAAAGGCTTCACATAAAATGTAGAACCAGATTTAGGCAAATCCTTTTCACAACCATCAGGGAGAAAGCTTTGTGCCTTGTCACAATCATCTTATGGTGCGGAAATATCATTTGACTTAATTTAGCAACAAATGTACGTAACAACTTAAACAAAGCAATACGAACTCAGTAGGGTTAGATATCTATATCCAAAAATACATGAATGGAAAAATTAAGGTAAAATTATAGTCAATTGGCAAGATAAAGAAGAACATGAGTGATGTATGCTTATATGATTGCTTCCCTTCCCCATGCTTGAAATAAGTGATACCTCAAGTGGGTGGCTTTTTTATTGAGTGATGTATGCTTATATGATTGCTTCCCTTCCCATGCTTGAAATAAGTGATACCTCAAGTGGGTGGCTTTTTTATTGGGTGAAGATGATGAAATCTTTTAGATTTAGCTTAAATTTGAGAGCTGCACCGATGCAATATCGGTTGAGACGACAAGTCAACCTCAATTAGCCCTTCAAAAATTTTCCATCTTGATGCTTAACCTGCCATAAAATCTACTTTAAAAGAAAAATATTATTAGTAATAATTAAGGACTTAGACACACTGTACTAATGTTGATTTACAATTATCTTAAGGATGTGGGCTAATCGTGTCTCATTTAAGATGAAAGTGCATTTTAATTTCATCTTGGTCTTTGTTAATTCATCCAAGCAACACAAAGAAATAAGTTCTTGGAAGTGATATAGTCAACGAGAAGGGTACATAGTTATGTGATCAATTACTTATATCCATTGCTAAAACATATAAGGACCTTAGAATAAAGAATTGGCAAATGACAATGCTCATATGTCTAGACATTTGATAAGAAATGTGACAGAACTGTTATTGGACCAATTAGAATTAAAAACAACAAATCCTAAGAGAAAATTGAATTCTAAAAATCTTTAAGGAAAAGTGCAAGTGGATAAAGAAAGAAATTATCAGGGCATAGAAATTATTGACCATTGACCCCATAAAGCTTTAAAAAATCCAAAATTTTCAATTTAGTTGTTGTAACGGCCTTCTTTGTTGTTAAGGCTACAAATCGTCTTTACAAATATCAGTACATAACCGAGGTAGCTTTACAAGGCGATGCAGTTATAAATGACCAAAGGCAATGTCGCTTCAATTTGCCTTTCCATTGACGTTCAAAGCAAAGTAATAGGACAACAAGAACAAAATTTTAGGGTTGGATTAGAAATTAACAAATTATAAAGTTTATTTTGTATAAATAATCTGGGGTCAACTTCTTTAAAGCGATTTGCATATTCAACTTTATTACGATATATTGCTTACAAGGCTACAATTAATTTAATCCAAAATTTTAAGAATCACATTGTCTCACAAGTTAAGAAAGATGTAGGGGGTACGATTTTTAGATGACAATGAATCATTAATTAACTTCAGTAAAAAAATTGATAAGGATCTTAACGCAACTGGACCCATAAATCACAAGAGACAAACAATACCCATTAGACTAAGGTCAATCCAGTGGGAATTGGCTTTCATTCCTTAGAAAGATTTAGTCCATATGGTGTTTATAATTTTTTGTAAAATGTAGTTGAAGATAGTAAATGCTAGAGAGAAAAACCAACCCTTTTTCCATTAACTCTTGGAGTATTTATACCAATTTTTGTGATGATTACTAGTTTACAATCCTAAAACTTGAGAATCGGTTCTAACAATACCGGACTCCTAGTACTATTTGATTGGATATGTCAGTTAAGAATAAGCTCAACTAATGTTTCTGGACATTCTGTTTGTCCTCCATCCATTAATGGTGTTCATTAATGCTATAGTTTTCAAGTATTTATTGTGTGATCAATGTTGGTCATTCAAGCTTCAGTCATGCATTTAATGTCAATTATGTTATGTACATTGGTTCAAACTACCAAGCCCACCGGATATGCATAACTTTTGAATCTATAATCTAAAAACCATTTGTACTTGTACCTCATTTGTGTTCTTATTAGAATTTTCCTACCCCTCCAAAAGTTATATAAAATAGATTGTCCCAACAAATTAACAATTTTTTTTTTTAATTGACACATTATAATGTCCGACTAACCACATATGTCTTCTTGAAGTCCCACGCTTTTTATGCGGACCATCCAACACAAAAACTTGTTCTAAACCCAAAAGGTTTGTCAAATACCTAAATAGGCCAATCTAAAGATTCTAAACCCATTTGCTCACACACACACACACGTTACATCCAAAAAAAAAGACACCAAAAGGTCATGGCCTCACAGGCTGCAACTTTTATGAGAGAACTGGTTTGTTCCTGACAATTATCTTTGGCTTGAAGCTTGTGGATTTGGTGGTTCAGTTCAGCTTGTATTGAAGCTGTTTGATGTAATGCTTGAGAGGGACTTGGTTTGAGAGAGAGAGAGAGTCCCACTGCTACAGTCTTCTCTATAGAAATTGAAGTAGATTTCATGTATAGTGTTTCAATTTGCCATAATGCTAATTGTGGGTAAATGTTATGTCCTCTGTTTTTCTATATAGTATAGATGGCTCTTGTCGTTGTAACTGCTAATATGGACATCAATTGTGAATGAACAAAGAGTAAACAAAGTTAGTATCTTACGACTGTTTCACATTTATTTGACAATTATGATCCTCAAGATCACTAGTTGCCTCAATAAGTCTAGAGTCGCAACATATTTCACAAAAATCATTAAAACTTTCCAACTCAATTGTTACAAAAAATGTTGTGTACATAACATTACTGCTAATTCCCCTCCAAAGAGAAATTTGGAGATGTCCCAAACTTTCCACCTTGTGGTATTGGACCCCCATAAGTTGGTTTGGGAGAGATTCAAATATTCAAGAAATGTGAAACTTTTTAAGCTAATGAGGGATTTCCTTCTTGTTCTAATACATATGATGGATAGTTCTTGGAATCAGGTTCTGCTTTCCCAACTTTATCTACATTTTGATGTCAAAAGGGTGCCTTAAAACAACAGTTTCTAGTACTTGGCTTTCATCTTTGTGAATTTAAACATATAACTAGTTGAAGAATTTCTACTTATATATATGTTTCTAGTAGACTAGTACAAATAAAGAATAATGCTAAAAAATACTGAATTGGAAAGCTTTGCTAAAGCAACACTCTGATAACACTCTACATGGTAAAGCTAGAAGCTTTAGATTGAGACGCTGTTGGGAATTCCCTTGGCAGTAAGTCCTTCTTCACTGGTAGGATAGAGCAAAGTGTATGGCATCTTGATGGGACCAACACGATTCTTTAATTTCTCATCCTTGTTCCTCTTTGTTATCCTATCCTCAATTTCTTCCAGCTTCTTTCCAAATCTTTCAAAGGCTGCCAATGGTGTTTTGTCTGAGGTCCAGTCAAGACTGTCTCTTTGCCCAAGATAAATCTCATCAGATGAGTGCCTTGACAAGATTTCTACAAGGGAAATGCCGAGAACAGACTCAAGTTGGGAAGTAAATGTTTTCAGGAAAGCTTTATCAGGGTGGGTCTTAAGCTCCTTATAGTCAGTACTGCCCTCTTCAGGCATGAACTGACGGCTCATTGCAGGGCGGTTTGGGGGGTAGCCTCCATAAGGATACTGTCCAAAGTTGATGGCTGCATGGAGGGCTGAAGCAATCCATATGGTGATAGTGCATGTTTCAATTAGCTCTTCGCGAGTCTGCATTTTAGGCCACCAGGGCTCATCTTTCTTGTCACCATGACCCTCCTCTCGGAGTTCCTTCCACCAGGACTGGAGTTCAGAGTCATTTTGGACCATGTCATCAGTCTTGTAATAGAAGGAGCAGTAGTCTTCGACCCATGTTTTGATCGCTGAGTTAGCCCATAACAGCATAAGGGTAATCCTCTATCAGTAGGCGCAGACCATGTGGGGATTACATCCTCAACTGCCATTCCTCTGAATAGAGCAAAGGATTAGCATGTCATTGAGATATGACATGAACATATATAGTTTTAGTTTAGACAATTTGGACAATATTTACTGAAATCCTAATCCTTAGTTGCTCAACCTTTCTAAACATCATGCTGTAGTGTAAAGTGTAATTTAGCTAGTTAGTAGTTTTGTTATTAGTGGTTTCATTGATGGATATATTCACAATAAATTTCTTTGTTATTAGTTAAAGTGTAATCTAACCATGAATTCTTTTAACCACTTTCTGGACCATAAGATTTACCTCTTGATGAGATCAGCGGGGAGTGCTTGCTCAGGAAAAACCCAGTTTTTATAAAGTACTGATGACCACTCCATGGAATACTTTCTTGGAAATACTGTTGACTCCAGGGCACCACCAGCATTGATGAGGACCTGTCGGGCTAATGCATTTACATTCATGGTATCACGGAAGTGAGGATGCAACAGTTTATAAATTGGGTGAAGCACGCTCAACTGCCTATTGGTTGCTATCACAAATGGCTCAATCGCAGCATGGGTATGTAACCTGCAATCAAAATGAAAGATATGTAAAACCCATTTCAACAAGAACTGAAATTATTTTCTGAAACTTCTTCATCAAAATCATACCAGTGGCTGATGAGCTGGTGATAGCCTGAGTCAATTACAGCCACATAAGCCTTAGCTAGTTGCCAAATGCAACTTTGGACACCTTCTTCAGCTGGGGTGTATACTTTGCTAATGGCTCCAAATTGGTTTCCATCAGGATGAGGCAAGCTCAATTCAATCGCTAATGGCTTCAAAGTCCCATCCTCTTTCAAGAAAAGGAGTGTCCTGCTGGTGTAGATCTTTGTGGATGTCTCGTTTATCCTCTTCAGGTATGGCATTAGTGCATCATGATGATCCAATATGAATAGCTTGTTGCTCTTGATTGCCTATTAAACCAATTGGATTTTGTTACAATGGTTTATTATATTTGGAATAACTGCTGACTAAAGTTGAATAATAATTTAGTTACATTACCTCATCTATGGAGAGCCCATTCAAGTATTTCCCTATGTGCTCTTCGGTGATTGTACTGGTTTGATCACCATATACTTTACTATCTAACTTGCTTGATGGAGGGAATTCCTGCAATTGAATTAGAAGTGGTTATGTTTAAAGATCAAAAACCATGACCTTGGTTTAGCTGTTAAGAAGATGGATGAAGAAAAACTCAACTTTGACATCCAAATAAGGATTTCAAAACATTTTCCGGTTTCATTCTTTTTCCTATTTATTTATTTTTCAAAGAATTGCAAACAATTAATAGTGAAAGCTTTAAGTTTACTTGGAGACAACGGATGATAACAGGGTTTACTCCAGCCAGCATTTCTCTTGCAAATTCTTCATCAGTCCTCCAAGCAGACTTGTCCTCTGCTCCAAATCATTAAAAATAACCAAGTTAGACAAAGGAACAAATGTAGCAAGATCTTCAATGCAACTTGCACATTAAGGTATTCACTAGTGTCATTGCAAACAAAATGTATTCATTGTATTGTGCCTTACAAGTCAGCTATATAAAGTACCTTTAATCACTTGAGGCACTGGGAATTTAAGGAGTCCTTCACCATCATTGGGCAGCTCAATTCCTCCTTCATAGAGATTGAGTATATCTTGTAATTTGTCAAACTCAGTGGGGGTGCTGCTAAATGCTGTTTCTAGCTCAGGTTTAAGGAACTGAGCGATTGCTTTCAATGCATAAGCAACAAAGTCTGACATCTTCAAGTGACCAAATCTTTCATCTCTCGGGACATAAATGTTTATGCTAAGAAGAGGGTTCAGCCTGGTCTCAATCTTAGGATCTGTTGAGATCATAACAGAAAAACTTATCGATATCAACATTAATACTTACAAAAACTATAAAATTATTATTTACTCTATCAAAAGTTGATTCATCACTAATAATTTTTTTTTCGGGATTATTTCTCATAATATTCATGATTGTAGATAACTCTAAGATGACTACATTCTATAGCATTTTTTACTTGCATATTCCCAACTAGAGAATCCCCCATCTCAACACGTACGTGCACACACACGCATATAAAATAAAAACAATTACGAAAGCAGAGTTTTTCCCAGATCTTGTATCTGTGATTTGTTACTTTTAAATGTTAAATGCTAAACAAACACTAAGTTGAGGAAGTGACTGGAATAAATTTAAATGTCTAACCAGTCTCTGTTGGTGGTCGCCCTGTTCTTCCCCTGCGTGGATAAGGGTACTCACTAGACCCTCCAAGAATTGGACGCATATGTTTAGGACTCCCCAAATCATTGTAGTAAGCATAGTCATAGACTCTGTCCCATTCTTGTAGCTCTCCCTTTCCATCTCCTCTCAAGTTCACTAGTTCTTCTTCTCTGTACTTGCGTAGTGGTGTTGGAGTTTCACTTGGAAGATATGTCTGCATAATTATATATCATGAACTTGAACATTACTATTAAAGTAGTAAACTCACAGATGCACCTATGCTAACAAAGCAAAACAAATATGGACTGCACTTGGATGTATAAAACCCATATCCGCTAAATTTTAGATTGACTTCTGGGCTGTGCCTCAACTAGGAACAATCTTTCATCTGATTTTTACATTTCTGAAAGCTTCAAGCAAGTTAGCTTTTGTATTGATAGCTAGAGTTGCATACAAATTGAGTGCACTATCATGTTTGTAAGCATGTATGCTTCTGCATATAAATAATTACCTTGTTAGAGAAGAAAATGCGGTCTTTCTTGTATTTGTCTGCAGGGTAAACCCATGAGTTGCAAACAAAGTGGATCTGACCTTGTCCCGGAACATCTTCAAGTGTGATACTCTTGAGGTAGAACTCACTATGATGCTTATTTTTTATTAAAATTGCCCCCGGAACTCCTATCTCATTGTCCCAATCAAAGGTGACCTTGAATGCAGACTCGCCTGCTGTTAAAGAAGTGATTGTAGTAATCCAATCTTCCAAATATGCTGGCTCTCCAACTTTCCCTTGCAACTGGTTTTCTATAAAATAAAATAAAAAGTACATAAAATTTTAAATTAGTTATTTAGTAAGTAAATCAGAAGCCAGTAATCATCAACTATCAAAATGCTTAGATTGATGTTATTTGTCATTTAAAGTTATCTTAAATGCAACAGATCCATACAGATCATGCTAGTTCAGTTGTAGCTTCTTGAAATGATGAGGCAAAGTTCACTATCCTAACACTTTGAGCTTCCAGGTTTGGCTCATGTAAACACGGTTTAGCGAGTGATCTGCACAGTGTTGCAGAATTTCATGTCCTGAAAGTCATTCTGTATTATATAACAACTTGTCTTTGATATCCAAACCTTACAGAACCCTTTTGGCAATAACTAAGAGCCAGTTAGAGCAAAGCTTCTGTCTAGTGTTCCAGTCCACTGGACGGACACAGGAGTGATACGTGATCATTTTTAGACACATGTTGTGTTCATGTCACGTTCAATGTGCATTGGACGCAAGCCAAGCTCCTAGTCTAACTTGCTGGACCTTCAAAATTTTGGTGACTTGCTCTTTTCTTTTTTAAATTTAGGAAAAGAAGGATATGCATCCCTATCTGTATTAGTTCTATATCATCTTTAGTAACTCTAACTCCTAGCTATAGAGAGGGAGTGAATGAGGCTTAGAGGTGTTAAACCCAATCTATCTCGAATTAGTACCTACTCTAACTCTCAAGATAACTTAAGAACTTTATTCACTACCTGACAATATTGGACTAAGTCACTAAACCCACATATCTACACTTTCCCATTGAATAGTTCAAGTCTTTGATTTGGTCACCATGCATCTTAGGGTTATAGAATAATTTAGTACCATAAAACTTTGAGTAGGTAAGCTTAGAAATTAACAAAGTAAATATAAAACCAACAAAGATGGTATAAAGATCATTAGAAAATGCAAATTGACTAGGAGTTTTGATCATTGACTCTTTGTTGTGTAAAGCCCCTGGGTTGTTGAGTCTAATTTCAAATCTGTGTAACACTTTCTTTCCCAATTAAAGATAAACCAAAAAAAGGGAATAACTCTGCCTGTCATTGAAACTTAGAGGACTGAATTGAAACGGTCAAAACTTAGAAGACTCAATTTAATTTTGACCAAACATAAATGGTGTAATGTGTATTTTAGCCAAAATCTAATTTGACTCACTTAATAAGTAGTGCGCAAAATAAGCAGATGTATCAATCTTAAACACTAGACAACAAGTAATTAAGAAATCTTTATTATTCTAATCTATTCCATTTTAATTTATTATGTTATTTTTTCTCTAAACTTCCAAACAATTATAAAGAGTAATGTTAGGAACTCCATAGTTTTTACATTTTTTCATAATTGTTGATATGAAAAATTATGATTGGAGCACTATAATTTTCGAATGGACCAACCACTAACACTACTTTTATTAGTAGCAACACAACATTTCAGTTGTGAAAAAAAAAAAAAAAATTGATGTCATTAGATGAATAGACTTATTGATTTTAAAAAGAAGAAAGAGAAATGAAAAATATGGTGGGGTCCAGGAATTTCATATTCTTTTCTTTCCTTCAAATTTTGTGCTTTCTTCTCTTCTTTTTCTTCTCTTCCATTTAATTTTACTTTATGCTATTCTCTCTTTGATTTTCTAAGTTTTTCCTTTTTCTATTTCTTTACATTTCTTGATTATGGGTTTTGGTACCACAGAGTACATGAATCCTTTTGGGAATTCTCAAGTAAGACCATGAAATACATGATGTAGCACCACTGTGAATACAAACACTTAATTCCTTTTCATTCATGTATGAGATTTATTGAACTATTACTGAAATATCACCTTAATTAATCTAAAATCTTATGCTAGAGAGTTTACGACCAATAACTCAATCTTTTATAACTCTTCATTCTTGATTATGATTATATCATAAATCAAGTATGACAGGCCAGCCCAAACAAGCATGACTTCTTATAAAATCAAGAATTTTTACTATAAAGTTAAGAGCTTTTGTAACTCAGTGGCATTGCCTACTTGCTTGCTTTCTTATGAGGAAAACTATGGTTCAAATCTCTCCTCCCCCACTATTGTAACTATCAAATAAAAAGAAAATAAAAAAATAGAATTTTTTGCATTAAACCTTATTTACCACTGTACATTAGAAATGGTTTGATCTCATCTGATGCATCCAATAATTGAAATAAATGGATTATTTTTGCATAAAAGGCAAATGAGGACACAAAAACAATAATATTAGAAGCCAATCAATATTTAGTGTAAAAGGGATATGAATATGCCTTCCACAATCAAGCATCAAAGTTCAAATTCAATCCCAGTTTCTTTTAATCAAAGGGATAGTCATCTCAAAGGTTGTTTTATTATTGTTATGCCATTGTCACAAATAACTTCTTCATATGAAAACAATATAGTAAAAGAAGAGCAAGAAAAAGTGCTTGCTGAGCACTCTAGGATTATTTTTCATTTAGGTTTATTTATGATTTATTTCCTTTTTCTAATTACATTACTACTTTTAGGATTATTTTTTTATTACATCTATATGAGAAAGTAAGGAATAAGGGAGGTTGCGTGGTAGGATAAGTAGTAAAATTGTCCATATTTGGCTTGTCTATTTTAATGAATTTTGGCTTAGATGAAAATAAAATAAAAAAATTTTTTGTTACTTGTTAACTTCCTAGAAAGCTCTCATACATGCATATTGAAGCTGCAGGCTAAAAGCACAAAAGAGAAGAAAAGCAAATGAGAGGGTTATGGTTAACATATGCGGCTTATCAATGATGGTTAAAACTAATTATGCTTGAAAATTCCATACCAAGATGATATACGTGCTTATATGTGAAGATCGAATCCAATTACAATGTAATGTAGGTATTAGTTAACTTAACTGGTAAAGTTTTTTATTATTAGATAAGAAATTTGTTATTAAATTCCACTTATAACAGAGAAATGAGGCCTTAAAGGAAGGAGATTGTTACTTTATACTGTGTAGTGCATATGAACCAATGGGCTTTCAATGGATCAAAAAGAAAATCCATTAGAGCATTTAAGTTCTCCTTTCTAATGTTATGTGAGTAAAACACTACAAAAAACTTGGTTTATTTTGATCCATTTATTTCAAGGATTCATTAAAAACCTTCGAAATAAACATGTTAAAAGGCGTTAATGATAAAAATATATTACACTTATTTCAATGGTCATTAATAAACCCTTGAAATAATCATGAATAAGGAAATTGAGTTCACCTACTTTAACGGTAAATTAATTAAAACCTCGAAATAAGTATTAAACAATGAATTGAGTCCACCTTATTTCGACGGTCACTAAAAGCTTCGAAATAGATAAAATAAAAAAATAAAAAACTAATCGTTCTGTCTTTTTCTTTCTCTACCTCTTCGAAAGAGAGAATCCCCCCTCTCCTTCTCATTCATCAATCAACTATATTTCATCGACCACTAAACTCCCTCGAAATAAGCCATAAAAAAGAAGTCTTGGGCGTTCAAAAACGAATTGCTTTTTCATTCGCTCTCTGACTCTCATTTTTGTTTGGTTGCCGAGAAACTCAAAGCAGGATCACTGTTGTTGCATCTGCAAGTCCAACCGATTTCGTCACGAAGGTTTTTCTCTCTCTCCTCTTTTTTCCTTCTATCTTTCTTTCTTATTCTATTCTCTAGAAGAAAACCTAGAATTTTGTTTCGATTCTCGATTTCCAGCTATGATTATTGTATTTTAGATTAATCCTCTCCGTTTTCTTTTCCTTCAATTCCTTCTCCCTTTCTCTCTCTCTCCCAATTCACTGAAATCTAGGGCACGAATCAGCAAACAAGCCCTGGAAATGCTCAAATTTGGGGCTTCTCAGGTCACTACTCAGGAACTCCCTTATGTTAAACCCGATTCTTCTTAATCTGATTTAGGTTTTCTTCGTATCTTTGATTGCAATGTTGGTATGCTCTTTGTGTTTTTGCTGAATTGATGCTTGGCCTTGTAGATGATTTTGCCTTATTACTATTTTTGTTGCTGTTAAATATTATGTTTTGACGAGTGAATTAAAAGGGAATGCTATACGGGTTGCTTAACTATTGTATTGTATAATTGTTTATATTGTGAATTATATGTTTACTGTCTTTGTAGATTAGTCAAATGCATAAAATTAGATGTGGCTATTTGGGTTTTGGCCTTTGAATGGCGGCCTTGCTCTCTTCAGCATATGGCATCAGAATCAGATAGTCATGCATTGGAAATTAGGGCTCTAAATGCTTTCTTTGCTTTGAATGAGTTTTGATTTAAAGCTAAACTATAGGTGGAAGTTCGTAATTCAAAAAGGAAAATTGTTAACAAGGGCTAAGTGTCTAAATAATTGATTATGTGGAGAAACAAGGAGATTGTATAACATTAATTGAAACAAGGCGTAAAGGCCAAAATTTATTTATTAAAAGAAGAAAAAAGAAATGAGGATTGCCTCTGGCTCTTTACTAATATAATACTTCAATTTTATTTTTTTTCCTAAATATGTATATAAATTGTAATTATACTGTATACACGCACTCAATGAGTCAGTCATGAACTCACAACCTCATCCTTAAACTTGTTCTTACAATGGAAGGAGGTGTCCTTGGAGATAAAGCTTAGAGCTTATTGGCAGCAATTGCTTAACTCCTTGTTCCTTAACCAGGTTTGAGCATTTCCAGGGCTCCAAAACCAGGTTTGCGGGTGATACGACGCAGTTTACCGGTATCCTGGTCCTGCTTGTCAAAATCTACCAAATCATGCTCAGGGATTTCACTAAAGACTCCAGAGCTTTATGCGCTGGTGTTTCTGACATGGTACCTGGACCTGTTCACAGAGTTTATCTCTGATTTTGTATAAATATAATAAACAAAAGGATTAGTTTATTCTTTTAGATTAATATTTGGATTTCCTTGAATATTTGTATTAGTTTATAATCTGCAAATATAAATCTGCAAACTTGTGGTTTCAAATGCTGTAGATATCGTATTCTAGTGCTTTCAATGCTGCCCTGATTGTGGGGTGTTGTTTCATTAGTTTGTCATGTTTTTAGGTGGAACTATGTTACTATTCCCTTGTGTAGCATATGATGTTGTTAAGAGAGGTCCTACTTATGCTCATTTCATTCATTCTGAACTATTTCTATTTTTAAAGTGCGTACCAAGAATTATTTCACCATTTACTGAACAACTGTGGTGTATTTCAGCCTTAACACATGTTCGTTGTTTTATATGATACCCCTGGGGCTAAGTGGTACAACAAGGTGAATCTCGACTCAATTAGGCTTTTGCATTACCTACTTACCTCTAATCTGAATCTTTCAGTATCAATAACATTTTTTTGTTTTCTGTTAGTGTAGCGTAAGAGTTTCAAAGGAGCCGGGTTCTGGGAGACCACAAGCAGCTCATCTAGCAGTTCATGTTGCTCTATCCTGGTCTATATGTTCCAATAACAATTAAACAATTAGAACATGCAGGTCTTGTGTATGATAGTTAATCTCCTTTTCTTGCTGGTAATATCTTTTGTTTGACTATACTCTCTGTTTTACCCATGTACATGGCTTTTTCTGCACTTAACTATTGTATTTGTCTCTCAGCATTTTAGTTTCCTTTGTTTTAATTTCAATTGGGAAACGATTGTTGAACAGGTTTGAAATTGCATTCTATTACTATGTGATGCGTAGCTTTATTATCGATATTTATATAGCAGAGCAGAACAGTAAAACCATTTTAATTTAATTTGATACATTTTGATACCTCTAAATGTATAGCAGAGCAGAACAGTAAAACCATTTCAATTTAATTTGATACATTTTGATACCTCTAAACTAGTTAATACAGAAGTTGCAATTTGTTTCCTGTCAGATTTTCTGTCTGATTTATAATTCAAAGCCAAAAATTCCTAGGAGCATCCCTTGCCATGCAGGACCAATTCCTCAAGAGATCTGGAATGTATCATTTTTCTGGGCACCACATTAGACAAATTTCCATTTTCCTTTACACATAAACTGCTGATGTGGCCTGCTATCATATTTGGACAAATTAAAAGTCATTTTTGTGGTCTTCATGCATCTGTGGAAGTTCACAATTATGGTTTTAAGGGCTATAAAGCTATCAGCACTCTTTTCATTTGTGGTAGAGGAGAGTATAAAAACTAAAATTATTGTTGATAAGTTTATGGCATTGTTGACTACCAAATGTTTTCTAACATTTTCTCCTAGCTGCATTGATCACCACTCATAGTTCAAGTTGTTTTTATGCACAAGATGAGTAATTTTATACTGTATACACGCACTCAATGTGTCAGTCGTCAACTCACAACCTCATCCTTAAACTTGTTCTTACAATGGAAGGAGGTGTCCTTAGAGATAAAGCTTAGAGCTTATTGGCAGCAATTGCTTAACTCCTTGTTCCTTAACCAGGTTTGAGCATTTCCAGGGCTCCAAAACCAGGTTCGCGGGTGATACAATGCAGTTTACCGGTATCCTAGTCCTGCTTGTCAAAATCTACCAAATCATGCTCAGGGATTTCACTAAAGACTCCAGAGCTTTATGCACTGGTGTTTCTGACATGGTACCTGGACCTGTTCACAGAGTCTATCTCTGATTTTGTATAAATATAATAAACAAAAGGATTAGTTTATTCTTTTAGATTAATATTTGGATTTCCCTGAATATTTGTATTAGTTTATAATCTGCAAACTTGTGGTTTCAAATGCTGTAGATATCATATTCTAGTGCTTTCAATGCTGCCCTGATTGTGGGGTGTTGTTTCATTAGTCTGTCATGTTTTTAGGTGGAAATATGTTATTATTCTTTTGTGTAGCATATGGTGTTCTTAAGAGAGGGCCCGCTTATGCTCATTTCATTCATTCTCAACTATTTCAATTTTTAAAGTGCGTACCAAGAATTATTTCACCATTTACTGAACAACTATGGTGTATGTCAGCCTTAACACATGTTCATTGTTTTATATGATACCCCTGGGGCTGAGTGGTACAACAAGGTGAATCTCGGCTCAATTAGGCTTTTGCATTACCTACTTACCTCTAATCTGAATCTTTCAGTACCAATAACATTTTTCTGTTTTCTGTTAGTGTAGCATAAGAGTTTCAAATGAGCTGGGTTCTGGGAGACCATAAGCAGCTCATCTAGCAGTTCATGTTGCTCTATCCTGGTCTATATGTTCCAATAACAATTAAACAATTAGAACATGCAGGTCTTGTGTATGATAGTTAATCTCTTTTTCTTGCTGGTAATATCTTTTGTTTGACTATACTCTCTGTTTTACCCATGTACATGACTTTTTCTGCACTTAACTATTGTATTTGTCTCTCAGCATTTTAGTTTCCTTTGTTTTAATTTCAATTGGGAAACGATTGTTGAACAGGTTTGAAATTGCATTCTATTACTATGTGATGCGTAGCTTTATTATTGATATTTATATAGCAGAGCAGAACAGAACAGTAAAACCATTTCAATTTAATTTGATACATTTTGATACCTCTAAACTAGTTAATACAGGAGTTGCAATTTTTTTCCTGTCAGATTTTCTGTCTGCTTTATAATTCAGAGCCAAAAATTCCTAGGAGCATCCCTTGCCATGCAGGACCAATTCCTCGAGAGATCTGGAATGTATCATTTTTCTGGGCACCACATTAGACAAATTTCCATTTTCCTTTACACATAAACTGCTGATGTGTCCTGCTGTCATATTTGGACAAATTAAAAGTCATTTTTGTGGGCTTCATGCATCCGTGGAAGTTCACAATTATGGTTTTAAGGGCTATAAAGCTATCAACACTCTTTTGATTTGTGGTAGAGGAGAGTATAAAAACTAAAATAATTGTTGATAAGTTTAAGGCATTGTCGATTACCAAATGTTTTCTAACATTTTCTCCTAGTTGCATTGATCCCCACTCATAGTTCAAGTTGTTTTTATGCACAAGATGAGTAATTTTATTTTCCTTAACACCTAAAGGCTTTGCATCCCTTGAAGCAAAGAGAAAATTCAGGGCCCCTCGGATGTCACCTAATCATCCAAGTTCAGAGGATAACTCTTCTCTCAGTCCCTAGGAAAACATCACTATGGATGCTGCTGAATGTAAAACGAACTGCTTGCCAGCATCCCTGCTTGAGTCCGAAAACATGGGCACTGTCCCTCTTGCTAACAACCCTGTGAGTGATATAAATAGGAGTTTTGACAAAGTTCATTTAAACATCACTTGATAGTTAGCTGTTGGAATCTTCTCAGGCCTTCCATTGACGTGATAAATTAATTTCCTTCTTTTCTTTAGGTGGAAGATGATTTGGCCTCTGAAGTTATAGAGTTTTCTAGTAAGGCCATAATTTCCCTTAAGATCTACAAATTCAATGAGGAGTTCATACTTGGTACTCACTTCCTTGTATATTTATGAACATAAAAGACATGGTAGCTGAGACAAGAAGTCCAGAACATACTCTACTGCAACAACCCCAGTATTCAATTCAAAAACCTTGTACAACTTTGACAGTGTAAGTCACTCGCTCACATTTTCTTTATATGCATATTTATGCCTCTGTTCAATCATATGTTGATTTTCTCATCTGGGTATATTTTGTTATATACTAAATTTGATTCATTTGTTGGTCTTTCTAAGTGAATGTGGAAAATGGAAGTGTATGTGCTTGAATCTGATTTCTATTTTCTGTTTTATATATTTGTCTGTGATAGTGATAGAGCAATGAGTGTTGTACTCCGAAGAGACATATATTGGTCATTTTGATATTGCTTTAATATGAATGTTTTATGAGCTGATTCATTTGTTATTTGTTATTAAGAGGAAGAGAAAATTTCTAGATAATCTGACATGGATAATCAGATAGCAAATGCCAAAGAGAAAGCTCTCAGGAGAAGGGATATATTGGACAAGGTTGAGAAGTGGATGTTAGCCTGTGAAGAGGAGAGTTGGCTTGAAGACTACAATCGGGTATTTATAGTCTCTCTCTCTCTCTCTATCTCTCTGGATTTATATGGTTCAACCACTGGAATCAGGACAAACGGGCTCAATAATGTTGTCTGCCATTCAACATAGCACCACGAGATCAAAATAAATGTTTAATCACCCTATGGGATCCCACTTTAAGGGGATAGTTTCCATTCCCAAATACTTATACCTATCTCTGCCTTTCCTTTCCATAGTATTTAGTTCTTGAGAACACACAGTCGCATACAGTTGATTCCACAGGTACTACAGGCATGAGATTAGTGAAAATGGAATGAGAATTTCATTTTGACTATGACATCTTCACTGCCCCATATTAGTTTGAACTTGGTGGGAATTAACTAGACTAAGTGTGTAATGAAAAGAAAATTTAAGGGATATATGATGCTTGTTATTTTGGTTTTTTCTGTTTTTTTATTTTTTCTTTTGGTTAATAATTTTTAAGTTTGTTAACTATTCTTGTGTACTAAGAATACAATTGTTCCCTATGAATTAGCAAAAAAAAAAAAAAAAAAAAAAAAATAAAAATACTTATTCCGAGGGTCATAACCCTCGAAATAAGTATTGTTTTTTCTCATAACCCTTGATACAAGTAATATGCGTGAAGCAACCCAACACTTTTTATTAACCCTCGATACAGGTAATATGTGTGAAGCAACCCAACACTTTTTATCGAGAGTCAAAGAGAATAATTGGGGAAAAAGAAAATAAATTTCTTTCCTTAAATTTTTTGATTATTTTGTCTCTGTTGTCCCACTACTTTTTTTCCGTAGAAAATTTTGAGGAAAAAAATGAAGAAATTAAAAATTTTGTAACAGTAAGACAGAGAACATTTATAATATTGATTAAAAAGTATTCCCCTTTAGAAAATTTAAAAGCTCCTATTATTAATCTCAAAAAAAAAAAATTGAAAGATAAGTAAGTGAAAAAAAGATTCAACTACAGCATTATGAATAATAATAAATACATAAATAAATAAAATAAAATGTTCCCACTATGTTTGGAATTCTCGAAATATATCCGAGGCAATGATCATATGATGACACTTAAAGCAACACTTATGTTCTTGCATATACATGTAGCTTCCACCATCAAATTTACTAAATATCAAGAACAAGTATTTCAACAATCTACTGATCAGTCTTCAGAATTGATACACAAAATTCCTTCCATACAAAGTTGTTTTTCTACGTATCCATTATTTCCAGATAGGTTTGTTTTGAAAGTCCATGGAACTTGATTAAATTAAAGGTCTCAATCATTCTGATTAAGCTAGCTTTTGCAAACCTTTGTCAGCTAACCGATGCAGTAGATGGAACTATCAAATTAAGAAGGCTTGAAAAGTTCTACTTCACACTTTCACAGAAATACAATTTTTTTTAGTGTGACCATAATAATATAAAGAGTACAGTACTTAATTTTGGAAGATTAAGAACATCATTATCATTATGTTAATTTTTTTTTTTTAAGAACAAATATTTTTTGTTGATAATCATGTCTTTTGAAAAGTTTCATAAATTGAAGGGACCTTAATATATAGATGAGAAAGAGTAAGAACATATGGATTACTTTCTAGCAAAAAGTTGAAAATTTAAATTGAACCATTTCGTTTAAAAAACGTCAAGCTGGACTGGCTAAGGAATATAAAACGTCAAGTCTGTGAATTGTGATTGTGAGTGTGAATTGTGACAGCAACTATGGTTAGTTTCCCTATACCGTCCCTCACGTCGAGCAAGACTATTAGTGCATTTAATTGTGACAAGTGACAACCACCGTAACCCTTCCGGTGTATGTAATAATTTCTCACCACCATGAATGAATCAACCCACACTCACCCATTTAATTGCACTTTATACTAAGTAAAGTTATATATAAGGTAAATATTACCACACATCATGATCTATCATGGTGTGTACACACCACCTATATATATATATATAAATTATGGATATATATATTCACATTTTTATAAATATATATTTACATTTTAATTGGTGTGTACGAATAGTATGCATTAGTGATGTGTACTTACCACTACCCTTATATATAATAAGTTAGGGCAATCTATGTATTTGTCATAGTTTCAATTTCATTTTTATAGTCAGAAAGTTTTGTAATTCAATAGCATTTCTGATTTTTTTTTTATGAGGATAACTAAGGTTTGAATTATCATCCCCACTTATTGTGTCATACCTTCTAGATTGGTGATGATTTCAATTTTGTCCCTATACATTTAATTATCAAAAAAAAAAAAAAAAATCATCCTTATAGATTTGATTGTCAAAATGTATAGGGATGAAATTGAAATTATCCCTAAAAGGGAAGGACAAAAAAATGTTGTTTGCCCAATAAGCTAACACTACCAATAATCGATCTAATTTGCCAAATTTAACAACCACATAAAATTATTGGACCTACTAGACCATCCATTACGGCAACAATAGAAGAAATTGACAAAAGTCAAAAGTTTTCATTTAATATAGATACTAGTTGAAGGTCTGTGGATTCTACGGTTTTGGACATGAACTTATCAAATATATATTTTTATTATGAATGCTCTGGTGATAATTACTAATTGACTCATTGTTTAATAATTTCATAACTCTTATGAAACAGACCAATGGTTTTACAATGATATTTGGTAGTAGAGGTTGTGCAATAAACTGGTTAGGGCTGGTTTATATCTTTCATAAGAAGAATCGGTTTTTAAATTTCTCTTTCTCAACTATCGAATTATTCTAAAAATACCAAAAAAAAAATTGTGCAATAAATTTTACGTTTAGCATCGAAATCATCATGTGAATTTTTCTTTTCTCATTCAACTAGAGTCACAAAAATTTATATAGTTCTTTCTCCAATTCATTTTCTTTCATTGTGATAGTCAAATATCATTCTTTTCATATTAGAGGTCCTATTCCTTTTCTTTCACGATGATAGTCAAAATTATTAATAAGATCTTGTGACTGTCAATCGTTGTCTTTGACAGCTCTAAGTCTGTATTGAAATTCAACATATTGAACTAATAATTTATAAATAACTTTTTTTCCCCACAAAATGCTAATTTAGACTATTGGGCCTAATTACAACCGTTTTGTGAAAACCTCTTGTGCCTTGTTGGGCCAAATTGAACCAGTTGGTTTCGTCGGGCCCATCGGATATATGATAGCCCTACATGATCAGGAAGCAATTCAGCATTCAAGAGTTTAATGAGTGTTGAAAGCATGCAAATAAGCTATGTCACAATTAATTTAGCAATAAATGTGCGTAACAACTTCAGACAAAGCAACCAGAACTCAATTAAGGTCACATATCTATATCCAAAAATACATGAAATGGAAAAATTAAGGTCAAATTATAGTCAATTTTCAAGATAAAGAAGAACATGAGTGATGTATGCTTATATGATTGCTTCCCTTCCCCATGCTTAATACAACTGGTACCTCAAGTGGGTGGCTTTTTTATTGGGTGAAGATGATGAATTCTTTTAGATTTAGCTTAGATTTGAGACCTGCCCAATGCAATATCGGTTGAGGGGACAAGTCAACCTCAATTAGCCCTTCAAAAATTTCCTTCATGATGCTTAACCTGCCATAAAATCTATTTTAAAAGCAAAAAATATATATGTCACAATTTTTTTGACAATTAATTTAGCAATAATATATTAAATTGGTAGCAAATGTACGTAACAACTTCAGACAAAGCAACACGAACTCAATTAAGGTCACATATCTATATCCAAAAATATATGAAATGGAAAAATTAAGGTAAAATTATAGTCAATTGGCAAGATAAAGAAGAACATGAGTCATGAGTGATGTATGCTTATATGATTGCTTCCCTTCCCCATGCTTCAAACAAGTGGTACCTCAAGTGGGTGGCTTTTTTATTGGGTGAAGATGATGAAATCTTTTAGATTTAGCTTAAATTTGAGAGCTGCACCGATGCAATATCGGTTGAGGGGACAAGTCAACCTCAATTAGCCCTTCAAAAATTTCCATCTTGATGCTTAACCTGCCATAAAATCTATTTTAAAAGCAAAATATTATTATTAATAATTAAGGACTTAGACACCCTGTACTAATGTTATGTGGGCTGATCGTGTCTCAATTAAGATGAAAGTGTATTTAGTTTCATCTTGGTCTTTGTTAATTCATCCAAGCAACACAAAGAAATAAGTTCTTGGAAGTGATATAGTCAACGAGAAGGGTACATAGTTATGTGATCAATTACTTATATTGATTGCTAAAACATATATGGACCTTAGAATAAAGAATTGGCAAATGACAATGCTCATATGTCTAGACATTTGATAAGAAATGTGACAGAACTGTTATTGGACGAATTAGAATTAAAAACAACAAATCCTAAGAGAATATTGAATTCTAAGAATCTTAAGAAAAAGTGCAAGTGGATAATCAGGGCATAGAAACTATTGACCATTGACCTTTTAAAGCTTTAAAAAATCCAAAATTTTCAATTTAGTTGTTGTGACGGCCTTTCTTGTTGTTAAGGCTACAAAATCGTCTTTACAAATATCAGTACATAACCGAGGTAGCTTTACAAGGCAATGCAGTTATAAATGACCGAAGGCAATGTCGCTGCAATTTGCCTTTCCATTGACGTCATATTTGAAAGCAAAGTAATAGGACAAGAAGAACAAAAATTTAGGGTTGGATTAGAAATTAACAAATTATAAAGTTTATTTTGTATAAATAATCTAGGGTCAACTTCTTTAAAGCAATTTGCATATTCAACTTTATTACGATAGACTGCTCACAAGGCTACAACTAATTCAATCCAAAATTTTAAGAATCACATAGTCTCACAAGTTAAGAAAGATGTAGGGGTAACGATTTTAAGATGACAATGAATCACTAATTAAACTTCAGTGATTTGAACGACTACAATAGGACCCATAAATCACAAGAGACAAACAATACCCATTAGACTAAGGTCAATCCAGCGGGAATTGGCCTTCATTCCTTAGAAAGATTTAGTCCATATGATGTTTATAGTTTTTTTGTAAAATGTAGTTGAAGATAGTAAATGCTAGAGAGAAAAACCAACCCTTTTTTTATTAACTCTTGGAGTATTTATATCAATTTTTGTGATGATTAATGGTTTACAATCCTAAAACTAGAGGATCGGTTCTGACAATACTGGCCTCCCAGTACTATTTGATTGGATATGTCGGTTAAGAATAAGCTCAACTATTGTTTCTGGATATTCTAATTTGTCCTCCAACCATTAATGGTGTTCATTAATGCTATAGGCTTCAAGTATTTATTGTGTGATCAATGTTGGTCATTCAAGCTTCAATCATGCATTTAATGTCAATTATGTTATGTACATCGGTTCAAACTACCAAGCCCGCCACTTTTGAATCTATAATCTAAAAACCAGTTGTACTTGTACCTCATTTGTGTTCTCATTAGAATTTTCCTACCCCTCCAAAAGTTATATAAAATAGATTGTCCCAACAAATTAACAATTTTTTTTTTTTTTAATTGACACATTATAATGTCCGACTAACCACATATGTCTTCTTGAAGTCCCACGCTTTTTATGCGGACCATCCTAACACAAAAACTTGTTCTAAACCCAAAAGGTTTGTCAAATATCTAAATAGGCCAATCTAAAGATTCTAAACCCATTTGCTCACACACACACGTTACATCCAAAAAAAAGACACCAAAAGGTCATGGCCTCACAGGCTGCAACTTTTATGAGAGAACTGGTTTGTTCCTGACAATTATCTTTGGCTTGAAGCTTGTGGATTTGGTGGTTCAGATCAGCTTGTATTGAAGCTGTTTGATGTAATGCTTGAGAGGGACTTGGTTTGAGAGAGAGAGAGAGAGATAGTCCCACTGCTACAGTCTTCTCTACAGAAATTGAAGTAGATTTCATGTATAGTGTTTCAATTTGCCATAATGCTCCTTGTGGGTAAATGTTATGTTTCTCTGTTTTTTATATTGTATAGATGACTCTTTTGGTTGTAACTGCTAATACAGACATCAATGGTGAATGAACAAAGAGTAAACAAAGTTAGTGTCTTACCACTATTTCACATTTATTTGACAATTATGATCCTCAAGATCACTAGTTGCCCCAATAAGTCTAGAGTCGCAACATATTTCACAATTATCCAGGTGTCAAATTATTAATGGTAGATAATAAAATTGTGTCAATCGTGACCCTATATAAAAATCATTAAAATCTTACCAGCTCAACATTTGTAAAAAATATTGTGGTGTACGTAGCATTACTGCTAGTTCCCCTCCAAAGAGAAATTTGGAGATGTCCCAAACTTTCCATCTTGTGGTATTGGACCCCCATAAGTTGGTTTGGGAGAGATTCAAATATTCAAGAAATGTGAAACTTTTTAAGCTAATGAGGGATTTCCTTCTTGTTCAAATATTCAAATATTTTGCTTTTCCAACTTTATCTACATTTTGATGTCAAAAGGGTGCTTTAAAACAACAGTTTCTAGTACTTGGCTTTCATCTTTGTGAATTTAAACATATAACTAGTTGAAGAATTTCTACTTATATATATGTTTCTGGTAGACTAGTACAAATAAAGAATAATGCTAAAAAGTACTGAATTGGAAAGCTTTGCTAAAGCAACACTCTGATAACACTCTACATGGTAAAGCTAGAAGCTTTAGATTGAGACGCTGTTGGGAATTCCCTTGGCAGTAAGTCCTTCTTCACTGGTAGGATAGAGTAAAGTGTATGGCAGCTTGATGGGACCAACAGGATTCTTTAATTTCTCATCCTTGTTCCTCTTTGTTATCCTATCCTCAATTTCTTCCAGCTTCTTTCCAAATCTTTCTAACTTTGCCAATACTGTCTGAGGTCCAGTCAAGACTGTCTCTTTGCCCAAGATAAATCTCATCAGATGAGTGCCTTGACAAGATTTCTACAAGGGAAATGCCGAGAACAGACTCAAGCTGGGAAGTAAATGTTTTCAGGAAAGCTTTATCAGGGTGTGTCTTAAGCTCCTTATAGTCAGTACTGCCCTCTTCAGGCATGAACTGACGGCTCATTGCAGGGCGGTTTGGGGGGTAGCCTCCATAAGGATACTGTCCAAAGTTGATGGCTGCATGGAGGGCTGAAGCAATCCATATGGTGATAGTGCATGTTTCAATTAGCTCTTCGCGAGTCTGCATTTTAGGCCACCAGGGCTCATCTTTCTTGTCACCATGACCCTCCTCTCGGAGTTCCTTCCACCAGGACTGGAGTTCAGAGTCATTTTGGACCATGTCATCAGTCTTGTAATAGAAGGAGCAGTAGTCTTCGACCCATGTTTTGATCGCTGACCAGATTTCCAGCCCATCAACAGCATAAGGGTAATCCTCTATCAGTAGGCGCAGACCATGTGGGGAATTCACATCCTCAACTGCCATTCCTCTGAATAGAGCAAAGGATTAGCATGTCATTGAGATATGACATGAACATATATAGTTTTAGTTTAGACCATTTGGACAATATTTACTGAAATCCTAATCCCTTAGTTGCTCAGCCTTTCTAAACATCATGCTGTAGTGTAAAGTCTAATTTAGCTAGTTACTAGTTTTGTTATTAGTGGTTTCATTGATGGATATATTCACAATAAATTTCTTTGTTTTAATTACTATTTTCAATGCCGTATAAACCATGAATTCTTTTAACCACTTTCTGGACCATAAGATTTACCTCTTGATGAGATCAGCGGGGAGTGCTTGCTCAGGAAAAACCCAGTTTTTATAAAGTACTGATGACCACTCCATGGAATACTTTCTTGGAAATACTGTTGACTCCAGGGCACCACCAGCATTGATGAGGACCTGTCAGGGCTAATGCATTTACATTCATGGTATCACGGAAGCGAGGATGCAACAGTTTATAAATTGGGTGAAGCACGCTCAACTGCCTATTGGTTGCTATCACAAATGGCTCAATCGCAGCATGGGTATGTAACCTGCAATCAAAATGAAAGATATGTAAAACCCATTTCAACAAGAACTGAAATTATTTTCTGAAACTTCTTCATCAAAATCATACCAGTGGCTGATGAGCTGGTGATAGCCTGAGTCAATTACAGCCACATAAGCCTTAGCTAGTTGCCAAATGCAACTTTGGACACCTTCTTCAGCTGGGGTGTATACTTTGCTAATGGCTCCAAATTGGTTTCCATTAGGATGAGGCAAGCTCAATTCAATCGTAAATGACTTCAAAGTCCCATCCTCTTTCAAGAAAAGGAGTGTCCTGCTGGTGTAGATCTTTGTGGATGTCTCATTTATCCTCTTCAGGTATGGCATTAGTGCATCATGATGATCCAATATGAATAGCTTGTTGCTCTTGATTGCCTATTAAACCAATTGGATTTTGTTACCATGGTTTATTATATTTGGAATAACTGCTGCCTCAAGTTGAATAATAATTTAGTTACATTACCTCATCTATGGAGAGCCCATTTAAGTATTTCCCTATGTGCTCTTCGGTGATTGTACTGGTTTGATCACCATATACTTTACTATCTAACTTGCTCGATGGAGGGAATTCCTGCAATTGAATTAGAAGTGGTTATGTTTAAAGATCAAAAACCATGACCTTGGTTTAGCTGTTAAGAAGATGGATGAAGAAAAACTCAACTTTGACATCCAAATAAGGATTTCAAAACATTTTCCAATTTAATTCTTTTTCTTTTTTATTTATTTTTCAAAGAATTGCAGACAATTAATAGTGAAAGCTTTAAGTTTACTTGGAGACAACGGATGATAACAGGGTTTACTCCAGCCAGCATTTCTCTTGCAAATTCTTCATCAGTCCTCCAAGCAGACTTGTCCTCTGCTCCAAATCATTAAAAATAACCAAGTTAGACAAAGGAACAAATGTAGCAAGATCTTCAATGAAACTTGCACATTAAGGTATTCACTAGTGTCATTGCAAACAAAATGTATTCATTGTATTGTGCCTTACAAGTCAGCTATATAAAGTACCTTTAATCACTTGAGGCACTGGGAATTTAAGGAGTCCTTCACCATCGGTTCAGAAGATTTCCTTGAGTGTCTCTGCAGGGATGTTCTTCCTAATATTCTGAAGTAAATCATTGGGCAGCTCAATTCCTCCTTCATAGAGATTGAGTATATCTTGTAATTTGTCAAACTCATTGGGGGTGCTGCTAAATGCTGTTTCTAGCTCAGGTTTAAGGAACTGAGCGATGGCTTTCAGTGCATAAGCAACAAAGTTTGACATCTTCAAGTGACCAAATCTTTCATCTCTCGGGACATAAATGTTTATGCTAAGAAGAGGGTTCAGCCTGGTCTCAATATTAGGATCTGTTGAGATCATAACAGAAAATCTTATCGATATCAACATTAATACTTACAAAAACTTTAAAATTATTATTTACTCTATCAAAAGTTGATTCATCACTAATAATTTCTTTTCGGGATTATTTCTCATAATATTCATGATTGTAGATAACTCTAAGATGACTACATTCTATAGCATTTTTTACTTGCATATTCCCAACTAGAGAATCCCCCATCTCAACACACACACATATAAAATATATTATAAGAACTAATAGGTGAAGCTAAAAGAATATTTTTTTACCTTCTCAAATATTGCCACGTTGGATTTTCAGCTCTATTGGACTCTTTCTCACACACTCCCTTTCTCTCTCTCTCTCTCACGGTTTGCCCCAATTAATAATTAATTAATGCTTTAATTATCTAACGCTCTCTCTCTCACACGTTTGCCTCCTCATCTCCTCTTTCACTCTTTCTCTCTCACACGCCTCCACCTCCACCTCTAGCGCTCTCTATTCCTCCGCCTCTTCATCTCCCCGGCCTTTTCATCTCCCATGTTTTTCCCTTCCACGTTGGATTTTCCCTGATCTCTTCAGCTTCCTTGCTCTTTATCTCCCCAATTGATTCGATACCCATAAATTCCTCAACCTAAATTCCCTAAAATCTGCCATTTATTTTTTCCCCCTTAACTCCAGCTTAGGTATTCAGTCCCAACAGAAGCTCGGGCATGCCCAGCGTTTCCGCTTCCCCCACTTTCACAACCTCTCTCCAATCCTATTTAAACCCTTCTTATCAATAGAAGCCTCATCTTCTTAGCTTCTCCACAGCCTTCAACATCGCAGTTCAGTACCCGAAACCCCTTCTCTGTTTCGTCTTCTGATTTTTTCTGAAACCAAGGCACAAAAAACTTGAACTAGAGAGAAAGCGATAATAGGAGTCCATGGATCCTGAGCCGCAGCCTCACTTGGGTTTCCACGCCACAGAGCTTAGTTATTCTAAGGTGAGATTTTTAGGTGGGTTTTTTAATTAAAAATAAATAAATGTTGGATTTGTATGTGGGTTATGTGTGTTTGCTATGTGGGTGTCTTTGTTTCATTGGTTTTTGGTTAGATTGGGAAGTTATAGATTATGGGTGGTTGTGTTTTTGAGATTGGGCCGCATGCTCTCTGATTCCAATGCAATTTTAATCAATTGATTTTCTTATAATTTCCTCAGTGATTAAAGCTAAACAGAGTGTTTTTTTGTTTTTTGTTTTTTTGTTTTAATTCAATTCAATTGGACTATAGATTTCTCTATTAGTTTTTCTCTGAGCTTTTGCAGCAGAAGTCGTGGACTGCATTTGCTTGGTATTGTTCATATTGTACCTTTCTCTCTCTGATTCGATTTGCCTCCTCTTTGTTTATTGTTTGTTCCTCTGCCAAGTTTTTCGAAGAGGTTGCTTTGCCTTGGCAATTTTTTTTTTTCCAATTTGCAGAATTATATTTGGGCTTTGATCTTGCCATGGAACTGAATAGCTGGTCACTTGAATTTCTTAATGTCAAATTATCATGAATTATGGGTGGGTAGGACTTTGATGAGATTTTGCCCTTGAGGTGATTGGTATTCCGAGAACAAGTCCCTGAGGTGAGGTTTTCATGGTTGATGTAGTTGGAATAGCTACAGAAAGGGGTGTAGAATATTCTGCTCTATCAGAATACTAGGAAGAAATGCTTACTTAGTTTGATCAAACATTGTATTCTTCTAAGGTATTTAAAGGGAATAGTAGATTAGTCTTTAGTTGTGGTTGCATGAGTCAGCTGTGGCTCATCCAGAAGAATAAAGGTGCAGGCACGGACTCTTAAAGGTCATCCTTTTGGAAATATGATGCATATATGTTTGGTTGCTTTCAGGAAAGACAATATAGTAAAGTCCAACTCTTTTGTTATGTAATTCTCCAAAATATTAGAAGAAACGTGGATATGGGTTTTTCTTTTTAGAAGGACATAGCTAGACAATATTCGCTACAACCACGACAATTGTTGTTTGGATGGTAGACAGGCAAGTTGACCTTTTATTTTAAATTAAAGCCTTTCATTGCTTGCAAAGAAGGGACAAGAGAGGTAATTAATTGGCTTTCATTGTTAGGCTTATTAGTAATAAGTTATTAGTGGTGTCTGTTTGTTGCAGTTTGAGGCAGAGCAGATGAGTACCCAAATAGTGGCCCACATCTTGGTTAAGGTCTGCTTAATTCTGCCTTTTCCTTACTTTACATTTTGTTTCCCAACACCAACATTGGACTAATTTATTCATTTGTTTAATGTATGGTTGCATGTGATTATTTTCTCCCTTAAGATGTTTGAAGAAATACATGAACCAAAATTTCCATCACCAAATTGGAAGTGTAAGGTATAAGATCTTATTTTTGGTTAAGTTTGTGTTGCACAAGGACTAGGAAGTATAAGGTAATCTTATTTTTTGGGTTCATTTTTTTTAATGGTTTGATTTTCTTTAGTTTGATCCTGATTTTTGTGTATTTACATCATCATTGTTAAAAGGAAAAACACAACAGAAAATTTTAAGTACATGTACACAAGCTATATGATAAAATCCTTGAGTCATCTCTATTCTTATTCTAGAATTTCTAATAGATGCTTTTGTTCTTATTCTATTCATTTCAATACTGCATTTTGAGTATCTTTCTATTGCTTTTTATTTGTAGAGAAAAATCAAGATTTTCAGTATTTTGTGGTAATAGACTTTGAGATTATTTTTCATTTGCTCATTGAGAGCAGTGTGACTAGCCAATTGGACATGTTTCTTATGGTCCCATTTGTTGAACAGTCCATACACTAAATTCATGAAGTTGGCTATAGCTTAACTATTTAGCATTGTAATTCATTTTAAGAAAAATGTGGCCAACTTAGCGAAGATCTCCTCTTTTGTATACATGTGTATATCTTCACCAATGTAATTCAAATGGTGAATTTCAATTCAAGTTCACTTTGTGGATGTGAAATTCAAGTTCTATCTAAGTTAGAAATAATATCAGCCCAGGAGTTTAAATATAATTTTTTTTTTTTAAAAAGAATCATTGCATGTGTTGTAAATGTCCTATACTCATGAAAACTAGAGTGCTTGCACATGTATTTGATCACTGTACATATTTATGAGAACCATTGGTTATTATCTTTGTAGCTGGGGAATTTAAATATAAAACTCTGTGCTTTTATTTTGTTGTTTTTTGAAATTGTTGCTATACAATGCCTGTAAAGTTGAGAAAAAATAGATTCAGTTTTAAAGTTCAAACTTCAAAGTATATTTTTGTCTTTACAATTCTGCTCATAACCTTGCACTATATATATAGAGAGGTTCTTGCCTAGCCGCACATGTATTTGATCACTGTACATATTTATGAGAACCATCGGTTATTATCTTTGTAGCTGAGGAATTTAAATATAAAACTCTGTGCTTTTATTTTGTTGTTTTTTGAAATTGTTGCTATACAATGCCTGTAAAGTTGAGAAAAAGTAGATTCAGTTTTAAAGTTCAAACTTCAAAGTATAGTTTTGTCTTTACAATTCTGCTCATAACCTTGCACTATATATATAGGTTCTTGCCTAGCCATTGGACTTTATTTATTATTTCTAAGTATATTATGCTTTTATTCAAAGTTTGCGTAATTATCACCTACTCTTATTCAACTGCTATGCATGACTCCAACACTTATGCTTCTACCAATTATCTAATGGACACATTGTTGTAAAACTTTCGATTAAATGGTCATTTTTTCGTGTATTAGATCTCTCTCTATCTCTCTCTCTCTCACTCAGGGGGTTCAGACCCAATTGGAGCTGAGGACCCTATTTCAATTAATCAATATATATGAGATGAAAATATTTTTAAATCAATGATAAACTGTATTATGTTCCCTAATATCTTATGTAAATGCCAGTTGACATGAATAGTTTTTGTATTCTATCAACATGCTATCCAAATCAAATAGCTTGGTGATGTTTCTTTCTTTTTTATTTTGCAAATAATTACTGCATATAGAGCCACATAACCCAATAACTTGAAGTCGTTGGGTAGTGTAGTGCATGCCTATCCGAGAAACTAAGTCAAAGCTGGGAATGTTGATCGTGATCTGTTATTAAGAACCCAATAATGTTATTTATTAATTTTGTAACCGTTGAAAGAAATTTGTTGCTTCTACTTGATACTTTAGTAACAAGATTTACATTTGAATTTTCCGCGCAACGCGCGGGTTTGCGACTAGTAAATATAATTACGAAAGCAGATATTTTCACAGATCTTGTATCTGTGATTTGTTACTTCTAAACCTTAAATGCTAAACAAACACTAAGTTGAGGAAGTGACTGGAAAAAAATTAAATGTCTAACCAGCCTCTGTTGGTGGTCGCCTTGTTCTTCCCCTGCGTGGATAAGGGTACTCACTAGACCCTTCAAGAATTGGATGCACATGTTTAGGACTCCCCAAATCATTGTAGTAAGCAGAGTCATAGACTCTGTCCCATTCTTGTAGCTCTCCCTTTCCATCTCCTCTCAAGTTCACTAGTTCTTCTTCTCTGTACTTGTGTAGTGGTGTTGGAGTTTCACTTGGAAGATATGTATGCATAATTATATATCATGAACTTGAACATTACTATTAAAGTATTAAACTCACAGATGCACCTATGCTAACAAAGCAAAACAAATATGGACTGCACTTGGATGTATTAAACCCATATCCGCTAAATTTTAGATTGACTTCTGGGCTGTGCCTCAATTAGGAACAATCTTTCATCTGATTTTTACATTTCTGAAAGCTTCAAGAAATTTAGCTTTTGTATTGATAGCTAGATTTGCATACAAATTGAGTGCACTATCATGTTTGTAAGCATGTATGCTTCTGCATATAAATAATTACCTTGTTAGAGAACAAAATGCGACCTTTCTTGTATTTGTCTGCAGGGTAAACCCATGAGTTGCCAACAAAGTGGATCTGACCTTCTCCCGGAACATCTTCAAGTGTGATACTCTTGAGGTAGAACTCACTATGATGCTTATGTTTTATTAAAATTGCCCCCGGAACTCCTATCTCATTGTCCCAATCAAAGGTAACCTTGAATGCAGACTCGCCTGCTGTTAAGGAAGTGATTGTAGTAATCCAATCTTCCAAATATGCTGGCTCTCCAACTTTCCCTTGCAACTGGTTTTCTATAAAATAAAATAAAAAGTACATAAAATTTGAAATTAGTTATTTAGTAAGTAAATCAGAAGCCAATAATCATCAACTATCAAAATGCTTAGATTGATGTTATTTGTCATTTAAAGTTATCTTAAATGCAACAGATCCATACAGATCATGCTAGTTCAGTTGTAGCTTCTTGATATGATGAGGCAAAGTTCACTATCCTAACACTTGAGCTTCCGGTTTGGCTCATGTAAACACGGTTTAGCGAGTGATCTGCACAGTGTTGCAGAATTTCATATCCTGAAAGTCATTCTGTATTATATAACAACTTGTCTTTGATATCCAAACCTTACAGAACCCTTTTGGCGATAACTAAGAGCCAGTTAGAGCAAAGCTTCTGTCTAGTGTTCCAGTCCACTGGACGGACACAGGAGTGATACGTGGTCATTTTTAGACACATGTTGTGTTCATGTCACGTTCAATGTGCATTGGACGCAAGCCAAGCTCCTAGTCTAACTTGCTGGACCTTCAAAATTTTGGTGACTTGCTCTTTTCTTTTCTAAATTTAGGAAAAGAAGGATATGCATCCCTATCTGTATTAGTTCTATATCATCTTTAGTAACTCCTAGCTATAGAGAGGAGTGAATGAGGCTTAGAGGTGTTAAACCCAATCTATCTCGAATTAGGACTTAAGAACTTTATTCACTGCCAGACAATATTGGACTAAGTCACTAAACCCACAGATCTACCCTTTCCCATTGAATAGTTCAAGTCTTTGATTTGGTCACCATGCGTCTCAGGGTTATAGAATAAATTAGTACCATAAAACTTTGAGTAGGTAAGCTTAGAAATTAACAAAGTAAATATAAAACCAACAAAGATAGTATAAAGATCATAAGAAAATGCATATTGATTGGGAGTTTTGATCATTGACTCTTTGTTGTGTAAAGCCCCTGGGTTGTTGAGTCTAAATTTCAAATCCGTGTAACACTTTCTTTCCCAATTAAAGATAAACCAAAAAAAAAGGGAATAACTCTGCCTGTCATTGCTGGCACACCTCATTCCCTACCATGAATAAACATGCTGAGATTTCTCTTTTCCCTACTTTTCCTTTGAAAGAAAAGAAGTGGTACTACCTAATCAGTTCAACTCACTTGGTCATGGTTGTGGTTGATACAAGCCTTTGACCTGAAAGCTAGTTTGATAGCACTAATAATATACTTTTCTTTAGTAATAAAGACAAAATTTACATATAATTCCTTAGGTTTTTTTAATTAAATTCAACTATAAGGTTGAATTGACTTTTCAACCACGTGATTAAATTTAATTGTCGTTTATGAAAAGATGCATTCATTAATTAATACAATCACACGATTGAATTTATTTACGTAACTGTAACTAAGTTTTACCGAATTATATTATTTATAATAACACATTGAATGCACTGTCATTTACAAGGTGGAATCATTGAAATTAGTAAATTAAGAAGAAAAATACTATAAAAAAACATGTAAACTAAGGAAGACATAACATAACCCCACTAAACAAAAAGATAAAAGCTCACCTGGGTCAACATTGACAGCACTAATGAGCTGCAGAGAGACCCCTTGGCCCAACAACTCATGCACACGATCAAGAAACGAAGCATGAAAGTCATTGAAGTCCAAAACATTCTTCTTCATCAACACAACAGTCCCTTTGATCTTTCTCTTCTTACTCTCATTTTCATCATTGAATACCTCCATGATCTTGTGTGAGGATTTGGCTCCTTTGCAAACTGGAACTCCTCATTGGGTTATTGGACAAGGCTGATGATCCGTCAAAATTTTCCTCCTTGATATTAGAGGTAGTAAGTGTAAATGAAGCATTTTCTGATGCCCCAACTGTCCAGTCCATTCATCATTTTTGTTTTATTTGATTCATAACTCAGCTTGATACAACTCGTAGTACAGCCCTATCTTCAGCTAGTACGAATTGAGGGAAACCTGTACGACTCGTAGCTCAGCATATCAGCTCTGTCAAATGACTTGTAGTTCATCTGGTTTAACAAATAAAAAGACTTCCAATAAATTAAAATGTTCTCTCTCTCTCTCTCTCTCTATATATATATATATATATATTTTTTTTTTTTTCAAATTGAAGAAACAAAGGACAAAGGGCTTGAGAACAAAGAAATTTAGTCTAACTTGTCACATATTACATTAAATACTAACTAACAAAGCACTAGAAGAAAAACAAAAGGTTTTGCATTTAAAAGACGAACCTCCGATGGACAAAATTCTGGCATTTTTAATTAGAACATGCAAAGGTCCTAATTGTGCATTCCATGTTTGAGAAAATTGGGAGATGGAATCCAATGAGAGATCAAAGTCCATCACCTTCAAAATAGCAGTAGAATAAAATTGTAAAAATAAATAGCAGAGCAGGATGCAAAATAGAGGTATGAGTGAGTGGGGAATTGAACTCAATATTAAGATGATGTCATTGATTGCAGTAACTTTACATTTTTCTCAAATGGATTTAGAGCCAATGTGTTTTCTGTTTCACCACACAATTCAATGAGTTTGTTCTCAAATTCAAGACTTAGTGAAAGAGTACTAAGATCAGAAGGCATTGCCACATCACGCATTGTCATTGATCCAGTCCTTTCATACTCCTACAACACCAAGGAGAAAGTCACCAAATGAAGGACCAAACAATATAAAATGTCAACAAATGTATAAAAAACAGCAAATGGATGCGACTAAAACAAACCTCCCAAATTGGTAAAAGTGATTGAACCATTTTCACTTCTGAATGGGTTTGTGAGAAGGATGAATAATTTTTAAACTGCTGATTAAGAATATCTGCAAAACCCAAATGAGGAAATATTCTAACATTGAGCTATGAAGAGAGTACGCAAAATAATATATGCAATATAACTGCAAAGTCAAACAAACCATCTATGGAAGCATCCCCCTCAAGTTCAAAGACACTTTGACGTTTAACGCAACAAACATCCTGATGTGAGGAAGCCTCGAATTCACTAGGAAATTGACATATCCAATCAGCTGGAATTGTCGAAGGATATCCAAACTGGTGAACTTAAAGACGCATCACAATTTAGGTCTACCTAATATAAAAAATCACACATCATTAACGATTATCACATAATTATGAGCATCTGGTTCAGAAAAAAGAGGAAAAAATAACCTGGAAATCAGTAGGCATGCAAGTCAACTTAT